>JBAJHX010000024.1:14030400-14047705 GCA_037176925.1 Amniataba percoides | reverse complement strand
CCATTTAAGAATGGCCTTAGAGGCATTCTCAAATGGCCTTAGTTTCTGTGACAATATTGGCAAATATGGCTAAAAGTAGTTTTAAATAAGTTATCTACTTCTGCTTTAAGGCTTCACTAATGAATATGTTCATGAATGGGTTGTTCATAGTTGGAAACACAGAATTATCACCTAACTCTGCAGTTCCCTTTAGACCTAAACATAATTTTAGTGTATTTTAATTCATTAATTTGGCTTCACTGTTGCTTAGCCCTTTAATTTCCTCTCACTGCTCTCATTACTGTCAGTTCTAGCTGCAGCTGGCCAGTGTATTCAGTGCAAAAGATAAATCTCTTGTGCACTACATCCCGAGCACGAAGGAGCCCAGAAAGTCCCACTGGTGAACACAGATGAGAATTTAGCATCTAAAGAGCCAATTTCTTTCTTGGTGGAGACCAAAACATGGCTAAAAATATGAGAGAATCAGAGACACAACAGCTCCACTCTCATCCATTTCTTTTCTTACACATCACAAATCTTTTGTATAATTTGATTTCCATTTGATTTTATTCTGCACTTTTCTATCATTGACAGAAAATTAACTCCACCTTAATTCCTTACTTGTCAGTGTCAGTGGAAGTCTATTCTACAATTGTCTTTATAAAACATTCATAATTAGTCAAATGGCTGGAATGTAAATGAGGGTGTTCTTTGGAGTGCCACCTGAATATGCCTAGACACCTTCGTACCATTAAGTAACACAAATAGATCCAGATTAGACAGAAAACACTTCACAGCATGACTGAAATAGAAGAGGAAAGGAGGCAGTGTAGGCAGAGCTTTTTTTTTTTTTTTTACCAAAATAGGCTGAAGAAGAAGTAGACATTACAGGCTATAAATAGAACAGCATATCATTAACATGAAAAGGATGTTCCTTGGTGCAGAGAAAACAAAACCTCTGCTGTCTCATGCTGTATTTCCTGCTAAATTTTCTCTCTCGCTTGTCTGTTTGCCTAGTGGATGTTGTGTTTTCCCTCTCTCTCCATCTGCTTTTTCTTCCTCCTCATCTCAACGAGATCTCAAACGATCTTTGATTTCTGCTTAACAGCAGTATCATCTTACACCAACCAGTTACAACATCTCACCATTACTGTTATAAATGCCTCCTCTGTTTAATCTCTCATTGTCTCTGATGGGTTTTTGATTCCAGCCTCCCAACCACACACTTTTTTTTCCTGTCTGCCCAGGGTACAGAGAGGGGTTTCTATGGAAACGAGGAAGAGACAACGGTCAGTTTCTCAGCCGAAAGTTCATCCTGTCAGAGAGGGAGGGGGCGCTAAAATACTTCAACAAGCAGGATGTAAGCAAGCAGACACACATGATTTTAAAGCATTTATAGAGTGTTCACTTTAGTAAAAACCAGCAGGATTCAGCTAAATGGGACTTTGAACATTTTCTTTTTGCTGTTGATGTTCTGTTACCAAGGCCAGGGATCCCAAAGCGGTGATGAAAATTGAGACACTCAATGCCACCTTTCAACCAGCCAAGATTGGCAACCCCTGTGGCCTGCAGATCACCTACCTGAAGGACAACAGCACAAGGAACATCTTTGTCTATCACAGTGATGCGAAGGTACAGTATTGCAAACAAACATTGTCCTATCCTCCTTTAGCGTTTTCAACAATGCAGTGACATGCTTTTTGTATCCTCCATGTCAAGTCTTAGATTACAGTAATACAAAGCACTGCTACAGGGATCATGGCGGAACACACATGATGTCTGCTTTACTAAACACTCTTTGAGTTGTCCTTTAAGAATTCATTTCCTAGATTTTTCCATGACTGTTCTTTCGTGGTGTCCGTGGTTTCAATAGTTAGAACTGTTACTGTGATATTATTATGTGGTTTACACAGTCAAACCATGAGTAATGATTTTTAAATGCTCTGGTAACACTTCATGTTATGGCTCCCTTTATTTTCATATAATTTCCTGGGAAATTTTGTGGAAAGAACTATGTAATTTCCTTTCTAGGAAACTGTAGGACTATGAGGATTACAGTAGAACTATGGGACCTGTAAAAAAAAAAGCCCTTGTTTTAGGGTCTCGCCATTCTGACTTTGAACGTTAGCATTTATATATGTGAGAGAGTGTGTGTGTGTGTCTCTAGACAGGGAGTGAGCGAGAACTAGTGAGAAACCATAAGACAGAGAGAAGAAAGAGACAGATATTAATAGCTATTCAAGAGAGTGAGTGGAGCGTTGGAGAGAGATTGCTGCTCCCTCTGCTGGCCAAGCAGTGCCACTGAAGGCTGTGACAGAAAGAGTTCACTGGGTTCATTCAGTGTCACCGTCACTCTTGTTCTGCTCTGGAGTTATCGACAGCACTGCAGCATCCACACAACACTGAGGACTCTGACTACACCTTACTGCGTAGAAAAGACACCTTCACCGACATCAGAGAAAAGAAACTTTACAAATACTACATTAATCACCCACAACCCAAAATCCATACTGTGAATAGATGCTACGTGAACTGTTGTGTTTCCACTGACGGTTTTTGTTTTACAGGAGATGGTTGACTGGTTCAACGCGATCAGAGCAGCCAGGTTTCACTACCTACAGGTGGCCTTCCCTGGAGCAAGTGATGAAGAGGTGAAAATAACTGATTTAAGCACACAATACTCAGATAAGGAACTTGTTTTTCATAAAAACAAAAACAAAAAAAACGCTGTACCGCTGTTGATTTCATTTCTAATATCCGAGCCAGTACAAACATTTCTTTAATATTGGTTGCATGCTTTGGTCTAATGTGATTTTCTTTTATCTGTTGTTCTCCAGCTGGTGCCCAAACTGACCCGAAACTTCATGAAGGAAGGCTTTATGGAGAAAACAGGTCCAAAGGTTTGTGCTCACTAATCCTAAAACCCCTCTGAAGTGAAATCAATCAGATTAATAACATCATTACAGAGATTCACAGTAATTTTGGCAAAAATCCAAGTGTCTTTCATGACCACTTAAAGTCCCTCTCAGGATCTTTTAATTGAGTGATTTAGATAAATCAAAGTTGTTGGGGTGTGAAAATATAAAACACCTGGAATTAGAGAAAACAAAAGATGAAATTCTACAACAATTTATTTTCTATATAACTAATCATATCACATCTTCTCAGATTTATGTTGTAATCGGCCCTTATTTTGAGAACTGTTATTTTATTTATTTAATTTCATGGCAAATATGTTCCTCCATTTAAGTCTGACCAAACCTAACAAAAAGACAATGCTTTAGTCTGCAGACACCTGTAGATCTCTTCAGATCATGTTGTGCTGTTTGCAGTGTGCTGACTTGTTTTCTCTCTTCAAAATGTAACTGTCTCTCTTGCCCTGTCACAGCACACAGAGGGCTTCAAGAAGAGGTGGTTTACTATGGATGACAGAAGACTCATGTACTTCAAAGACCCTCTGGTAAGAAGAGGCCTGTAACCCCACGACTGGTCCTTTTGCTCTGACTGATCGCTTCGTTTGTTCAAAGCACTTCCCTCTCTCTTTCTGTCCCCCAGGATGCTTATGCCCGTGGTGAGGTGTTCATCGGCAGTAAGGAGAACAGCTACACCGTCCTGTCCGGCTTGCCTCCATCCACACAGGGCTACCACTGGAACCACGGCATTACCATTGTCACGCCAGACAGGAAGTTCCTGTTTGCCTGTGAGACTGAGGCTGAACAAAGGGACTGGATAGCTGCTTTCCAGAGGGTCATCAATCGACCAATGAGGCCGCAGGAATATGCAGGTATGACAAATTCCAATTATTTGAATAGTTAAAGGGTGTGTTTATGTGCTTTAAGATACCCTGTTGAGATTTTTTAGCAATGTTTTTAAGAGTGGCTCCCCTGGTTTGTATCTTTTTATGCACATGGTAGAAGCCAGGCAATATATTCAGAAACAGCTGGGCGGTCTCTTTGACAGCTTCCTCTCCATCTGTAAAACTCACCAACTTCAAAATCCGTCTGATATTTAAATTGAAACCTGTGCTGTCTGAAAACGTTGACAGCAGCAACTCTTACTCTTCTTGCTACAGTGACAAAGTCAGGGTCTGCTTTATTGTCAATTCTGCAGCATGTACAGGACACACAGAGGATTGAAATGACTTTACTCTCAAACCTTTGGTACAAACAACAAAATAAGTATCAGGTTGTGGACAGAATGAGACAGCATTGGCCTACGTAGCCCGAGTGGCCTAATGGATAATGGATTCAATGGATCGAAACCATCCTCTGCTAGTGGTGTTTTACTGGCACCTGGGCAGCGTCTTTACCACAGGCCTCCTACGTCAGGGATTGTGGATTCATTTCCTATCTGTGGTGTTTGCCAATCTTAGGGCTACCAAATAATAACTAGAAATCATCCCATGATAAAAGTATTTGTATTACTGGCTGCTGGTTGTAATGTCTTTCCACACACGGTCACTCTGTTTGTAGTAAACATACTGTACAAGTAAAAGCTTTTTATAAAATAGACTCATTGTTCTATAAAACGAATCTTTTTTATACGTGTCTTTGCAGTGGAGGCCCATTTTAAACACAAGCCTTGAAGACTGCAGGATGTCACAACTCAGCTGGATCGGCCCAGTCTCATTCAGATCAGAGACAATCCCAATGTGCGACTACAGACCAAGGCTGAAGGTGGTGGGGTGGGGTTTTGGGATGGGTCGAGATGAGGAAAGATGATGAAGAAGAAGAAGAAGAAGAGAAAAAGACACAGTGACTCAAGTCTATCTTGGTGCAGAAAAAGTGAACTGTAATGGGACTAAATGCCCATCGTGGGGTGTATCGTTGGTAATCGGAGGCCAAAGGGTAGATGATGTCATCACTATTGCGCCTACCAACCTTGTGCTATACATTGTCATCCTTCCTATCCTCAGCCATGTGGACCCTTTCCCTGCAACAACCTCCCCTCTCTCAGATTTCGTCTTGTGAATGGTTCATTCTCCCTGTAATCTAATGTAATTATGTAATCTAGAGTCATTTCACTGGTTGCTTAACAAAGACAATGCATTGTTAATTTATTGAATGTACAGTTTTGATGACAGTGGCTTACCGTGTGTGTGGAATTGTGACGTTTTCGTTGAGGACGCTGTGAGGTTGAACCTCTGGCACTGAAACCCTGTTAAACCTGAACCCATAAAGTGCTGTTAACAACAAATATGCATAAAAACACACAAACTCTCAGTGATCACCGTCGCTGTTAACGTAGCCGGAGGTGGCTGATCTGCATCCAGACAGGGTTCTTTTAAAACCTCAATCTGACAGCTGTTCTCTTATTTATTTGTACTGTTGAACATACTGAGTCATTGTAGACAGTTATTGCTGCTTTAAAGGATTGTAATGTGACAGGATTGTAATTTATATAACACTTCTACAGCTGTTTTCTTTACGTTTTGCATCTTGTTTTAAAGACACATCGTTGTGTTGACCCTGAAATCACAGTGATAGTTTGTTTCATTATAAAAATCTTAACATTAATACAGGTGAAAATGAAATCAAGTGGCGGTGTTTGATTTGTCCTACCGTGTTTAAGACATTTAAGACATCTACTGTACAAATATGATACTTTTCAGCTCAAGGAAGGTTAAAGGATAATTCTGGTTTATTGCAACTTGTATCTTATTTAGTAGTATAGTAGTCATATATACTGCATATATATTTTGGACCAATACCACGTACAACAGCATCCTAGTCATGTATAGCCACTAACAATGCACAAACGCAAACTTGCGTTTAAGTCATTTCCAGACCTGAACAATTAATAAGGGACACTCTAAAACTAACTCTACAGCTGAAACCAGAATTATCCTTTAAAGGCCGGAAAATATCCTGTCATTTGTGAGCATGTAAACTGTAAAAGCAAAGCTATGTGCAGTTACATCAATTTATCCAGCAGATGGAGGTCTTCTTACTTTAAAAGGGAGGTCACATGTTGTCACTGTGAGGTATAATTTTCATGGGGTGAAATGCTCATGAGAGGATGGTGAACATGTCATGCTTCAACTCCAATAAGGGGATTAAAATCAGCATCCGTTTTGAGATTTTTTTTTTTCCACTGTATAAAAACAATGCAGACAGGTGAGAAATTAAAAGAATATTTTGACATTCTGGGAAAACCAAGATTAGATAAGAAGTCCATACCATTCTTATGGTTGGACGTTAAATGACAACAATGATTAAGCATTGCACTACCATTACATTGTCAGACTCACAATGGACAATAAAAAAGTATCAAATTTGATGCAGCAAAATCAGAAGTGCTGTCTTTTTTATTTCATACATTCTTCTTCGCTGTCAAAATCTAATGCCTATATCATCCACAATGCTCTGCTAGCAGCAGATTCATGCCTGTTATGTAGCCATGAACTGCAAGTCCGCAGCACAGATGAGGATATAGAGGTTTTATCAACGCTCATCTAACTACACATCCTCAGTTCTCTTTTTTTAAGTCAAGTATGACTTTGACTACCACCAATCCTGACTGAAGTGATTTAATTTGAAGCAATTTATTACAGCTTCCTCTGTGACCACAAAAGGCTTTATACAAATTTCTTCCTTGTGCAATAGTTCTCCATAAAACCTGTCAACAGACCAGGAGGTGATTTCCTTCACTTAGCAGGAAAATGTCAAGCATTGGACAGAAGGTAATGCTTAAATTTACTACTTACTAATTACTAACTACTTTACTAATTTTTACATTTTTGTTTGTGGTAAATTGTGACTAAGATGTTTCCACAAGGGCACACAAGGGGTCACTGGACTGAGTATAAAATGATGTGAACCTTTACCTGCACATTTACTAGACCAAACTGAACACTTGTTGGAGCAACGTGTGAGACAGGGCTATCAACATTAAACATTAAAGATATCAGATATCAAAGATTTTCATTTAAAAATGGCCCAATTACAGAATTGCGACTCAGGTGTCTGCGGTGACAACCCCAGAGAATCACAAGTGCTGCATGCTTAGACTTTTAACACAACAGACTTACTCTTCAACTCACCTGTGTGTGATGTGTCAGACTGTTATTTATGGTCTCTGCTAGAGTTGTGAATAAATGGTTACTATTGTAAAAAAAAATGAAAGAAGACTGATGGCTACAGACAATTAAACTATTACTGAAATGAACTATTATAGCTTGAAAGTGACAGAATATCGTTTGGATGCTAGTGTGTATATTCATACAGTCCTATCAGTTCTATCAGTCAAGGAACTCTGAAGCAGGTACAAGATGTCCTAACATCCCAGACTCTGTCTTTAATATTTTCCTTTTGTTAAATGTGCTTCTTGTACATGCCGATCATTGCAGAGGGGGCAATATACTCTGGTATGATCTTCTTTGTAAAGAACTAATAATACTCATTTTAGATGACAGTAGATGGCGCTCCTCAGTCACCTGCCAAAGGAGCTCACCATTTGTAGAGCTGCACACTCACAGCAGGACAACGTGTGTACTGGTCTGGTTGTGTAAATGTCACCTGATGATCTCGCCACTCTTAGTCAAATGTCCACGTACACACACTGGCTCCGGGGCCTTATGGACTCATGGGTGAATCAATGTTGCTTCTGTCTGGTCGTCTTGTTGTCGTTGGCCATCGGGTTGTCATGGTAAACTGCTCAGACAGTGAGCCACTGAGCTGCTGAAGGCAGGTCGTACCCACACAGGAAGTGTTTAAAAGCGGGTGGGACCCTGGCCCAGCAGCCACCGTGTTTGTCCTGAAGATAATATGGTCAGTCAGGTGCTGGCACATAGCAAAAATTCATTCATGTGAAGGCTTTGGTGCATAGTAGTTTGGCCTGAATATTTAATATATATACTAAACACTGGGGGATTACATGATCTTACATGAGTTTAGTCCTTTATTTGATTGTAGGAGTTGTTCTTTAAAAGTCTTCTAATCCCTTTAGATCATAAAAAAACACATTAAAGATAACTCGACTCAGGTCAATATGATGAAGCCTTTTTCTGTGTCATATGTAAATGGAGAATTTCTTGTCGTTATTCACAGTGTCTAGGAAACCCAATCCAGCTGTCCTGTCCATCAGGCCCTGCAGCCAGAGCTGGGACTGTGAAATTGGCTAATCTCCTCACAGGAAACCCAGCAGGAGCAGCTGTTGGACTGGAAACAAACTGGAAATGAAGCAGCAGAGAGAAACAGGTCAGCAGTAAGAGAAACAAGTTCAGCCTGGGGAGAAAACAGCCTCAGTGATAGCATGTTTGACTTGTCTGTGTCTGCGACTGCCAAACTTCATCTCAATGTGTGAGAAAGAGAGATGTACTGTACTGACTGGAATCAGTCCTTTGAATATGAAGCATTTTAGGGCTTTACAGAGGTTGTGTAAAGACTTCAGGAAGTTGTTGTGTCCAGCCAAGAAGTTTTTTTGGATGGTGAGTACTCCATGGTTAACACAAAGCATCAGCTGATATTCTCATAATAACAATGTATCAGAGTGTGAAAACAGTGACAATGTGAAAGTGATTGCCTGTAAGGATGAAACTACAGAAAACTATAACCCAAATCTGCAGCTTCTATAGGGTTTACAGGGCTGTGTACTGAGTTTCTGCTCATTGCTTAATGGCTCTTTACTAGTGTTGGTTCACTTTCACTGCTGTCGTTTTCAGCCACAGAAACTGTTTTCAATGAAAAAACTCCAAACTCCACCAAGCCTCAGTCAGACAAAATAAATAAAAACTGACTGGTGAGCATTTAGCAGGTAAATATCCAGATATTTCCCAGAGCAGTTGGTAGAGACCAAATGCAGAGCTAAAAGAGAGTGAGTATTAGGAAAGTTTGCTAAGGTAAGCCAACGGCCTGCAGCTTCATATCAAATGGACAGAAACTCGGGTGTATCAGTCTTTTCATCCAACTCTGTAAAAACTGTGAATAAGTGTATTCCCCAAAATTTCAAACTATTGCTTTAACAGACTCGTTTTTTTTTTTAAATCAGGCTTATGGGAAACATTATTGTCCCTTCAACTTCAGCAAGTCTTCACTCTTGTTGCTTGTAATGCAGAGTCTTTATGCAGACACTTTCTTGCTGGCCAAAAAAACCCCAAAAAACGAATAATAACAAACATTTATGTGATGCTGCATTATAAAAGGAAAGAAATTAGATACCTCCAGTCTGAATCAAAAGTAACAGTCAACTCTGGACCCCATCAATGTGAAGGTGGAGGTAAATTTTACTCAGCCAGATTAAGAATGGAAAAAATGCTATTAAACCTGAAACTCCCTGTCTTAAATAGGTGCTACTCACATACCAAACTTTCATTAGTGTGGCATTAATGGAACATTTTAGTGTCCAATGCAGGTTTAAATGTCATTTCTCAGTCTTAGTCAAAACACTGAATCTTTGTTAATCTTTTTTTAAAGTTTTTTTTCCATGAATATGAACAAATGTAACAGTATTCTGACACACAACATGAGCCATTTAAAGCTTTGGCCAACAATTGTCAGCACTGTCCTTCAGAAATCCATACTGGTCAAACAAAACATCAGAAATTCAAAACATCAAATCTCCAAACTTTGTCCTATAAGTCATTAAAGCAGTGTTCTGTCCCAGTCTTAGTAGCGGTTCAGGTTTTTGCCCCTTAAGGCCTGGTGAGTGTTGTGTAGATAGGCTGCTCCCAGCCAGAAGGAGGACTGTGTGGAGGTGGTGCCAAGGCCAGGCTGTTGATAAGCGGCGTGGCATAAGACCTGCGAGAGGAGTGAAAGTATGGGTACTGATACAGACTAGCAGGGTACCCGGGGAAGGCGCTGTAAAAACTGGAGCTTTGAAGGTCAGTGTAGTCAGACTGGCTTGTGGAGGATGAGGCGGACGTGGAGGAAGAGCAGATTCCTGAGCCGAGGGAGGTGTACTCAGGTTGCTGAGGTGGAGCGGGGGAGGTGGAGGAGCTGCTGTAGTGCCCCGGACTCAGCTGCTCAGTTTTAATCTGAGGTTTCTGGCCAGTGTCCTCATGTGTGTCACAGCTGGTGGAGGATGGCGGCATCCCAGAGGAAGTTCCAGTTTTAGGCGTCCAGGTGTGGATGCTGTGGGAGTGAGAGTGGATGCTGGACAGCATGAAGGACCCAGAAGGGTTGTTATGTCCATGGCTGGCATCTGGCGGGGTTAAAACAGTGGAGCCGTGGCTGTTGGGAGGGAGGTACTGGTCGAACTCGTGGACGTCGAAGCCGTCGATGGTGCTGATGACATCAGTGCTGAGCTCTGAGATGTCCACGTTACTGAAGTCAATGTTCTGACGGCTGGAGGGAGGAACAGAGGCGGAGCTGCTGTCCACAGGCCGGTGACCCTCATGTTTGTTCCCCATGTGGAGGTCAGTTTTAGGGGTGGTGGGAGGTGTTGGAGGCCCATGAGACTGACCTGGAAACCAAATCCAAGGGAAGTGATCATATTTCCATGCTGAAGCAACAATGACAAACGTGATCTATTTCAATATATGCTCTAATAAAAATGCATTTAAATAAAGAAGATCCGCACGCTGTCAATCATCTCACCTGCTCTGTCTGGGTGGTAATGATGGTGCACTTCCCCTGCAACAGCCGGGCTGGCAACCCCCGGTTCTGTCTTATACAAACCCTGCTGATGCTGCTGCTGGATCAGTCCGGGTCTGCAGTCCCCCTGTCCAGGTTTGGAGCTCTTGCGTCTCCGAGGCTGGTACTTGTAGTCTGGATAGTCTTTCTTATGCTGCAACCTCAGCCTCTCTGCCTCCTCAATGAAGGGACGCTTTTCTGTTTCAGAGAGGAGTCTAGAAAGCAGAGGCAATAAATCATTAGGTTATTGGAGGACATTTCAAATACCAGCAAGTGTTCCAGCTATACAGTATACAGCATATTCATTCCAAAGGGTTAGGGTTAGTTAATAAGTGTTTGAGTCTCTAAAATACAACAGGAGGTAACAAACAAGTATAATTCTTATTACTTGACTGGGAGACATTTTATACTCTTATTATTTGCAACTGCTGAATCATTTATGTAGAAATCCCATTTAACCCTTAATTAGTCAGCCAATCATCAGACATCACAACCACGCTTGTGGTCGCTGCAACACACTCCTTGGTTTCGTGGTTAAGTGTGGATAAACAGAATAAACAGTTCCCCATACAGACAAACCAAACACTTTCAAAGCATCCACCAGCTTTTGGAAGTGATAGCACCTCTTTGTATTTGTATTTGGTGGACTCAAAATTAAAAGAGCAAGTGATTCATTAATGCTGGATATTATGTGACCATTATGAGATTTAAAGAATAGCTACTACACATGTGTAATAAAAACACACAGAAAACTATTGAACCGTTTGGAGGCACAACTAATTTTCTAACATACTCAGCCACCATTCGGCCACCATAAGGGGGAGTTTATCGTACTTGATCTGCAACATGTGTATCAGCCAGTGGCTGCATATTATATTTAATTAGTTTGCATTAGACAGTCCTATAGTTTGCTGAGAATGTAAGAGTTAATCTATTTTTGCAAGTAAGTTTTAGTAAGTTTTGTTTTTGTACAAGCACAACACACTTAACCACACATCCCCACCCCACTGCATGCCTTCTAATTCTGCATCACTTTTTGTAAGACCTTTCCCAAATTTAGTGGATATCTGGTTTAAGGATGCTGCTAGTTTTATTGCTTGTTAGCTGTAATTCTCTGAGATGAGGGGTCAAACGTGTTTTTTTCGTGAGAATTACTCCTCATGAATCCGGACTTGGCATGGAAACAGTATCCCTCGTCTTCACATAGTTACATGCAATACTAACTTCTCCCTAGTTAAAAGTGACCTCCTCTAGTTGAGCTGCAGAACCCACCGCCACAGTTTGCCCAGAGTCTTGCTGAGTTCAGCGTTGTGCAGGTGGGGATACTGGTCAGCCAGCTTCTTCCGCGCTGCCTGCGCCCAAACCATGAAGGCGTTCATCGGCCGCTTCACATGAGGTTTGCTCTTCAGCCCTCTCTCCCCCTGAGAGGGCATCGGTACCAGAGACCAGTCGTAACCCTTCAGCACTTGTGACACCGCGTCTCGGATGCAGGCGGGGAAGCGCTCGTCCTCCGCGCTGCCCTCCGGTTTGTGCGTAAAGGCGCGCGGACGCGCAGGAGAGGCCTCTGAATCTGATCCATGCCGGGACAAGGAGCTGTCGCTGCCTGCAGGGCTGCCTGGATGCTCTGTCAGGGACGTTTTCTCTTCTGTCATTCTTGGCCGGCAAAAGTTAACAGATGCTCTGGTTCTGTCCGGAGTCCAAAATAAGCATCCAGGTGCGTAAATACGCACGGCTCTGCAGAGAGACCTTCACCCCGAAATCAAGTCGAATTCCAGATTTCTTGTCCCGAACTTGCCATTCCTCTCCACCCTTCCACAGCCAGACAAAGTTTGAAGAGCCTTTATTTTCTTTTTAACACTTTAACTCCTTTTCATACTCTCATCTCTCCACCCCTCCTCTCCTATTGGCTTCAGAGTTTTACAAGCAGGGCTCCTCCTACTTTGACAGAGAGATGCAAGGGGAGGCAGAACATTTAAAGTAGTCAATATTATATTCAGAGTTTAAAACATCATTTTGATTTGGAGGGTCGTTTACTCAATATCAAAATAAACCATCTGCAGCTGGATTTGCTTTGAGATCAGGGACAGAGATTACGCATTTTACAGGAGTATTTAAATTTTAGGCTTTTCTTTTTACTTATATTTTTAATATAAAAGATGAAATCATAATGTTTCACACACTGCAGTTAATCATTCTTAGCTCCACCTAACACTGATAATTCATTTTTCAGTCATTAAAGCATAAGCAATCATACAGTTATAATACATTTAATTTTACACTCACAAAGGACCAATCTGTGTTCTATAAGACTAACATTATTTTAGCTTTTATGCAAAGATATGAATACCTGTTCCACCACTGACCAGTTTTTTCTTTATTATAATTTTATTAACACCATTACAGCCTTAGAGTTAACATTTTTCGGTTATTCTTTTATCCTTTATTATATGTAAATTAATTTATTGAGAACAGTAATATAACAGCAATAATAATAATAATAATAATAATAATAATAATAATAATAATAATAATAATAATAACGAAGAATATTGCACTTCCGCGTTTCGTCACGTGACCCTGAAGCCTGTGAACATGGCGGCCACCAGTGTCAGCTCTGAGAGCTCCGTGAGGAAAAGACGCGTGTTGAGCAGTAAGCCGGAGCGTCAGTGTGCAGACAGCAGAGAGGAAGATGGAGCAGAGTCCGGCGGACTCACCGACAAACAGCAGAGCGCTGAGCCGCCGCACACCGGGACTTACTGGCTCACTCGCATCGTGCTGCTGCGCTGCGTCGCCTTTATTTACTGTGAGCATGTTGAGCTGCTGAAAGTCTCATCCACACTCAGTTTTCTGCTGAAGTCAAATTATTAGTTATTACTTAAATCATCTGATGGCATTTAACATCTGCCACTTTTTCTCTGTCTGGCACTGACAGTTTCATTTGGTGCTTTTAATTAGGTAAATCACCTTAGTACCTAAATATGTCCTCAATATGCATAAATTCCTACTCATGTAAACACACATACCCAACTAGATCTAGTACTCATTCTGTGCCCAAATGACCACTTTCAATAATACAGTGTAGCACTGGAGGATTATTTCTAATGAACTAATTGTAATCAGCATATTAGATGCTGAGGTCACTTTGTGCGGCCTTTACAGCCATGGTCAAATTCTGAGGTTCATTTAGCCAGCTGTCAGTCTTGCGACCATTGATCATGTACACATGTATAATCTCTGTGATGCCTGAACATCTCGTTGGGGCAGCAGCTCCTCCTCACCTAAATGGAGCGGTATGTAATGTTTTTTTTTTTTTTTGCTGAACCCTGATCTCAGTGTCCCTTTTTATCTTGTCTCCTCTCTTTCTTGTAGTTGTGGCCTTCAGCGTGGCTTACAACCAGAACAAGCAGCTGATAGGCGAGCACGGCCTAATGCCCTGCAAGAGCTACCTTAACAGCGTTAAGCGCTACGTGGGAGGAAAGATAGGCTTGGCCGCCTTCGCATACACGCCCTCAATCCTCTGGCTGTTAGACTGGAGTGACATGGACGCCAACCTGAACGGCATTGCCCTGGTGGGGATGGCGCTGTCTGCATTTGTCCTGGTGACGGGAATGGCCAATATGGTGATCATGGTCACACTGTGGGTGCTTTACCACTCTCTGGTCAACGTGGGACAGCTGTGGTGAGTCGGGGATGTACACATGCATAAAAATTTAAATAAAACTGGGACAAACTATTTCAGAAAAACACATATATACTGATTTGCAAAATAATATATCTCTGCTGGGCCTTTAAGCAGTCATTTTAGGGTTGGTCATGTCTCCCCAAGTGGCCAAAAAAGTTTTTAAGGAAGTAAAAAAAAATATTTAAACTTTGAATACTCCCTAACCCTATTTTTTAAAATATTTTTTGTCATATTCAGTTAATCCTAGCTATTTCATTCTAGCCACATAATTCAGAGCATTAAGGAGTGCATCAGAATTTAAATCAGATATTAAAGATACCTTGCTGAGATTTACTCTACAAATATTAAAGATGATGATTGGCTCTTATTGTAGCCCACTGTCCAAATTTAGCTTTCTAGAAAATTTGAACACATATCAAATCAAAAGAAGTATGATAAGTTGCTTTAAAAGCCATAAATAGGTGTGAAAATTTGGCTGGTTTTATATAGGTAGAAAATGTCAGTGTTGTATTTTTGACTCGTTATGCTGCCCCCAAGTGGTATAAAATCAATTATTTCATCTTTAAAGAAAGAAAAGAATCTTCAGACTCAGCAGGGTTAACTCTTTCTTGGTATTTTTAAATGTTTAAGAGTGCATCACATTTTTTACACTTTGATATCCTATTTGTTTTCCCTTTTTTTTCTCTTTCTAGGTACTCCTTTGGTAGGTGAACCTCACGGCCCAAACCAAATCCCTCACAGTTTTTACCCTTAACACAAAATCCAGGACTGCTTCCTTTGTTCCTCCACATCAAATAGAGGAAGTGATTGAAGGCAAAGCATTTATGTGAGACACTCAGGTTGGGAAATCAATTTATTTTATAGCTAAAACCAATGTGGTAAAGTCCCTCAACCAAACTTTCAGATTGTTTTTCATTTTTTGTGTATGAGGGCTGAGATGCTGATTTTACTGGGACCCTGGTTTCCTCCTTGGGAAGCCTGCAGCTGTAGATTCATGCATCATAACGTTGATACAGTACAATCACTGCACATAAATCTACTTTAATGCTTATGCTGTGGAGCCAAACTAACAGCTTTTCACGATTGTTTCCCAAATTGTTTACAGCCACTTATTGAGTAAAGATCACTGACTGATTTGAGGTTTACTGGTGTGCAGAAGATTGCCTCCTTACTCTGTGAACCCAGTAAACTGTCATGAACTTAATAGTTAAAGGGGGGAGCAGAAAGCGAAGAAATAATAAACTATAAATAGTAGGTTGCATGTAGGGCTCTGGCCCAGATAAGTGGCGAGGTCAGTGGCAGCTCTGTGATTGGTTAATGGCACTTTGTAGTCGGAGACGCCAGGCCAGTGTCTGTGGTTGGGAGTTGTGGCTTCTTTTTCAAGACGTTTTTCTTTTTCTCTCACTCTTACTGTCTTTCTCCCTCACTCTCTATTTTCATTTGGACCTACTATCACCCTATAGCTGACAGTGCAGCTTTAGGTCTGCAGACAAAGCTCCTCCAATTGTTCCCAAGTCTAGACTGAAAACCAGAGGCCGGGGGTTTTTGCTGTCAGGGGCCTTAGTGTTAGGAATATCATGCATCTGGCATATCTGGCAGACATTTGCAGTCTTTTTTCATATCTTAAAACAAACATTACATTTTTAAAGGTAGAAAAGGCTCTTACTTTTGTTATTCTAGAGCTTTTGATCATGTAGCGTGATTTTGCTCTGTTGTTACTGTACTGTAGATTTCAAACTTTCCATTCTTCTAATAACTTTTAGTTTGTTTGTCAGTCTAAATGCTCTAGAGCTTTTTTGGGTCTGCTAGTGATAGCATGCTTACATAATAAGCTAAGATGGTGAACATGGTCAACATTATAAAGAGTAGGATGTGAGCACTGTAACATGTTTGTAATGTATTAACATACTGAAAGTAGCATTTACTTGTAAATAAATGTTTAGTGTATTAAAGCTAAACTAAAGCTGCTGTGGCACATTGCACTTTTAGTTTAGATAAACTAAAGGATGATCTAATTATTTGTCCAGGTTGGGAGAGTCAGCTGTTGGAGACAGGATTTCTGGCCATCTTCCTGTGTCCGGCGTGGACCCTGTCCCAGGTCCCCCGCCGCTGTCCCCCCTCCCTCATCTGCATCTGGACCTTCAGATGGCTCATTGTTCGCATCATGCTGGGAGCTGTGAGTAAAACACTTTACAAATACAAAGAATGGTTTGCTGCATCTCTCTGCACACAACAACTAGAGAGAATGGCTGCTTTGACAGGAGCCAAGGAAGAATGTCAAAAAATAATCTTTTACTTTAACTTGTCACAACACAATTATAACAAATTGGTTGGAGTTTACTCAGAACGTGTCTTATTTCGTAAACCACTTCACTGCCACCTGCACGTTGACAGACACTGACGATATTACTGTCTAGGCAGGAGTAGATATTGTAAATTCAAGCAGAAAGACATGAACTGGACATACACACACCTGAATTCATCCAACAAGCCAACATGGAGAAATTAAGACGGTTTTGCAATATAGAATTCACTGGGATATTCCAGTGTTTGTCCGCCTAATTTAGGGTCTCTACTTTTGGTGCAGGGATTTGCTATAAAACACTGCCAATATTTGGAAATGCAACCCAAATACATGGCTGAACAACATGTCTGCTTGTTTGACAGTTTCCATGGTGAGTTTTAGACCACCGGCTTGGTTTTATCTGCCAATCACTACTGCAAACACAGCAGGGTTTTTCCTATTAGAAGCATGAGACAGGGGGGAACCACCTCAGCTCTGTCTGACTGTAAATGCCTCATTTCATCCCCCTGTTTAAAAACGCCTCATCTGAACTGGGGGTTGCAGGAATGTAATTTCTACCAGTGAAGCACGTTGTGTTCCAAAGGATAAAAGGAAATGTAAAATATTGGATTTGTATATTATACATTTCATATTGGATTGTTGAAATATTCATCAACTTTTGTAGCAGAACTCTTGATATGACAAGTATACATTGTAGTGTCACGGAAGCTTCAGTTAATGAACACGGCGTAATTGTCTTTGTGAACTTTTACTGAACACAATGCTGCA
>JBAJHX010000024.1:14009000-14030300 GCA_037176925.1 Amniataba percoides | reverse complement strand
CTAACATTCATTTACATAATTTCTACAACTGAATATAATGACTGCTTGTCTAATATTAACCTCAGTAATTTACAACATACATAAAAGTGCTTGTATTGGTGTTTATCTACAATCAGAAGCTTAGAATTTCATTTTGACATTGATAATATGGGGTACATTATTTCTAAAATGCTATGAAACAATAGCCAATTAAATTACTTATTTACTATTTAAAATAAAATGTGTGATCTTCCAGTTTCTGACATGTTGGAATCAGTTACAAAAACCTTTGATGATCACCTTGATCTTGACTATATATCACTTTTATCACTTTATTGATAAACTAATCATCAGATTAATCATCAATGATGATAACCTTTAGTTTAGCAGCTCTTGATGACAGTCATTTAGTCTGTCATCAAATCTAAATATTGTCTTTATATTTAATGTTCATGACAGTTGGGCCTTATCTCACTTGTTCTCTCGTTTAAATTAAATCCAACATTGTGTGTCATCGTGGAACAGATATTGCATTACTGTGTAAGCTCTGCGTGTTTTTCAAAAAGATCCTATGAAATATTCTCAAATGTGCTGAACAGATCACTTTCTGCTCAGTTGGACCGGCTGATTAGATTTTAGCAAGAAACCAAGCAAGCAAGAAATCTGGAACTTTTTCTTTTTTTGTAATTCATAACAATGCTAGTAAGAATGTCGTACCTCCATCATTTAGCATTCACATGCTGTTGTGTCAGGAAATCAACTCCACAATTCAAACAATAAACAAAGGAGACAAACAGTCACAGAGGCTACGGATTGCTGTCACCTACTCAGCTCCTCATCTTTACTGACGTTTTACCAGTGTTACCAGAAAACTGATATTCAAATATTTTAGCCACCTTCCTAGAAATAGTTTGTGCTTATTTCACAGAAACACGTCCATTAGAAATAACATTATGACGTTATGGAGGGGGAGTTCAAGTTGGAAGTTGCGTACAGCATTACTCCATCACAGTGACTGTGTTTGTGTTGCAGCTCGGCAGTGTGAAGTACGGTACAGCCACAGTCCCTCTGTGTTTGATCCACCCTGGTCACAGTCGTTTATCTGTCTGACAGTGGTTCACCACTGCTCGGTCACCGCTCAACAGTTTCTGCTTAGGAGGCTGACATGGCTTAACACGCACTTCAAAGGACCCCTCAGTCATAAGAAATGAGTGGGAAAGGGGTAGTATGAGCCCACACATCATGCTTAATGATTGCATTTTTGCAAGATGTGTAGCTCCTCTTGATACTTGTGATGGGCTGTTACGCTTTTATTGCCATTAGTGTCCTTTAGCAGTTATTACATTCAAAATAAATGAACACAAATATTTTTTTAATCGATGAAACTGCAGTGTATGTAATGTAATAAGCATCTCAATGATACAGCAGGTTGTCCAAACACAGTCAGCTCCAAATTATGGCCACAGGAGTGTTCACATTGAAATATATGCTAATTAATCGATTAATTACCCTCATTAGGGTTTCCATTAGCATAGCTGGAGATGTTTAATATTTCTTTCAAATGACGTTGCTTCTGGATTTGTGCTGCAGGAGCTTGTTGACAGCAGCAGCCTGTGCAAGTAATCAGGCGATCAGCTCCAGAAGTGCGCAGCTAATGTCATCTGATAGGCGTGTTGACTCAAAAACTGTGAAATACATTAAATACTCTGAAATACAGTTAGCCACGTTTACATAAGAGCTGAGCGAAACAAGCTGGGCTTTACAGTGCGACTGATCTACAGCCTTGTAGCCCTTTTTTCCCATACAAATAATTTCTCTTAGTGCACCTCAGTTTGATTGTAGTAAGGTCTGATTTGTGATTACTGAGTCAGGGTGAGAAATTTGGGAGTTCTTGTTTACAGGTGCTTCAGCCTCTCACTGTCCGTCCACATCATTGCGGCTGTTAGCTCCTCTTTTGAGTTCTCAGATTTTGTGCAGAAACTTTTGAATGATTCATTTCTCTGGCTTTCTGCTAATGTTTATGAGCTTCCTGTTGAAAGTGCTGGCACACCGATTGAGAATTGGATTACACATTTCACTGCTGGCAGGAACATCTCCATTAAACACTCCAACAGTTGGAAATGCTGTACTAGGTGTGGACTTCTGGGCGTTAACTGTGATTAAAGAGTTACGGTGAGAGCTGTTTTCTGAGTGCCGATCACACTGCTTTGCCTGTTGCTAAGCATTTTGGGACACAGTGCTGCTGGAGTGTTGACCTGTCCAGGGTGTTGGCTTACACCTTCGCACACCTTGGACTCGACTGTTATGATACAGTGAATATCTGTGACAGCGACTTCGAGGTGTAAGTTGATGATGATGTCATATGATGCTTTGCTTCAATGCTGCGAACTGACTCAGACTTATTTATTAAAATACGGTTTTCCTCTCTTTAACCTTTGAGAAGTTACAAGGAAGTAACTGGCAAATAACTGTTATATAAAGTTTTGTTTTGTAGGGCTCTAATTTGACTCTACTTTATAATATTCTCTTTAATACTAAGACAGGAGTGAACTTGGAAAAGCTTGAAGAAACATGCTAGATATGAACATAATGTTTGGTTTGAGCATTATGTTCTCGCCTCTCCTCATGGGTCAGTGGGTGTTTCTGTGAAACATTGCCGTCCGTCCTCTGAAGTGGATTGAATATGTGTGCTGATGTGAGGCGCTGGGAAACTGTAGTAGTGAATCTGAGAGCGCCGCAGTATAAATGAGGCCCCGCTGCGGCGCTGCCACAACAGTTCCGGTTGCTTGCTTTTTTAAAACCCTGTTTTCATTGTTGGGATCCAGGGTAAACCTTTGCTTTGCCAGTTTCTCACATTGAAATGGTGCGGTTTACCTCATGTCATATGCATTTATCTCAGTCTCGGTGCACCTGGAAGACAGAACTTGTGGTCCTCAGCTCAGTTGTTTTGAAATGTTCCTTTTTTAGCAAGTCAAATCACCTCTCGCTGTGACTTAATGTTCTGAATTTCTTCCTCTTTTAGTGATGAACTTGATGAACAGTTTTCCAGTTTCCAGAAATTACACTTTTCTTGCAAAACATTGCCTGCATTTGCAGTTTCTATATGTTTTGAGAGTATCAAAACAGTGTGAAATGTATTTGTTAAAACTCTTAATTAAATCTCTGTGTTCTTCCTCCTTTTCTCATCAGTCTCTTTTCCCCCGGGCTCTGAGCACTCTGGGCAGACTGCTCTGTTTATGTCAGGGGTCTGTGTATCAGATTGTAATTGATGACATTTCAGAAACTCATGACTCGATTGGATTATCAGCAACATCTTCGACCGCATCATTTCAACAGCCAGCAGCTGCAGCCGACAGCCAAGCTCATAATCAGAATGAAATGTCCTGGTTTTTCTAAATCTGGTTAGAGAGGTTAGCGGCTGATTTAGTCCACATTCCATGCCAACCACATGGTGGGCTGATGTGTCAATATTGACAGTCTCGTGTCCTGGACAGCGAGTGCAGTACTTAGTTCGTTTGGTGAAAAACAGGCCCGGAGAGGACTCTCACTTTTTCTGGTTGAGTTTGAATTTTATCTCATATTCTTCCCAGACCCCTTTAGTCTTTTAAATATGATTTATCTGTGATAACCACTGAATTCTTTGGGTTAGTTCTGTGGTAAATGTTAGGTTAGTATCTTTTTCTTAAATGCCTTAGTTAGTCATTTCCTTCATTTACCCCAAATCCTCTGGACAAAGAGTAGGATGCGTGCTTTCAATCGAAGATGGGAGGGGGAGATGTAATTATTACCCAAGTAATGAATATTCCCTTGTTTATTTACGTCACAAACAGCCCTAGAGCTGCACCAGCATTTCTCTGTTTTCATGTTGCATGACACTTCTTAATTTTGGGAACAGTGTTCTTGTTCAGGTCCTAGCACCCTGTATAGTTAGATTTATTATGATATTTATTATGTGTTGCTCTCTGTTAGTGGAAAAGAGAGCTGCACATCTGTGAGCTGTTACTGAGAATGCTGAAGGTCAGAACAACTAATGATGTGTTCAGACGGTGAGCAAATTAGATTTGTTGTTAGATTTGTGAAATGGATTAGTGTGTTTCGAGTCGGTGCGGCTATATGAAGTGAAGAGTGTTTCAGGGCCAGCAGCATACTTCTCCTCTCAGGGAGAAAAAAAGTGCTCAAAAAAGCCTCATATGTGACATCAGAACTGTAAGCCTGTCAATCACTGCTGGATTTATGTCACTGTTGGTAACCCTGCCCTGCAGTGAGAGGTGTTTCTTGGTTGTGTGACCGTTCTGCTATTTGTCAGCATTCAGTTTGCTGTTTGAAGCTGCATAAACTATCCCAAAAAAAACAAAATTGCACGAACAGCTGAGTGAGTCTGTACATAAGTGTAATGTTGACAGTCTTAATCTGTTAGTTTACTTACATTTGCTTACTAGCACTAAACTCCAAGTACAGATGAGGTCAATGTCTGATATTTATTGAAATCTGTCACTCAAAATCACAAAATTTAACTTCATTGTGGTGTAAGAGGAAAAGTCAGGGGATCACCGGTTAGTTGGATTCATCCTCTGGGAACCATGACTCACAAAATGAGGAGAGAAGATGATTTGGCAGTCTGGAAAAAAAGTAGTGGACTGACTGACCAACATTTCCAACCAGAGCTTAACTACTGCAGTTAGTCGGCAAAAATATCTGCAGATGAGGTTTTATTTACAGTATTTACATGACGGGTCCTGATGAATGATCCTTTGCGGTGGTATTTTTAGCTTTGCTGGTCATCGTTTTCGCATAGGTTTCACTTCTCAAGTCGTATTCCTCATGCACATTGTTGAAATGTAAAACACACATTCAAAACTCATTTGAAACTGTCAACGTAACATGTAATCAAGAAAGGGACACCGAACTGTAAATATCCTGCAAACCAACATCTGAGCTCTATATTTGTAGAGCTCAGAGAAAGAGGGAAAGAGAGGGAAGAGGAGACGTGAGGACATGTTGGTCTAACAGAATCGAATTTTTAGCTCTTATTAGATTATATGTATTTTTAAATGCAAGAATAGTGACTGATAAATCATTTAAGTTTGCTCTGATGTTCATAAGCACGCAGGTCCCCTTGAACAAAATCACTCCCTCGTTCACTCAGTCGCCACATACTAAACATAACATACATAAAGACATACAGTATACATACAAACACTCAGTTATTTAGTTAATAGTAAGCAGTACAGTGAAATTTCATGACACACGTTTCACCTCTTCCTATGACATGACTGTGACAATGTGATTTATTCTTGTTAGATCAAGTGTATATCTCAAACTTTATTGATCAGTCTCTTACAAACACATCGCAGTGACACTCTGTCTTTAATCACAATCATTTCATAAGAGGTGAAAATATTTTATTCTAACTTTATTTTATTAACTGTATATATAGTACACATCATTAGAACTTGTGTGACTCCTTAAATGACACGTATATATATATGCTCTACATATTTAACAGTCTAACTCCAGATGTACAATACAAACTCATCAGAAAAACAACAAGAACTAACAGCACAGCCTCACTTCTTCCTCCCTGCCGTCACTTCATCCCTCTTACTTTACATCCTCTTAATTTGTTTAATCCGTTCAGCTTTCCATTCAGTGGTTATCTGTATGGATTACAGATTCTTATCTACAAATGGTCACGCCCCCTGTGTCTTCTCTATCTTGGCTAGCAGTGCAGGTAGCATAATTGGGAATTGAGCCATTTATTAGGAGAGGTTAATGCTTTTTTGGCTCCTGGTGTCTTGCAGTCTGCAGTTTCATTTTTTCCTCCTTCCTCTCTGTATTACTGTTATTTTATCTGAGAGGCTGTCATTAAACTTTTAAATAGTTACTTTTATTCTTTACATCACTATCCTACAGATTATAGATTCCTCTTATATTAACAACAGTTTGAGCTCTTTCAACTCTAAACTAATAAGAAAGTGCTTACATCCACGAGCTTCTGACAAAATGCGTTACAGTCCTGTGTACACGTGGACGAGGGTAATCAGGTTTTATTCCCTTTGCACTGCTTCAGCTAAACATGGCATTTGTAAGGCTGCAGTCTGTAATGTGATATTCTAATGGGCTGTTGATGGTTGCTTATTTGACCTCATTTACAACAGTGCTGCTTGTTGAGAGCACTTCAAGTGTGCGTCAGAAACTGTAACACGTTTGTATGTGTTCTGTCTTTTTCAGGGTCTCATTAAAATAAGAGGTGACAAATGCTGGAGAGACCTCACCTGCATGGACTACCACTACGAGGTGTGTGTACAGAATGAATTTAATGTCTTGTGTGTGTGTTTTTAGTGTATTGTGTGTCATTGCATTAAGTTACCACATGATCTTTCTGCATTTCCTTTTTTCATCTATGACTTGATAAAACGGGGTGACCTTTTCATCAGGGGGCACAAATTTTAATTAAAGCAACTTTATGATTTACTTATTTGCTAAAAGATTTTACATTTCTGATCACAACATTTGCTACTTTGTTGTTCCTTCGTGGGAAGAATCTGCTGGTGGCCAAGGATTGAGTTTTTTTTGCGTTTCTAGATGTAACTGTAGTGGAAAAAAAACAGGGTGGTTATCAGATGTGACAGAGAAAATAAGACAAAGTCAGACTTTCTCAACATAAAGCCCCAGGGCTGTTTGCTGACCTCTGGGAAGTGCAGCGCAGAAAACACCACAGCAACCAAAGATATCACAAAATCTATCAAATTACCAGTTAAGATGACACTTGTTGAAATGCAATTTTATTTTAAATCATTCTTGTGGGCAGATGGCCAGCGTAACTTAAAAAAACCTAAGTCATTCTCCGAAACACTGGTTTCTAAATTTCCCAAAGGCCTGCTCTTTTTTTTGACAATCTGAAGACTGATCCAGATGTACAAAAACACTGAGCCTTGGCTTTGTTTCCTGAATGATGACAAGACGGCTCGCTTCAAGGTAACCACACCAGGGCAACACATTACAGTAACCGCTGTCGTGGGATTCAATAAATCAGCCTCTTACACAGACCGTGAGGTTGTGCAAACCCAGTGTTTGTTTTTCCCCTGTGGGACGCTCAGCCGCTCTGACCCACACTGCTCTGTGTGACCAAGCCGCAAAGGGAGGAGGGCCGTCTTCTGTAATTAACATAGACAGGAATACACTGGCTCCTATGGGACTGCATGACTGGAGGTGACACTCACACACATTTATGATATAGATACAGTCTGACATACAATGGGAATGGAGAGTAGAATATAATTCTGCCTAATTTGGTTTGGGGAGACAATCATTTGGTCCTCTGTTATACTGCATTGTAAATCTTGTGTAATTTATCCCCAGATTTTCAGTCGGTTGTCAACCTGGAGGGTGGTGAGATGAAATATAAGTGTGGTTCTATTTGTGGTTATAATTTATTATCTCTGTTTCTTGTAAAATATCAAGTTTCTGTCTCCTCTGATAATGAATCATGAACCACGCTGAACAAAAGAAATAATTCATTTGTTGAGCTACTCTGTATATGTAGATTCACAAATGTGCATATAACAGTTAATGTAGTGTACAGTACTTTTGTATCTAAAGTAAGGCACTCTGCTTTAGGCCATGAATTCTACACACTCATTTTTACAGATACTTTCCTGACATGTTCTCCGTGCCTCTGCAGTGTTTGGCTGTGTTCAGACTGAAACAAGTGTTGATGGTGGTGCTAGATAGAAGGTCAAACAGAAAATGTCAACCTCGTGGTGGTGCCAGTGGAAAGGTTAGGAGATCACACAAGTTGTTAGGATGTACTCTTTACTAGGACATTTGAAGGCAAAGGCTGTGTTTGAGAATTTCATTAAAAATCCTAAAATTTTTTCTTACATGGTGGTAGAAAAAAATCACTTAAGTCAGGAGGATTTATCCACTGGGAACTGTGAGTATTTGTACAAAATGTCTTGGCAACCTAATAGCAAAGATTGTTTCAGTATGGACCAAATAAGTGACAGACAGACATGGCACAGCTCTAGGGATGTCTGTCTGTCTGTCTATGTGGATGTGTTGTTCCAGTGTCAAACCACTGCACAGAGGTTTGGAGACTGTAGAAATACAGCCTTGATGCTACAAAGTAATATAAAACTAAATATTAAACAGCAGAGGACGTTAAAGCCAAAGCTAAATGATGGTAATTTTTTAAGGCAGAATGACCTACTATAATTTTGCAGTGGTAAAGGGAAGTCTGGGGTACACTGAGCCTTTCACTGACAATTTAGACAAAAACAAAATCTCATCGAGCAATTTACTGATTCTAAATTTCAACAGCTAAAACAAACCAAAGACTTAATTATATTGTCTGTACTGCTCATACTGGAAATGGAGCTCAGGAGCAACAACAGAAAATGTGGACTTCTGCAGTGGCAGCATGTGTCCTTTATGAACTTGAGCAAGGAAAATAATCTGTACCATCAAAAGGCAGCTGGGTATTTTCACATGTAAACCAGCGTGGTGTGGCTTCCAATTTACTGCACCGTGGTTTATATGTATGGATGTGTGTGACTTGAGTGTGCCCTTTACGGTTTAAATCAATTCTTTTTATGTGTTTCTTTATAATGTCCTTGCAGTTTCTGCTCTATTTATGATCCAGCTATTTCACTGGGTGTCTACAGTGTTTTGTATATATGGTATATTCGTAAATATTCTCTCTCCCTATTGCTCTGTTTTGCTCGTCAACAAAATAAGAAGGCTTATTTTCGCCATTATATGTTAATGTATCAGTGCCTGCTGCACCATGAGCATCCCATTCAGACAACAGACAGGTAATAAATGAAAGGAACAAACCTGAATAAATGATGGGAAAGTCACTGCAAATCAGTGTGTAACAATGCAAAGACCCACTGAAGCTGTTCTGGAGGAACATGGTGGACCAGCACCTCACTAAGACCCTTTATGTTGTTTTTTCCTGGATTTTGTCATCTGTCTGTATCTCCTTTGGCACCTGTTAACCCAAACCTTTTAATAACCAAACAATATCTCTATATCTCATTGATACTTATTCCTACTGAGTTTTATCTCTCTGCCTTTCTGTGCTGAGCAGTAGCATAAACTTGACTTCATGCTTGCAAATGAAAAGTTCAATTCACAGCCACCAAAACACACTTTTGCCTAATTTAATAAACACTTTTTGTTTGGTCTGACCACTAGCCTGAAATGGCTTGTTAAGGAACCTTTAGATAGATATTATGTAGCTGACTGTACTGCCTCAGTTCTTCTTTACTTTGCTGCACTACATTTCATTTCAGTATTTATCGTGCCCACAGTGGCTAACTGTGCTCTTGCTGTAACTGACTACTGAATTAAACAAAAGTGGCAGAAATAAATGCTTGCAAATGGGATTCTCCTAGTTACCAGATATTTTGCTCCATTTAAAATGTAAGTAAATGGAGTGTATAAGAAAACATGTTGACACCTGACTAATCATAATACAATATGGACCTTATTCCATGCTGGGTCACTTTCTCTGACCTGCGTCAATCTCTGCTGTCAACAGTGTTAGGGGTAATGTAGATTTACACACACACACGCAGGGCACCGGAAGCCTCTGGCGCCAGGTGAAGCCTTATTAACCCCCCCGACACACTGCTTCCTTTCAGACCTGCAGAGGAACTGCAGATCTCCCTCCTGTCCCGACTCCCAGGAGGCCGCGTAGGTGTGTTTCGGCATAGTTGGTGTTTTGTTTGCTTTGGTTTGTTTGTTGTAACGGTGCTAGTTTGCAGGCCAGCTGGGGTTGTTTGGTTGTCTGTGGTTACAGGCTCCTTGCCCCTGGATTTCCATGGGTGTTTTGGTAAGCTACAGGTTAAATACACTCCCCCTCCTCCTTTTTTTTTCTTCCATTCCAAAAAAACAATCAAAGTATAGACTAGTGTGCCAGTGTCTTGTTTTCCTTTCCCCCCCACCTATTTCTGTTCTCTATTTATTTTTCGCCACCTCACCTGATGCTGTTTGCATGTTCAGCTATTACACGGTGTGCATGCGACCCCCTCGCTCACACACACTTAATCGTACGTGCAAACACTGCGCAGCTCTGTATGAACCCTCTTGAGTGTGTGTTTGTGTGTAGGTGGGGTTGCCTTCATTTAAATAAAGTTCCATCTTTATTTAGACATGAAAATATTCCCCCCAGGCTGTGGCACCATAAATTACCCTCCGTCCCGGATTCAGACAAGATTTTAGAGCCAAAGTAAAGCAGGAGAAACATGCATTTTAAGCAGTGGAAGACGTCTATGTTTAGAAAATGTATTAATCTTTTCAAACTTTTAAATTAATGGAACAAAACTCTGTTGCTTCAATGTCATGATGATCCTGAAAAACACCTTTGCTGCCACACAGTTTTGTCTCTGTCATCACCACAGACTTTTTTAAGGCACTCTGGGTTTCACATTTTCACCTGTCTCTTCTCCTTTTCACCCTCTGCCTCTGCATCTGGTCCCAGACCCAGCCAGTTCCTAACCCCGTGTCCTACTACATGCATCGCTCCCCGTGGTGGTTCCATCGCTTCGAGACGATGTCCAACCACCTCATCGAGCTCATCTTTCCGTTCTTCACCTTCTTGGGCAGGAGGATGTGCATGGTCAACGGAGCGATCCAGATCCTGTTCCAGGTGACTCGCACTGTTCGCCAACTCACAGGACCTGATGATAACAAATACTGCAGTGAAGAAAAGTGAGATGAACAGAAAGAATTAGACCCAGTGATGCTGTGAGGAGGGGCTCAGGAGGCGAGCTGGGGCACAGATAGTGTTGCTCTAAAAAAATCAATTTTCATTGCTGTGAACATCACAAAAAATGTACAGTCACTTCAATTCCTTTTTTTAATGATACAGGTAGGTCATTAAAATGCGTTATATTTAAATTTCCATGAAAGAACATTTTAAAACAAATTATGCCGTTTCCCAACTGAAGCACTGTAACTGAAACACAGTATGGACACTAATGTGAGTGAGGGAGGAGTTTAATTTGACTCTGTTCAGCAGTCAGAACATTTTTATTACATTACATAGTTTTAAAGGCTGATTAAATGGGATATTTTATTACATTTATCTGTTTTTCATTGGATTATATATTACTGTACACTTAAATTCAATTTGTGCATCACGCGCTGTGGATGTGGATGAACATGCTGTTGCTGTTGATGAGCATGTTGTTGAATGTCCGTGTTTCCTAGCTCAGTCATCATCCACATGTTGGTAGAAATTCCTCATAATACTAAAATGATGGAATACACACAGTACAGGAGTTGTTTTATGATAAAGGTGGATCACATTGTGACTTTTCTCTCTGCCTTGTCTCTTGTGCTGTAGGTGGTTCTGATTGTGAGCGGGAACCTCAGTTTCCTTAACTGGCTGACCATCGTTCCCAGCCTGGCCTGTTTTGATGATGCTTCACTGGGTTTCTTGTTTCCCTCTGGAGGTGGAGCCAAGAAGGCAGTGCTCGACATACAGAACGAGGATGCGGCCGGGCGCACCCCGAAACCCACCAAAGGTATTTAGGGCCCGCATTCACAGAACACCCTTTAGCTAAATGTAGTCCCATTATCTCTAACAGTCCAGGCTAATAGGTACAACTGGCCTGAGTAGTTAGTGGGTCTGGTCATATTCGAGAGGGAATTATGGGAAGAAAAGGGATTAGCGCTTGGACAGCTGAGTAGCTGGGAAAAGTATGACATATGGTTTATAGGAATTTAATGTGACGTTGCTTACATTTTTACAGTACAGACAGCTTAGAAAGTAGTAAAAGCTGAGTGGCCCCTCTCTAATTGGTCTCATTGGACCCATTAGTGTCTTTGCTGTATTGTAGGGTCTTGAATATAAAATAGGCTCCTACCTGGTGCATGAGCGTGTTTTAATCATTTGAACAGACTCAGAAAGTCTGTCTTGGTGTGAAAAGTTTCAGTTGGATTATGCTGATGTCTTAAACATGTGTGGGATAGGCAGGCAGACACAGGTAGGAAGGAGCCAACACAGACTCAGCCAACATTTGTCAATTCCAGCCATCCTGTGATCTAACAGGTCAAACATTTCCCACTGAGGAAGTGGTCAAGTCTTCACACACACATGTACACACACATAATCTCACACGCTTCATAGCACTCGCTCTGTGTGTACAGTAAACATGCCGTCCCTGGCAAATAATGAAACTCCTTCGAGGCCAAACACAAACAAATATGTCGCTGTGATTTAAGAAATTACAGTTTTCACTTTCTGTCTTTTTGACATCCTGGAGCGGAGCCTTGCGGTGCATTATTTCTCTAAAAGCAAAGAAAATGTAACAAGTAAACAAACAAATGCCACAGGAGCTCATTAAAGACAAACAGGAAAAATTACATGCATTTCATTAAATCTGGCTGAGAGCAGAGAAAAAGTTTGTGACAGGCAGACAGACAGACGGACAGACGGACAGACAGACAGACAGACAGACAGACAGACAGACAGACAGACAGGAGCTGATCCAGGTGTCTTTTTTTATTGAAAAAAAAGAAGTCTGTAACCAAGTAGCAACGATCAGTAATGCAAATAAATACATGATCAAGACTGATTTGGCCATATTCTATTGCTGTACTGTTTGACATGCCACTTCACTTTTTCTACGTGCGTGTGTGTGTGTTCCTACTGCACGTAACACAGGCATGCTGATCCGACGGGTGGTGAACATTTCTTTGGGCATTCTGATTGGCTACCTGAGCATTCCCGTGGTGATGAACCTGTTGAGTTCCAGGCAGATGATGAACACCTCGTTTGACCCACTGCGCATTGTCAACACCTACGGAGCTTTTGGCAGGTACGGTATGCTGAGGGGTCACTGAGGTCACATGCTGAAATTATTAAACGCTCTAAGACGCTTTCAAATGCATTTCTATCCAGCATTACCAAGGAGCGTACCGAGGTGATTTTCCAGGGAACTCTAAGCCAGGACCCCAAAGACCCCGAGGCGGTTTGGGAGGAGTACCAGTTCCTGTGTAAACCAGGGGACGTCTACCGACGGCCGTGCCTCATATCACCGTACCACTACAGGCTGGACTGGCTCATGTGGTTTGCTGCCTTCCAGGTGAGACTCTGAACCACAGGAGGAGATGATGTGTGGAGTAAAGTCCACTGCAGGCCTAGAAACACATGAGGTGTTCTTCACGATTAATGTGTTTTTGTGTCACTGGCCAGGATCTTTAGATGTAATATGAAGTAAGCAAAGCTGACACTGTAAGAATTGACCACTGCCCTTCTTTGAGCTGGTTTATAATGGTGTGTAGCCACTAGAGGGCAGTAGTTTCATCTACCTGAATGAAATGAAATGACTTTTGGTCTGTCTCTTTGTTAGTCTCTATCAACATTTCTGCCTCTGTACATCTTTGACCAGTCTCCGTGTCATAGCTGTTTTGGTCTTTGCTCACCTGTCCCTCATTATGTCACACACACTCTTGCCTTTATTACTTTGCCTAACAAACTTCTTGCAACATAATTTTCCCCCTCTCTGTCTGTCTAAGCCTCATTAAATTCTCCACATTCTTTCACATCCTGCTATTTTTCCTACTTTTCTTTCTCTCGTTTTCTGTTAGCTTTTAACGCACTGCCTCCTTGTTCCCACACAGACCTACGAGCAGAGTGAGTGGGTGATCCACATAGCAGGACGCCTCCTGTCCAACGACAGCACGGTCCTCTCTCTGCTCGACCACAACCCCTTCCAAGGCAGAAAAACTCCACGGTAAACACAGTAACAACCTCAACAAAATGCCTCTATCACTAAAAGCAAACATATGTAGAAGCTGTTGTGTATCTCTTTTAGGACAATATATTCCTCAAGATGCTGAGATTCAAAATGTATCTTCCTCACGTGACTACACTCTGTCTGTGTCCTTCTCAGATGGGTTCGAGGGGAACATTTCAGATACAAGTTTAGCCAGCCGGGCAGTGCCAGTGCAGTGCAGGGAAAGTGGTGGCTGAGGAAACGCATCGGGGCTTACTTCCCTCCCGTGGATCTGGAAGGACTCAGGGGCTACTTCCAGTCCAGGAACTGGCCCCACCCTCACATACCAACAAACAGGAGCTAATGACCTCTGTCTACAGCACTGAGAGGAAAGCAGAGGACTTCCTGGGTCAGAAAAGGTCATTTCAGAGTAAGCTTCAGCATGATGCTGCACTGCTTGACAACGTTTGAAATCAAACATCCTGATTTGTCAAGATTTCATTCAGGGACATATCTGCGTATCACAATGAATTACTTCCTCCTTGTATCTCCTAAAATAAACTCAGTGAAAGCCCAGTATTATGTGTCAGTTTTGACAGGTTTTTAGAAAAAGTTCAGCTAAATCTTGAACCTGTTGTGGTTTAAAACAGAGCTGAATGCTAACGGGGATTGGCTAACTGTGCCAAACCCAAATAGCTATGATATGGAAAATTAATCTAAAATCAGTGGACTTGTCTTTTCATTGACCTTTCCTGTTATTGACTTTGTTCACCTGGACCTCATCCACCCCAGTGTGTAAATATACTTGCCTCTCTGCTGACGCCTGTTGCCAGATTTTCTATTGTGCCTCTGTTTAATAAAAGATTTTTCATGTTTCTCATGTGTAAATGAGGTTCCAGAGCTCCTCTGTTGGCTGCTTTACTCTGCTTAATCAAACACATTTTATGAAGGTTACCTGGACAAACATGCATACAGATGGTGTTTAAATATCACCTCACACACCACATAAAAGTTCATAAACTAATTTCACAGATTGCGAGATGAATAATGAACACATGTTGTTCCTATACTGTTTTTAACTGGTTTGGTCAGGTATACTGTTAAATCATCATACTGCCTCTTTTGCCCCTCCATGCGATGTGACCTTCCAGTGGATGTTACAGAGGCTCAACAAAAACTTGGGATTCTGTCACTCAGTGGCCACTAGATGGTGCTGTTCTCCAGATAAGTCATGCTATCTGGATTTTGTTGTTTCCATTTATCTCCTCCATTCATCACTTCAACTGAATTTCGCTCAAAGTTAACAGAGGTGTGTGTCAGACATATGTTTGGTTTTTCATTGACAGACATCCATTTTTTGTCTGTCCCTTTCATTTAGGTTTTCCCATCCTCATAGCGTGCCCGAGGAATTGAAAAACACAAAACGTTCAGTGTTGCTGCGCTCTTAGTCGGCCACTGAAACCATTTATCTCTGTCAGTGACAACAATCATGTTTTTTTTTTCTCCCAAAAAATGTGTCAGCACAATGAATTGTAGCATATTTCAATTCCTCTTTTTCCACATTATCAAAACCTTTTGATGAATTGAGTCTGTTTTGGGTTTCGGATCCCTCTTGTCGGATGAAGACATTTTTCAAAGAGCCGCCCGAAACACATACCTATGTAGTGCGTGCAGTGCATCTTAAACAGGAATTACTCCAGAAAATCCCAGCTCCTTTCATGTCGCTTGTGCCACAGATCACGCAGCACAGGGAGAGAGAGACACATTTATTAACCTCCCTGTGTAGATAGTAAAACACTCAGCAAGGCACAACAAACCGTGTGTCTCTGCAGGTGATTAAAAAAGATGAAGCAGTGATTTGTTTCTGCTTGTGTGACACAATGTTCTCTCATTTTAAAGAATGAGCAGAATCCCTCTGTCCTGTTAGACTGAAGAAAAGCAGAGGTGGGTTTTCTGTGTCTGTGTGCCTTCACAGCAGTTCATTCACAATTACTCCGACACTGATGCTCCAGCTAAACAGGAGCTAACTGGCTAAAATTGCCGCCAACTGTCAAGCTTACTTGTTTACGAAGGGCCAAGTTTGAAAGTGATGAAATAACTGTTTAAGGAGAATGAGGTTTTATCATAATTATTTCACAACTGATTGGTTCATTTATATAAAATTAACAATGTTTACACGTCTGATTATTTCTTAATGTTTTGTTTATTTAATACTAAACTCTTTGGGGCGCCATAAAGCTGTGACAAATGATTCAAAAGAAAAAACAAACACCTCGTCCAATCAGTGCAGCTGTTGGAAGTAACTCCATTAGAACATCAGTGGAGGATGAGTGTGCGTGCTCCTCCTGTTGTTCATGGCTCATTGACGTCGACGCTGCACCGCTCGCACAGCATGGACGTTTTTAATAGACTCCTCATCAAACGTATCTGCATCCTGCTTGTTGCGCTCCCCGCCTTCGGACGGAAAATAAATTTCCCTGCAGAACGGCTTTCGCAGCTTTTCTTGCAGTTTTATGTGACTTTGATGGTTAACTTACAGATTGCGCGCTGGATCCATTTTTCTGTGCTCTGATTGTGTAACAGACAGCGGGGACATGTGTCTGTCTCATCTCCACAGCTCCAGTTTGGCATTTCCCTGCTGTCCTCTGATATAATATTAAAGTGGGGGCGGCAGCAGCGCTCAAAGACTTGTTATGACCAAAAGGGGTGTTGGTTCGATTCTCTGCTGGGAAAGTCTGGGCAGGAGAAGTGAGTGAATCACATCGCTGCTGCCTCAAGGCTACTGGTTGTACTGAGCAGCTCTCAGGTGTGAAACTTTCATAGGTTGTAGGAATAGGAATAAGTATAGCTTTGCAAGGGAAAATAATCTGCAACTCTTTCCTTGAAGAAATAAGCTTCAGTGGGGAATATAAAGTACAACGTGTGAATCAAAAGTGCACTGGCCAGATCATCTTTGTTATGTAAAATGCTTTATCACAGACAGTGATATGAGTTTAAATGTCATTGAGCAGAGGCACAAACCTGTGTTTAAAATACAGGTGGACCAGCGAGGAATTCGGGTGAAAAGACAAATGTAATTGCACAAAAGGAAGTGACAACTTTTTCATTAATTCGTGACCATGACATTCACACTGCTGACAGTTCGACCCAGAGGGCTCTGTCTGAACTTGCATGCAATCAGATGGCTAAATTGATTCATTTACACTCTCTGCTTCTGCACAGACAAGCAGCAACCTCCTCAAGATGATGTGGAGTTGCCTTGCGCAGATCCTTGAATAGCCACTAGATGATGGCTCCATTGGACTGGATTGAAATCACAGCTTTCCTTCTGAAAAGTAAAGTCAGTAGTTTAATTTACAAGAAGTTACGGTCTAAATTAAAGTAGTTTTTGTCTTTAAACCTACAATAACTGATTTTTTGAGCACTTTGAGGTAGAAACAAGCTTTAAACACTAATATGCCAAACATGTTAACCTCCAGTTTCTTATTTATTTCTCCTTGTTCTGGCAAGGAGGATTTAATTGAGATACAAGATCCCTTCTACCTGGAGTGCAAAGATTTTTTCCACATCTTTCACATACAATACAAAATAACAACACACGAGAAACACCAAAGAAAAAGATGCACACTGGTCACACCAGCAAAATCCAAAACACAACAAATTATTTCACTTTAGTTTTCAAATGCTCCACTATTTCCACCAGCTAGTCACTAACTTTGTCTGCTGTCTGTTTGGTGCTGAGCAAATGTACTGTGGGAGTTTATATCCTCTTAGCTAAAAACAGCTGCGTGCTGTGGCCAAAAACATTTCCAATAATAGAGGTGAGCCAAAATGTTCAAGTTGCAAGCTGGAGCACCAAAATGATGATCTGAAAGACTCATTATGTGTGTAGAGCTGATGAGAACTGCAGGCAGGCGATAAGACTCTGTAGGTTTGTCACTATGTTTGACTCCTTTCATATACAAGTAGTCAAAATTTATTGATCATAGCTGCTTGAAGAGATCTATTGCTTTATTAATCAGTCTATCATGCTTTTTGGTGGTTTCTGCCTGCTCTCCACTCAGACTTCATCTGCTGTTGCAAAATGAAAATGGTTTTATCACTCTACAATATTGCTTTGACAAAATTACATCACAGATGAACACCTATGATTCACCCGAAGCCTAAAATTCTCCTTAAATTTAAGCTTTTATTTTGATGCGACCCATCCTCTGTCCCAGTTTTCAACACTTTCCCAGAGTCCTCTTCAGCAGCGTGCCCATATCTAACTCCACTATTCATGTCATGTGACTCTTTTGCTGGGCCTCTGTCACATTACCTGTGGCTGATCAGGTTCAGTTTAACCAATAAGATTATTTTCTGCTTTCTGAGAGACTTTGAATCCCAAGTGCTTTATGTAAAATATGCACCTTAGTGAAAACACGCCAACACATCCTGTGCGGCCTCAAGTCCCTCACAGTACAGCACGCCCTGCTGAATGTCTGCTCCACTTGTGCAGCGTACCCAGGAGGAGCTGTCTGAATAACGGGCACCTGTGAGTGATTCGGCCTTGAATTTGAAAGTGTGTGTGGAGCACACGTGAATCTTCCCACTGTGAGCCATCACACAGATCTGAATCACTGCAAATACCAAGCTGCACCTTTAAATGAAAAATACACCCTAAAACAGAATTTATATTTCACTCTTATTACACAGTTTTTACATTATAAACTAGAGGCAGTCTCTCCTTAAGATGCACAGTAAGGTGACATATTTTTATGATGTAGTTATGGACAGATGCTGGAGCTTACCCATAATCAGAAAGTCCTGTGCAAAAACAAATCTCTAAATAAATCTAATTTCAACATTATTTAAGGAGTCTGTGTAAATATTTTCTTTCATGATGATAAAAAAATCACATGAAATATAATAATAACGTTGTACTTCTTAGAGACAGAGCATGCTGGTTGGTCTGAAGGTGCAGTATTTCTGTTTTAGGGTGGATTTTCCCACAGACGCACGGAAACCACCATGCCTTCATGCGCTCCAACATCACAATACGAGAGAGGGAGGAGAGAGAGCAGTTTACAGTGTGGAGCAGACCTCACACTTCCACTCATCCAGCTGCACCGCCGGGACAACAGCTGGCTCCCTTCACACACTCCCCGTCAAACCGGCTCCAGTTTGCGCTTTTACGCACAGTCATGATTTTGACGCGCAGGTAAACTTCTCTCTGTAACTCCACGAGGAAAAGTGTTTGGAGGCTTTAAACAAAACACACACATCCCATCTGGTGTTTTTCTCGCTCTCTCTCTCTCTCGCGTCCGAACTGCCCGGAGCCGAGCAGGCCAGCAGAGTCATGTCCAGGAAGAAGGCAGTGAGAGCCAAAGGGAGCTCCAAGAGCCCCAAAGCGTCTCCGAGCGGCGGGAGGACGAGCAGAGGTCTGAGCGCCGCCGCGGCTCCGTCCTCCGGCCTGGTGTACCCCAGCAGACCGTCCCTCAGCAACAGCGGGGAGTTTTATGACATCTCCTTCAAGGTGAGCCGACACATTCAACCAGTGTTCAGTCCAATTCAACAAACCTTATTTTAATATATATATATATATATCTGAGGACAAAATATCTTCTTGTTTCTTCGAAGTTGCAAGTCGACTCGTTCTTGTTCTCCAACATTTTCCAAGAAAGAGTGATTGTGTGAAGGGCTGAATTCAAGAAAAGTGATTTAGGCAAGAGCTGTCTTTCACTAAAATTAAGATCTGTGTGAATCTCTATCTCATTCTTTCGACTTAGAATATGACTTTTTTTGACTCAGTGTCCTGTGTTTTTGATGTAGTGTGTAAAAATTGTAAATAAGTTTTGCAATGCAACTAAAGTTGAACTAATAATTTATACTAATAATGATAATTTTATACACTAGGTATTTTAAAATATATATATGTATGTGTGTGTATACATATATATGTATATATATATGTATACACACACATACACACACACACACAAATATATATACACATTTGTCTCTGTGTGTGTGTGTGTGTGTGTGTATGTACTGTATGTATTTTCTTTTTATCATGCATAGCTTCTGGCAGTAATGTGCTTTCTTAGAGCTGCCTGTCCCATACCTGTAGTATGTACAGTAATATGTGGATAAGTAATGGATATTTTGTGCTGTTGGGTTGGAAAAGTTAATTTCACCATTATTTCGCACAGAAGTCAGTCCCAAAATGCACAGTAAGGCTTGTTCCCGACGCTGTAGTATCATCATGTTTAATCCCGGAACCCCGCTGGCATGTACATAATACGATCAGTCGTATCCACTGAGTCTCTTCTGGTCCCTTAAAGTGTAAAAGTTTTAGGGACCTCAGCACGGTCCGGCGGGAGCATTAAGTGGTGCGCGCCATAGCCATAACCCAGTGCAATAAGATGGAATAGATGATGGGGAGAGGTTTCTATTATGTATGAGATCAATTACCAGCTGCTCAGGAGGAAGCTCTTGTTTAGCAGCATTTGATATGATGGAAAAACATCTGGATGGCACGGTCCATCCTAATGTATATGATTTACCATGTGCTTTTACCAAACCTACATTATCATGACGTTTACTTATATATGACATTTACTGAAGACATCATACATATAAAGGTAATCTCTTACTTGGTAGAATGCTGTGTACCTACACATGAATGGTTCAAATAGCCTGTGTGCATCTGTCCCTGTACTCTGTCCTTTTAAAGTCACTGAAGTTGTTTATTGCTCACAGATGACACACCATATGTCTCCAATGTAAAACAAATCGAATCTGCTGAGGATTTTGATGATTGATTAGTTACTGAGGCTTTGAATCTGAACCTGCCAAATATTTGCTGGCCGTGGTCTTTAAATGTTGTTTACTGTTTTCGTGTGTTACATATAATTTTATTTAGAATTTCTTTGGATTTTCTTTCAACAAAATGACATCTGAAGATGTCACCTTGCAGCTTTTCATAGACTAAATCACTCATCAGTTACGATCAATGCAGCACAAGACAGAAACTAATGATCATCTGAGCATATGCAAATATAAATTCCCATCATGTGGGCAGCAGCTGGTTTTAATTCACCCTGATTAACCCGATTAACTGCTCAACTTTGACTTTGTTTAATACACATAGTTCAGCATCATAGACATTCAGTTAAACACAATGAACTTTCATATCAGAGCTTATTGCCTCTAACAGTGTAAAAAAAGTAGATAATAAAATTAACATCTAATAGAAAGACACACAAACATATCAAACGGTACTACAGCAACCAGAGTTTGTGTTGCCTGATGGGAAAAATAGAGATAAACACTCTTCCTTTCTCTCTCTCTTTCTCCCATTGGTCTGTACAATCTGCTCTCTCCCACTGGAGTGAGTGCAACGCTCTGTTTCTTCTGTAGACGGGAGTTTGGGGAATGTGTGTATGTACGTGTGTGTGTTGCTTAAACTCCTGTGTGTTTGTTGATAAGTTTTTAGCTCAGCTGCTTCCCTCCCCCACCTCAAACATATGCACACACACACACACACACACACACACACACACACACACACTCAAGGCTGTGACTCTGTCTGTCTGTCTGTCTGTGT
>JBAJHX010000024.1:13963848-13997660 GCA_037176925.1 Amniataba percoides | reverse complement strand
ACTCGAACCCACAATCCCTGGCTTAGGAGGCCAGTGCCTTATCCATTAGGCCACTGGGGCTTCACAGGCCACCTGCTTTGTTCACCGAAAAGAAAATGTTAATGCTCTCCCCTGAAATGGAGAGAGAGAAGACAAGCGGCACAGACCAAGCTTTAAAGCGCATAAGTCAGCCTTAGTGTGGTTGGCTGCCCCCGATTCTAAATCTTAGCTGAGATTTGTGACAGTGAGACAAAGAGGAAAAGAGAAGGAGAGAGTGCCCCCATGGGTGTGAAGCTATCCAAACATTAAGCTGGACTTCTTAGAGACACATAGAGAGAGATATCTTACTTAAGACACAACAATATTAGTCCACAGTGGGAACAGTCACAGCGCAAGGAGGGATAAGACATGGATTGTAATATGGGAAGAGAAGGATGAAGAAAACAGTAAGGGAGGGTCTTGTCTCAGGAGTTTGATGTGCAAACAGGAAGAAAAGGTTTCAAGACTTGATGGACAGATGGTACTTCACAGAAATCACAGAGGTCAGACCAGAGCACAGCATGAGGGAACAACAATCTATGGAGGGCTGGGAGGGGGGGCCGAAGGGAGGCTGTGCAGGAGAGATGATGTTTTTGGAAGGCTGGGGTACTTTTTATGAAAAAGACAAATAAAAAGGCACACACTGGAAAGAAATAGACGGACAAAGAGAAGAGGAAGTGGAGAGAACGCGAGTTACAGAGGGTGACAAATCCAGGATTAGCCGGGTATTGCCAGATGCAGGGTGTGAGCCATTCTGTGCCAAACCACTGTAACACGAGCAGAGAGGAGAGCAAAGCAGAGGGAAGAGAAAGTCAGATAACATATTTAGCTCCACCTGTTGTTCTCTAGCAAGGCTCAATGTGCATTTACCCTGGTTAGGTGTGTTTTTATTGGGTGAACTGAAACTGGTTTGTGACCTATTGGATCAGCTTTAAGGCCGTTTTTACTTAAGTGTTGGCTGTTAATCTGGAAGGACAGCTGATAAATGCTGACTTTGTACTGATACCTACAGCAATTCTGTGAATGCAGCACTCATTCTGAATTATCTTTAGAGCTTAAAACCTTTCTTTTCTATAGACTATTCAGTCTCTTCATAGAGGTTAACCTTGGAACAAGACCAAGAGTCTCCAGTCATACTAGCTGCTTTGTATGAATGTGCTTGTGTTATTGTGTTATACCCATGTTTTGTCCAAGGTCACTTATAAGTGCATTCAGACTCTGTAGGAACAAGAGCTTGATGTCCTCCAAAAGAACAGTTTTATCATGAGCTAAATATGTTACATGGGTAAAATGGGATGATCATCATAGTTTATAGCTAATGATTGCATGTTAAACATTTACTTTTAGTATTAAAGACAGATTGATAAGAATATCATAGGAGGAGGGAGCTACCAAAGTTTCATAACAATCTGTCTAACCAAAGTGGTGATCAGTGTGCCATCTTCAGAGCCACTCTGTGTGGAATGGCACCTGCTGTTTAGACAGAAATGGATAGTTAGCATGAGCAGTAGTAGTCAAACGAAGAAAAATGCACCACTCAGAGACTAGAACTTAATGTACACAAAGAAGATTCAGCTGACAGATGATCTATTCAAAGCAAAGCATAAGATGTGTCGATGGAACAAGAAATGTCTTTAACGCTCTTCAGCTGTTAACACCGATCTGCACAATCTACCAGTTAATCATAAACCAGAAAACAAACATCCGTACGTCTGGGTCTGTCATGCAGCCTGTCTCCTTCTGTTGGAGGAGTTCACTACAGACGTGTATGGTCACAGTGAGACGAGGTGAGGAAGCTTAGACATTGCAGGACGTGTTGAGGATTTTGAGGGTGGGCTGAAAGAATGTAATGAAAGAAATATTAAAAACTTCATGACTTACTCTGATCCTAATAAAGTAAAGAGCAAAACATGGTAGGCAGAGCATACTCATAAAAGATAAAACCTCAGCAGCAGTGGTGATATTTTGTCAGCTTTTTGCCTCTTGTATTACAAAATTCTGTTCTAAGCCAGGGGTGGAGCCAGATGTTTTAAAGATTCAAAGTTTTCCAGCTGTCTTCATCATCCCATCCAACACATTGAATGCTAAGGATAATAATTTTCACTCCTGACACCTAAAAGGGGGCAAAATTATGTGATATTACTATATTTAAGTTTCATAATAGTTCTGGTAGGAATTTGGTATAAACAACACTGCTAATCTTGAAACCAGTTTTCTGTTACACTATACTGCAAGTTCATAGAGTGTCCAGCTGACAAATGTTACCATTTGAATCCATACAAGAACAATTTGAGCTGCTCTAATTGCAAATCAAGGACCCCAACAATGCCAAGTAAATGTGGCCATTAATACTCTGAATTTAATATCAGGCCAATGGAAGAACATTTACTGAAATTATATAAGTTCATTTAGGGAATAGCACAGTAGGATAAACAGCACGGACAGGTATTATTACCTTACTGCGCTTCGTTTTGACTACTTCAGGTCACTCTGCTCTCTTGTACTCTTCTTCTTTCACTCCTTTCAACTCAGCACATTTTCATCTCTTTTCCCCTTTCCTCTTCACCTCCTCTCTCCTCTTCTTATCAATTCTCCACTGCTCTAATCCTGACAACTCATCAAACTTTTTGATGCTGGTGCTACAGAAACACTTTCTGTAGATGACGGCTGACGTTGACCTCTGATGACAAACTTCGTTAAATTCAAAGTCCGTGAGCTAGTTTGCTTGATAGCTAGCAAGTCAGACGGACTAAAGGGAAATGACACAAGGTTGAAATTATTACATTATTTTATAAAACTAAAATGATTTAGGATAAAAGATTTCAGCCCACTGTTTTGCTTTGCATTGCTATTTTCACTGTGTTGTCTTTCACAGTAAGTGTTATTTCTCAAATTACAACCATCACATCTGAGTCTGTAATTTGGTTTGGAATTAGTGAAGAACTGTTGGCACAGTGGCACATAAAGGTAAAGTAAAATTACATTTCTCTGAACTTTTGTGTCACAGTGAGGCACTTAGAGAAGTCTCTTCATAACAGATCTGTTCCCAGTCGAAACCAGTGCAGCGTATCATGCTGATTACAGTGTGCGAGAGACGAGGAACTCACTGATTTCATTTTCGTCTCGTCAGTGAAATGTTCTTCATTAACCATATTTCTGTGTAGCCCCTTTCAGGACCAGTTTCTTTGACAGAGGGAAAAAGTGGGTGTTCATGCTACAGTGCTTTCTTTGAACCCAAGGCCAATGGGAGGAAATGACTTTATTCTATTTCCTTTTATTTCTGAACTTTTGATTTCAGTAACCTTTATAGAGCTCATCTGTCATTGTCAAATGACTGCCTACAGTACTTTCTGTATTCATCTCTCGCAGCTCTCTGGGTTTTCTTTTAATTTGTCTTTACCTGAGTCCTCAATTTCTCCTGAAAACTTGAAGAGCCAGCAAAGTGAAATAATTAACTTTCATTAAGCCAGCACTAATTAGACAGAGTGTAATTTGGATGTGCATGGGTAGCGTGTGTGTGTATGTGTTTGTTGAAAAAACTTTTTGATAGTGTTAGCTGGCTGGTTCTCTGTTTACCTCCCGAAAGTGTAGTAGAGGCCAGAAAGAAAATTAACATCAGCTGACAGCCAAATGCTGACAGTTTTGTTTGTGTCTGTAAAGTTTGATCTGTTATTTTGGCAGAGAGGCACCTGGCTGTTTTTATTCACCAAGTATCTATTTGTATGGTCAGTGTTAAAGTCTTAACCCAAACAAATTAAAAATAAGTGGTGTGTATGAAAATGATTATTAAAGGTTTAATTAAAGGTTATTAAAGTCACAGTCAGAGATTCTCTATGTCAATGTTGAACCTACACTTTATGCCTATATGACTTTGATGCTTATTCTAGTCGAATTAGAAGATTTATTGATTTTCTCTGTTAATTTAGGACTGTAAACTGAATGTTGACAAAAAATATCGCTGTGACATTTTATTGAAAAATTATGTAGAAACTGGAAGAATAATCATTCCAATATATAAAATAATAATTGAACTTATATAGATTATGGTGTATATATACTGTATAGCTATATAGCTGAAGCCCGTGTACACAAGCATAGCTTAGCATACAGACTGGAAACAGGTGGAAACAACAAATCTGAATATCCAATGGCAACTAAATCTATCTAATATTTCCCATCTAATTATACTGTGTATTTTGTTTGTTCAAACTGTACAAAAACCAAAGTATAAAAGTGATTGTGTGATTATGTTTTAATGATGTCACGTGTGGGACTATTTCCTGGCTGGGCACAGTCACTTTCTGGAGTCACTTGTTGCCTGGTAACTTTAGGGTGACCGCAAGACTCCAGGTGCTATCTTTCTCTATGCAGGTAGTGTAAACAAGGTGTCACATAATCTGCCGTACAGTTCCCAACCTCAAGAGGTTCATCTGTCAGTGCTGCTTGCAGTGGTTTTTGTTGTGGGATGCTTTAGTGCAGTTGTTTGTGCCACATCAGATGTGTCAGTAAGATAAAGCCATAATGCCTGCTGGGAAAGCGTCACAGCATTAATGCGGCATTTCAAAGGGTAGATAAATACCGGCGAGTCCACTGTTACTACATGGTGGATTAATGAGATTTCAGCTGTTCAAATCCCACTGCTAGCACCTGACTAAAACAAATGAATGAAACCGCCACAGTAACAATGTTTTCGCTGGTATCATTGTTTTGATATGGTTTTATGTGACATCCAATAGAGACTGCATGTCTGTACCAGCAGCTGTGCCAGTTCATCTGCTCTTTTCTGTTATCCAAAGTGTGTTACAGATAAAATACATTTACTTAAAAAAACATATGTAAATATAATAGATAATACAATGTTTGTATGCATGATATTCTTATCACTTCGTCTATCAGTGGCAGAGTTCACGTAGGTTTTCTCCTTTTTTGACTTGCAGGACTTTACTCATTTACTTTACTCATATATATTCAAGGTATGGACAGGTCAGGCTGGCAGCGTGATTGACAGTTAGTTTAGGATTGTCTGATTCTCGAGCTGCTGTTGAATATTAATGGTCATTTGTCAGTCGCTCAGCATTGTGTGTAGGTGTTTGCGTATTTGGTCTGTACATGCGTGTGTCTATTGTCTTTATAACTGTCACTTGTTTTTGTCTTTTGTGTTCTAATAATTGCTCAGAATGTGTGGCTCTTGTCTCGTATGTGTGTGTCTGTCTCCCTTACTTACTGCTGTGTGTGAGTGTGTGTGGGCGCAGCAATGTGTGGGTGTCTACACTGCAGACTAAAAAATTGTCAGTTCTGTCAAAGCCCATTGCAAAATCTGCCACTTTACCTCTAGCATGCTTATCAGCTTACACACACACGTTCGAAAATGTGACTTAAGACCCCTTTTGTGTCAACTTTTAACACTGATTTCCACAGCTTCCTGTTGAACCTGCATAGTTTATTTTTAGAAGAAGCACCAAAGAGAAATGAGCACACCATTTAAGAAAGGAAGAAAGAAAGACACTGTATTTAAAGAAATACCACATACCATAATTTCAGGACTATAAGCTGCTACTTTTTTCACATGCTTTGAACCCTGCGGCTTAAACAATGATGCGGCTAATTTATAGATTTTTACGGGCTAACGAGCTTCATGCCCTCAAAACATTTAGCCACCACATCAGACCAATGAAATTACGGAACAGGTCGCAGTGGACCAATGAAGCTGTTCGAATTAAATCAAACGCACTCACACTAAATTTTTCACATCAGTTATTTTGCGCTTCATGCACACACACTCGTCATGGAAACACACAAAGAAATGCAAGTGATGCAGCTTTCAAGTTAAAGGCGATCAATCTGGCTGTTGAAGAAGGAAATAGAGCTGCGGCACGTTTTCTTGACTTATCTGTGCTCTTCTAACTAGTTTGTTGTGGGCAGTTGTATAGTTGGAAGAAGCTGATGAAAATTCAGATCAAGGCACACATTCAACAGTGATGATAATATTTTGTCTAACCCCACTCCTGATCTGGGTATGGCACATTTGACTTTTCTTTGAAAACACAAATTCTACAAGTAAAAATATTAACAAAGTCATTTTCAATGCAGTTAAAAAAGCTCAGTACAACAACGCCAACAAGCTACAACCCTCATTGAGTCATGAAAACACTTTTTATTCTAATGAGCTTGCTTGTTGTGACCCACATCACTGTAGTCTAACTTGGATTTGGTTCAAGGTGCCTGCAGGCTGGACGGCAGTCATACTTGAGCTCACATTTGACTCTCTGTTTTTTGGTTTGACCGAAGGGCTTGTTATCATCTGAGTTATGTGGATGTTCTTCCAAAAAAAGGACCCACAGAGACTGTAGTTTTCTAGTGTAACAGATGGCTGCTGAAGAGGAAAAGGAGCAAAAGTCTGAGAGAAGGGGATACGATGAACAGAGATGTTGCACGCAGTGAAAAAACAAAAGACAAGCTCTCATAAACGTGCACAGATAGACTTCTCCTCTCTCCCTCTTCCCTCTCTCCCTTGGTCTCTGCTTTCATCACCTCGGTTATTGAGCAGCTCTGGAAGAACTCATCATAATATAAGCGGATAGAAACAAGATAGGGGGAAAGGAGGGAGAATAAGTGAGGAGGTCGAGGGGACAATGAGAAAAAGATTGGGGATAAGAGAGGGGATGAAGGGAGATGAGATGGAATTGGAGCCCCAGGTTATTGAAAAATCATTACCAGGGCGACCACGCAGATTGTTGCTTACCTCGCTGTGTGTGTGTGTGTGTTCTTCAGTGTGGGTGGGCAATATATATGAATCTGTATTTAATTTCAGGAAATTAATGTAATAATTGGGAACAAAAGTAAATGTGATTTTTTTTTAGGTATTTGATAATAGAATTCCACCTTAAACCTCAAGAGCCAACACCAGTAACGTCCTGCAAGGTTTACCACTGCACACATGCAGCTGCAGTAGTTGCATAGACAGTGTTTAGGCCAAGAATTGCAGGATCTTACGAACGTTCCTGAGGGTTTTGGTAAGAAGGGTGGATTTTAAGAAGTACTAAACAAGGGAGGAGGGAACTGGGCCTGTATCTATCAAACATCTCAGAATCAGTCCCAGTGTTGAAGCTGAAAGTCACACTTCAAAGTTGTGTTATTTATGAAGCCTCCTACAATTTCTCTCTGCAAGGGGAAGGGATATTCTTTAAAGAGAGTGTGGCATCTCTATTTTAAAACAATCAAAGGGTTTTTTGTGTGTTTTGTATTTTTTTCCCCTGACAACTGCATTTGAAATATTAGAAAGCCTTTATATCTGACGCAGAAGAACATAGAAGATAGCATTAGCTTTTATACATATAGACTGTATGTGCATGATGTAGGTGCTTGCAAGTTAGTCATAAAAAGCTTCAGTGTCATAATATGTACTAGTCATAGCAAGCTAAACTGACAGGCAATCCACGTGCCTTAAAAGTGTGTCCCATTTGTGTCACAATATCTACATTAACCCTCACATCATTTTAAAATAGTGCAATATTAAGTCAGTTATTCTCTGGGGATGAAAGTCTGTATTGTCTGTATAAAATTTTAATTCGATCCATCTTATGTCCCCAGAGCCAGGTCACACATATCAGCAGAGATAAGAGTAATTTCCGAAGGTTAATGAAGTTCATAAAGTGCCTTAGTTCAGAGAATTTTTGTCATTTAGAACTCATTTCCCTACTCTGAGACAAACACAGGACCATCTTTGTTCTCTGTGTGGGTGTGTGTTTACATGTGTACAGGTGTGCGGTTCAACTGTATGTCATTGTCTGTCATACAAGACAGAAGAACAAAAACAAAACCCCAAAAACAACAACAACAACAAAAACAGATGTCCAGCAGCACAATAGATATGACACTGTATATTCAACGTTGGCGCCAAATAAAGCTGTAGATTATTAGTTTGTGTTTTATCAGCAATTCTGTTGAAAGACTAAGGCAGTCACTCACAAATATAATGGGGCCAGAAAAAGACTGTTAGAGGTGGTAATGACTCGTTCTGTTGACAAGGTCAGGTCAAATCACTTACAGGCTGCCTATAATAAACAGAATTTGACAGAAACAATGTAGATGACTGGGCTATTTTTATCACTAGAAAAATATCATTGCATGGACAAAAACATTACTTCCTGTTTCCTCATGAAACCTGCCTCACATATCTGCATCTGCTCATCACAGAAAGATGATCGATTTCCCATCAAAGCCGAAACGTTGTGCAGCAGGATGGTATGATAGACTCACAGTTATGTAAACAGCCAGCCTACACACAGTGCTGCCAGCATGCTTACCTCAGTGTAAAGTGAAACATTAGTAACACTGTGTGTAACTGTAACTCTCCAGCTTCGCTCCCTGTTAGTCCTGCATCCAGCACACATTAACACACACATCTCAGCTGTGGCTCTTGCATAAAAGAACCAAATAAACTGTGAATTGCAGAAAACCTCCAGTGACTCCAAATAACCATTACTAGTTTTTCATAGCGTTTTTCAAGCCTTGAAACATCTGCGCCTGGACAGCTGAATAGAGTGGTTCACTTCGTGGTGCCGGAGCCAAAGTGCAGCAGCAAATGGATTTGGAATTGCAGCACCTGTAAATCTCACCATGTGTGTAATGTTTATTCAGTTTCAGCTTCCTCATTTTCTTTTACACCTATAAGCATATTGCTGCTTGCATGGTGCAGTTTAGCAACAGCATTACTACTTCTAATGAATGAAAATGAAATGTTGTGAATGTAAAACTGAACCAGGTCCCCATAGGTTCATGCTTGCTGCGTTGGTGTATTGCCTTCTTTGTAGCCCATGTTACTGCAGTGTTGCTAATTAAGGATTCAAGGATTCAAGGATTTTTTTATTGTCATTTCAACACATGTAGAAAAAATGGGCTAGAATGAAATTAGTTTCCCTGGTCCCAGGGCAAGCCCAGGTAACAGTTTAAATATTTTTACAACTTTAAGGTGTTTTTGGGTCATTTTCTAGGTTCGTGCTCAGTTTAGAGCTACACCCTGTTTTTGCTGCCTGGTAGATCTGAGTGAGGGTTGTTAAGATTGTCAGTACAGTATTGGCATAGTAACAAGCAGTAAGCAGCAAACCTGGTGTACTCCACCTTACTGGAAGTTTATGTAGTTAGTGGCATTGACTTACATGGATGTAATGGATTTCCTGTCAGTGGATGTCTTGTCTAAGTCAGCAAAGCTAAAGGACCCTAACCTCCTGGCTCTGCAGATAAATGGTATGAAGTTGATAGACCTGTATTTACAGCCATATAGTTGATTGGTGGAAAGGAATTCAAAAATCTAACTTTGAATGTGTTGTATGTGTCGCTTCAGGTACCTTTGAGGCCGTTAAATCGTCTAGTTTATAATATGATGAGGGATGAAGAAGTTCAACAACAACAAAGACAATGCTTGTCCATTTTCTGCTGGCTGATTAATTAATTAAGTTAATAATCCGTAACCCTTCATCAACAACACACGTCATTATTAGAAGGCTTCTCACAAGCTTCAGTGAGGATAAACTAGCTCTGCAAAGGCTCTTTGTTTCCAGAGGCTGCCCTTGAGCACATACTTTCAAGGCGTGCTGCAGCAAATGAGGCTTAGGAGATGTTAAGTGTTTCCCATTTGTAAGGTAAACTAACTATAACTCACAACACCCCATGCAATATGGATGAAATGCATTAAGAATGAGGGAATGTATGTTGGTGGAGAACAGGAGAAAGGCTTCAAAGCCACCCACACGGCCTCTGTATGTACGAGAGAATCTGATATCAATCAAAAGCAACTTTTGTTGCAGGTGCTGACCAAATATGTTACGTTTTTATCTGCTGTAGTGATTAGCTTATTTTCACATGCCCACTGTTAATCCACTGGCTGCCTGCAGGTTTGCTCCAGCCTTTAATATGTTCCAGTCTATTAACATCTATATTCAGTTTGATAAATGTAGTTTTGTGTGTTTACTTGTGTGTATGTTGACAAGACTCTTTCACATACCAGACTGCTCACTCTCCCATTGGATATTCAGCAGCTCTCTGTTATTATTGGGGAGGTTGTCCTGCTGTCTGACCTGCCAGTCTAAATGCTGTGGTGTGTTGTGTTTGAGAGTCTGAAGAAGCACGCTCAAGGAAAAAGGCTTTTCAATCTTCAAATGAAAAGCAATCATAACTTCCATTTTGCTGTTTTGAGACTGGGGCAATAGAGCAGACATTTTTCTGGAAACTCAAGTGATATGTCCTTTAGGTCTTCATTTGAGATTTTGTTGTCTGACGGACAGTCTGTTTTGGTCAGCGTGAAGTGCTGTTTTTCAACATTAATCATAATTTTACTGAGATAAAAAAGAGGTTTGGTTGCTTTTTTCATCTGTCAAGGCCTGTTATTGTGCACAAACATCCAACAATAACTGACGATTGGTCAACCTGTTGACACTGTACTTTTTGGCTCTACGGGACCCTGAGAGAAATTGCAAAACCATTTCACCTTAGCTTCTGTCGTACACACTGCATCCTCAGTGCTCCTCTTGGAGTATGTGAATATTTCAACTTAAGCACAAGCTGTACAAAAAACTAATTGGGTTCCCATAGATGGTTCTACAGAGCAGAGAGATGTACATGTGGGATTATTAAACACACACTCTCTCAATCCCTGTTGTTTTAAATTGTTGCCGTATTAGAGTGTAGGTAACATGTTCTGTGCCAATTTTGAATTGTCTTTCTGGGTGTGCATGTTAAAGATACCAACATGCCTTGATGGCTTATCATAGATCGCCACTCTCCTGAGTTACTATTCCCATGGCACATTTACAGTGGGAGATTTACCAATCTCTTGACCAACAGAGCCTCATGCACTTCTCCAACATGTGGAAGTATTTCAAAGCTCAACAGGTCTGCTGAGCCTAGTTACAGTTGCTAAGATTGGACTACTGCAGTTCAGAGGGGGGATTTAGCAAATAGGCAATTTTTCTTTAAATGTGAGTTGTTAGAAGTCCTTGTACTTCCTGAAGTTATCATCTTCCCATTTAACAGTTTTTGCTGAATTATTCCATCTCCAACAAAAAAAACCTAACTGTGCATGGGGCGGGAGAGCTCTCTGATGGCGTGATCTTTTGCCCCACAGAGACCTCAAAGCATGTTACTGAAGAGAAAATGCTGCGCTATGTTCAATGTAGACAGTTATGCATGCACCTCAGCATTTGCATTTTACCATCCTGTCTTCCCTCATCTCAAAGGCAGAAATGACTTTCCACATGAAGCAGTATAAAGTGCCTATGGGATCATCGTTGAGGCATTGCAGTAGCATCCCAGCAACCACCAGGTGGACGGTGATGTGTGTTGGATTTTGGACCTTTTACAACAGGATGACAAGACATGTTTAAAATGCAGAGAAAAACAAGTCTTGCATTTGCACCAGTTGGAGACCTGCTTCCTTGACGCATTGTTGCCTGCTGTATCTCTGTGAAACACATTAGATGGGGTAGCTGATATTCCCACTGGGCCCTGACTGAGCCTGTGTGCTCATCCATCCCGTTTGCCAGTTTTATCACAACCCTTGTAATGATAGATGACAAAGTTAGATCGGCCCCCTATCTATTAGAATAGTTGATAGATATAGGCGATAATGCAGGTGCTGTTGCAACTAATAACCTGGTGTTATTTTGAAAAGATTTTCCTCTTGAGGAGATATCACAGAGATATTAGTTGTGTAGTTGTGTGTGTGTGTGTGTCTATATGTGCGTGTGTGTCTGTCTGCACCATGCTAAACTTCTTGGCAGCCACGGTGTTGGTAAATGATGCAATCCCCTGAAACAAAGGACTTCATCATAACAAAAGGCGTGTGTGTGTGTGTGTGTGTACATTTTCATTCAACAGTGGTGATAGTACAGTACGTTGACAGCAGCACAGTAATGAAAGAGAGCCTTGTGGCAAAGGTCAAGCCCTTCTCACTCCAACTGGGGTCACAAAGAGCGAGCAATAATACAGCTTTATATGTTTACTTAACAAACTCAAATTTCCTTTTTGAAAAGTGTTGCCCTTCAGCAGCTTTTGAAAGCATCATTTAAGTTTTTACTAACTTGGCCAATTATTGTCCTCTCTTTTCCTGTCACACCTCTTTCCATGTCTGCACGTGCAATAACATTTAATTTCTTTGTCTTTTGTCTTTCAGAATAAAGTAATGAGCATTGATGCTGTGAAGGTCAAATTGCAGGTAAGGTCACCAGTGTGTCTCCATGAACTGTTTACTTTATGTAATGCTTGGGAGTCTACTTTCTTTTTTTGTCAAAGTGAGGTTGTGTATGTCTTTTTTTTCATAACAAATCATCAGTAACTGTTTCCCATGGTGTAAATACCTCCCATACATCTTCATTGCCTGCTGTGGGAGGATGAAGAAGCCCAGACGATGACTTAATGAGGCCTTGGTTAATCTCTATCAGTCAATTAGCCTGCTGCTCTGCCTGACTGAAGACACTAAGGGGAATAGCAGACTTTCCATCCGATTATCTAGCCTGGAAGTTATCAGCAAGAGGCAGAGTGAGATGCAGATGAATCCTTGTCATTCAAAAACGGCATTAGATACTGTCTGATGGGTTTTCCACCTCAATTACACAACACTCACGTTCTCTCTGCCTCCACATTTCTCTTCTTTAATGGATCTGTGTTCATCCGTCACTCTTTCTGTCAAGTGTGATATTTTAAGTCATTTTCCAGGAATAGGAAAAGTATTTACCCACTTTTTAACTTCTTAAAAACTGCAACACAGACTGGTTCAATCAGAACATTATTGTATGAGGTGTCATAAAGTTGTTTCAATGACCTGCTCTTGTTTTTGCAAACCATACAGTCATTTTGAAACTGTCATGCAAGAAATTGCTTGAAGCATGGAGGTGGTGGCAGAAAACATATTTTTATTTAATTAATTTCTCTGTATCAGATCATGCCATAACATCGCTCTGAGATCACACATTGGATCAAGTCACTGTATGCATCATGCGATAAACACCACAGTGACATATTGTCTCCTTAAAAAGCTACTTGTTAGTCAAAAACTACAGCTTTACACATTCAACACACAAAACAAATTTACTGGAACTTTTTTTTTTTGTGCTTATGACCACATGATAAGTCCAGCGTTCACTTTTCTTTTAGCTCTCTATTAAATGATCTCCTGAGAGAAATACATAATCAAAGAATATATCACTTTAGTCACTAAATGCACAACTACTGTATTTTCAACTGCTCCTCAGCAACTTAACAATAACTGGTGGATTTATCAGAGCATTTTCAGCTGCTTCTGAAAACTGAGGAGTATGGTGAGACTGAGTCAGAACATTAAAGTTGTGGGCCACAGACCAAAACAATGAACCAAAAAATGCCCAAACAATGAGTAGAGCCAAGGGGAACCGCAGAGCTGTATTACTGTTTCTAACTATAAATTAAAAACTAAACTCATAACACTCATCCATAGTTCATATAAAATTATTGATTAGATGAGGTATAAGAAAAGCTGAAATAATATAAGTGCATGCTTTGGATTAATATGTATCACTGTACTAAAGACATGCAAATGCACAGTTTTCATCTTTAATCTAGTACGATGCAACAACTCAGCGTTGATGGATCTCACAGACTGGTTCAATGAGATTCACCTTTGTGGAAGCCAACTTCGAAACCCGCTCCAATAACACAACAGTCCCCACCACATACGTCTTCTCTTGTCATAACATTATCATCACTGACAGCGGGTATGTTTCTGCCATCCAGCATGTCTCTGTTCTAATTGTTTTTCACATTTATACAAATGAACTAAACTTAAATATGAAATGTGACAAAAGAGCCTGTGACAAGGATCATGCAGGGACACAGTGACAGACAGAGTATGACAAAGGCCTGACATGTAGCATGGGGTGAGATAATGATGTGAGTGCCCTTTGTAAGATCCAGAATTACCACTGTCAGAGTATCATTATCACTGTAATGACTGCCACTGTGATATCATGAAACACAAAGAGCAGGTATTTGTCACAGTGTTGTAATAAGATAAGGAAAATGTAAGGTCAGATTGTTATTTTGATTGAACACAATCTTGTATAGCTGCTTAGACATTCGCCTTTGTATTTTCACACATTCCACTGAATCCTGTCCTTACATTTATGCTTTTCCATTTCCAATTTTTAGCATGCGTATCAGCTGAAGTTGCTAATTTTCAGACATTGTTGTTCAGCGGTACTATGGCAACTGATTGTGCTGATAATGATGATTGTTCTGTCTTTGTAGATCTGGGACACTGCTGGACAGGAGCGTTTCCGGAGTGTCACACATGCCTACTATCGCGACGCTAACGGTAGGATGCCTCTGTGTTTGTCAGTGTGAGCCTTGAGTCAGATTGTGACTGACATCCTTCCCTCCTGACACAGCCAAACTGTTCACACTGAAATTTCACTGCCTTTGATCGACAGTCTCCCTGCTGCTCACCCTCTCCTGTTGGGATGGCAAAAAACACTCGAGTTGCAGCTGATTTGACAGACTGGTGTGAATGTGTGTGTGCAGGCATCCGCCGGAGGCTCTGTGATGCGCAGGTTCCCTTAAGCGAGAGGCTAACCACTGGGTGGGAAAATGAGCCTGCCTCTCACACAGCAGGGGGTGGGACAGCTATGTGCTCGTGAGTGTGTGTGTGCAGCAGTTTTAGCTCGAACAATACCACTGAGTACAGATAGCCCTGAGCCTCAGGCCAACCTGAATGAGCAGGTGTTGTGGAACACACACACACACACACACACACACACACACGCACACACGCACACACACACGCGCTGCTGGTTAGGCATTATCTCAAACATGAATCTGTTCAGCAGCATACAAAATAGCATCATAATGACTGGCTGCTGCCAATGTGTAGCTGTTCCCGGTCTATCTTTATTTATGAGTGTGATTACATGTGTGTGAATGTGTTTCTACAGAAATGGAATTGTAACTGCATGTGTGTGCTTTTTCCTTCTTTCTGAGCCAGTGAATGTGTGTGTGTGTGTGTGTGTGTGTGTGTGTGTGTGTGTGTGCGTGCGTGCGTGTGTGTGCGTGTGTGTGTGGCTGGCTACTTGCCCGATGTTATTCTGATCTGTCAGTGCAACAGTTTACCCTCGCTGATCTTTAACAAGGCGCCCGGGGAGCTTCGAACCGACTCCTCCGAGTTGTCCGTCTGTTACTGACTTTTAAATAAAGCTCATTCAGCCTGACGGGCAGGACCAGGGGAGAGGAAGCAGCACAAATGCAGCTGTCACGAAGGCTCTCAATTCTTGTGAACTATTGGACAGTTTTTTCCGTGATTCAGACTTAGAAACGCAAAGATCCAGCGTTTAGAGGCTTCCTTATTTCTGAGCATCGACAGGTAGATGTGAGCCCAAGGCCAATGTCCAAAAGAAGACTAAACAATTACAGTGCCTTGACATAAGGTCTTTATTTAAAAGTGTCACACATCCATTTGAGAGAAAAACACCAACAATGTATTATTTAAAAGCTTGTATGGAGGATCTTTGTAACCACATTGTGTTAATTGCCTCAGAAACACCAACTATGTAGATTTACATTTTACTTTCGAGTATTTGTTATTCTTTTTCATCTTTGCATGAAGTATTAGCTGAGCACATATGTTCTGCTCTCTCAGTTACAGATATTCCTTTAGAGCTCCTCGCTATAGCCAAAGTTTTCTGCCACCAAACAGCTCCGCCGCCATCTGCTATTGGTTAAGAAAAAAGATTCGAGCACATAAGGTGCTAACTGGAGAAGTGTCACCAGGTCTCAGTGAAAATGCCATGTGATCGGCCTGCCAGTATTTTTTGCAGAAACATCTCCAGACTGCCGGTTATGTCACTACTCAGGCTGAAATAGATGATTGTACAACAAATGAGTCACACTCCATTGTCATTTCTTATGAATAAATGTCTGCTTTGTGGGCTGTTTCTCTTTGATGGAGGCTGCTCAGCATCACTATTTAGGTCATACCTGACGTAAATAATCTAATGAAGACAGTGATGAAAACAGCACAGCAGCTTCTCACAAACTTTTCTGTGGCATGCGTGGCTATCATTCTTTGCAGTAATATTGGAATTACACTCAAACTATTAATTGGTCTGACGTGGTCTGCCTTGTCCAACGACAGCTCAGTCGTTCTTGTTAAAAAGTAGAGCATGTCTCGAAATGATACCTGCTCCCCGACAGCTATTTATGTTTGTTTTATTCATCTTTGGCCCCAATCTTGGCTGTCATTAAGCCCTTAATGAGAGAGCAAGAAGATCCAGACAATCAGTGCAAATGAGCTAGTGGTCGCAGCGAGCCCAGTGCAATCTGCCAGGCCCATCTGGTGCTAAGGTCCAGCTGGGTCCAAAAAGCAGCCCCAGCTTTTTGTTTTTTCTCCTTCCCCTCCATGAGAGTTTGTCATTTCTACTGCACGGAACAAAACCACAGGGTGTTAAAAAAAGAGGAAAAGCAGACTTAGCGGGGCAGACACTGACACGAGGGGGTTAGACGGGATGGAGACGTAAAATGAGAGAGTGGATTCTGACAGAGACAGAAACCTGATGCAAGCATGCGTGGGAAAGAGTGAGGTGTAGAGATATTAGGTGAGATAAACTCATTTACTGAATCAAGAAAGGGAACAAGGGGTCCAGAGGATCAAAGTATTTAGACAGATATGCAGAGAACTGGCCTTCAACAGAGGCTAGAGGAGCTGTGGAGACAAAAAGCAAGAATACACCAATGCAGAGAAAGAGAACAGGATGAATGAAAGGGTAGAAAAATAATCACTGGAGTGCTTTCAGTAGAAGTTCGTCCTGTAATAAAGCAGCATTATGCCCTGATAGAAGGCAGCGTACAATGATGAATACAGAGGAATTAGAGAAGAATGGAGCTGAAGATTGTCAGGAATTTTCATGCAATGGAAGAGAGTGATTTTAGTTTAGCTCCTTCACAATCTCATCTTAAATGACAGCTTTGTCAGGCACGCCGCTACTGAATATAGTCAGAAAATGACTGAATTCCTAAGGAGCTGCTATCCTTGAAAAAAACACTGTCACTCCCAGTAACTCTACATAATTACTCACTGTGTAACATAGAATTCATATTTTCAAATGATGGGCAACTCAGCTTGAAATGAAACTCCTCCAATGTCCTTTCCCATTACCTTATCGCAGGAAGAGAGCCAGCGTGTTGAATTCAAAGCAACAGAATGACAGAGTTAATAGATTTCATGGCACAGGTAATGGCTGCATTACAGATGACTGCTCCAAATGGTGGTTTATGATTAAAAGGGTTGTGCGTGCTGTATTGTTCAGAACGAGGTGCTTTAGCTGCTTCATTTCCCTGTAATGGCCTTCATCGCCCTCTCTTTGTTACCCATGGGGTGAGGAGGGGGATATGGCTTTGAAGCCACACACAGGTTTTTTTTATTAATACTGTTGAGGTGTAGGCTGTTGATACTAAATTACAGAGAAACTGGTGCGTTTAGTGGGATTGTTTCTGAGTTTAAGATGATATTTTCCATAAACCCTGCTGCTTCAGGAGTATTGAGAGTTGCACCCTCTCTCACAGATATCTGCCAATCCACGAGTATCTGCTAGTTAATGGATATTCTCACAGAGGGTTTTGTCCCTTTCTGGGAAAATGGGACTAGAGCTCCCATCAGGCTTTAACAGTATCTCATGTAAAAAGGGTATGAGTCATGTAAGACTCATGGGTATTGAATATTTAGAATAACTGAGACTGTGGGTTAGATAAAAGCTTATCTCTAAAATGAGTTTTTGTTTTATTTTTGATAGTAGTGCTGAAGAGAGTGTCATAATTCATTACATGGTGGTTTCAAAATGAAATGTAAATAAATATATTTCAATAGTTTATTGTGAGCATAGAAGTCTTAAGACGTGTGTGACAGTGCTGCATAACTTGTTTGAATTGTTTGCATGAGTATGGTGGACATGTTGAGGTCAACATGTTAAGTTTAGAGTTCAAATCTCATCACTGTTGTTGTAATGAAGCTGATTTATTAAGCAGGTGTTTGATCATAAACCAAACTGTTGGACAAACTGCTTATCAGGTGATTGTGCTGGATGAAAATTCAGAGGATCAGAAGTTCAGAAGGTGCTGGTGAAAGTAAACTGGGCTGATCTAATTGCAGAAAGGTTTCAGTTCTGTGCATGGTAGAAGTCAGGATGAATGGAAGTGGTCTTTTTTGAGATAAACAAACTTTTGAAGGAATGCTGTGATGATTTATTAATTATGGAAGTCCTAAAAATAGCAAGAGGATTGGTGTTTAATATTTCAGTGTTTCAATTAATTGGTCTATTTCAGTCATTTTAAAACCACGAGGGGAACGTCCCCGAGAGGGTGTAGGAGATTGAAAGGGGTGGCAGAGGGGAGAGATGTGAGGCAAAGACACTGCACGAGGTGAAAGGCACAGGGTCAGTCAGTTATTGGAGTTTGGCGCGGTGCTTTGGCCCGATCATCAACACAGTCAGCAGTCAGAGCAGCTGACACGCAGCTCATGGAGGCAATTAATGCACTTTAAAACCAGGAGAACATGATCTTTCTCAAAGTCATAACTCAAAGTCAAATCCAAACACACAGGCACGACACACATATTTTTAGATTCACTACTATTTACACTTTATGCTGTCAACATTTCTGCAGTGTTTCTACCATCTTAAATACAGTTAGAAAGCAGGGAACAGATGCTTCTTTTAACTCTAGAACTTGCATCATCACTTTTTTTTCAGATCAAAGCAGTCCTCTGATAATTGTCTGCACATCCATGGGGACACTAAAACAGGAATTACTGTCAGCTAATTTGGGTTATTTTAATGCTGCAAATTAGCTAAAATGTAAAAAATATTGTCACATCAGCCTTTTTCTAGTTCCTGCCTGAAAATGGAATTACTCCCCACTCTGTCTCTTACTTCTACGTAACCTTCAGTAATGATAAAAGAGATAATGACATCACATTTAGTTCTTAGCTCGAGCAGTTGTTGACTCCTTGGAGCAGTGCCACCAACCTGGCTGAAATAAACTATAACAGAAAACATGAACATGACAAAAATAGTGACAAAAGACAACACAAAAGCTACATCTATCGCATATTAAATCAGTGTCATTACCTCATTACGTCCCGCTCTGCTCTGCCTCATCCCATCATGCCTGCATCATTTTTTATTCCCTCTATTCTGCCTTCTTGGGTCACTGCTTTCATCACTAATGAGCGACTATAGGCCTCAATCATGAGCTGCTTGTGGGGGCGAAACATGTCCCGTCTAAGACAGGAGGATGGACAGCGGCAGAGCGAGTGATGATCAAGAGCTGAGAGGAGAGAGAGAGAGCAGTGACGAGGGACAAGATGGAGAAAATGCGAAGAAAATGAAAGTTCTCTGGGTTTTTTTTTTTTCACACAGTCACACACAAAAAGACACACACACACCTTAATGTGCTCCCTGCATATTAAAACAGATGTGCAAGGTCACAGTTAAAGTCACTTTTGATGCTTTATGCTTGGGCTGCTGTGTGAAGTGAGTTCAGAGAAAGCGCGACAGTGTGTGTGTGTGTGTGTGTGTGTGTGTGTGTGTGTGTGTGTGTGTGCGCGCTTCATACGTTTACACTCTTTTGAACTTATTGTTCATAAAATATAATATCTTGCCCTACTTTGTCATCCTTAAATATTGATCCAGCCATCATATTGCACATGCTTTACCTGCTCATTTTTCTTGAACATTTATCTGAAAAGGCTGGCTCCAAACATTAATGGATTTAGCTGTCACTACGCCTGGGGAATTTAGTAATCGCTTGTCGTTGTGATTGATCCACCACTTTCTCAAATAGATGTCGTAGAATGGAGCCCGTCGGCTGCGCTGAGCTAGGAGAAGGGGTAGAAATGACAACTGCTGCTGGAACTGTCACACGTATAATGAAGGTGATGGAGGGAGGGGACGCTGCCTCCAATTTCAGACGCTCGCTCTCATTTTGTGTTACAGTAACATCAGTGCCAGGGCAGCGATTTGCCTGAAGGAATAAAGTGAAACTCATCAGTCAGATATTACAGATGCACACACACACATACACACACACACACACACACACACACACACACACACGCACACACACACACACACACACACACATTTGCTTTTCATTAGCAGGCATAGTGCACAGTAATCATAGGTGTGCTTTTAATTTTCAGGGCAGTAATGGAGCAGAAGAGCGACTGCTGGTACTTAGCTGCTAATTTGCAAGTTGATGGAAATATTGTAGCAGTAATTTTAGTGTCTATGTAAATCGGTCTAAAAGTCACTTCTGGAACCAAAAGCTTTATTTTTTTTTTGTCACAATAGAGAACTCATCATTTACTACAAGTGGCAGAACAAGCACTCGGATTATCAGCTAAATGTATTTAAATGAATAACCTCTGACATTTTGGGAAACATGCTACACTAGATTAGAGGCTCGAGTCTGAAACTCTGTCCAAACTTTTAAAAAGACTTCTAGACTTTAAAACTTAACACATTTCTTCTGTTTTTTTCCTTCGGGGTGTCCTGGAGTCTCAAATGGCTACCTTGCAACCAGACTCAGCCAAGAAATAGTGCCGAACATAACCATCCATAAAATCTGAACTAAAATCAGAAGAAGAGTAAATAATTCCCACCCCCTGGAAATGTAGCAAAGTAGAAGTATAAGGCAGCATATGAAATGGAAATAAGTATATAACTAGCCAGACTTTCTGGAAGTTCTTGTTTTCATGTCATCTTTTTTACCTGGAATGCTCCTTTTTGATAAATGCTGCGGTGTTCTTGTGATAAATGGGTGAGGCTGCATACCACATATTCACAGTAATCCTAATTAGATTCCATCCAGGAGCCTTTGTTGCTTGCCCACCTCTCCACTCCGTATTTCCTGTCTCTTTATATCGTCACCCCATCAAAAAAAAGTAAAAACTAGTTGATTCTGTCTGTTGTGTTATAGTGGTTATGGATGGTGTCATTTCAAGACCACTATTTTGCAGAATATGTTAAAGTAAACAAACATTAACAACCCTGCAGCAGGCCTGGGCCTATTTGCATTCATGTCTGTGCATTACTTGTGTGTGACTTATGTTCAAGAGAAGGAGAGCAGCCAAGGTCAGCCAGTGATTATTGACGCAGATTATCATCTGAGAGATGATGGATGGCAGTGCTCTTTATGGATCACTTCACTCCATCAAACTCTGTCCCTTCCTCATCAGGGTTTCCTGCAGGATCTTTGATAGTCAAGGTGGTAGTGCCTCACAAAGTCAAGAAGTTAATATTACGTGTAGTATTGGTGTGCTGGTCGTTGAAATTTCCTACATTTCTTACTTTCTAACTTAAAATGTACACATAAATATAAGTTCAGCTTCAGAAATGGTCTTCAATGACAAAAAGTCATCATATCTAAAAGGCAAAAGGGGGCTCTTTTTAGAGAACTGTAATACATGGATAAACATTTAATTGTTTTCTGATCTGCACTTAGGTTGGGGTTTATGTTATTGTTTAACTTAGGTTAAGATTTGGTCAATAACACAGGAAAGAGCAAAGTTGTGGTTAAAGATCTGTGGGGTTTTGGATAAAAAAAAAACATGGGCTAAATATTTACCATGTTCACCATCATGTGTTTATTGTAGTAGCATGCTATCATTAATTAAGAAAGTGTTCTTGGTCATGATTAAAAACTACTTGATTTGGCCAGGTAAAGCACATGGTACTTGGTCATAAGGGGAGAGAAAGTCTTACGACAGCAATAATAAACACAAGCGATCACTAAGACGATATTCACAGAACACTGCAGTGGCGTCTTGACCCAGCTTACATAACATTTGAAATGATGGCGATGAGAAGAAGCAGCCACACAATCTCCCCTCCACCATGGAGACCTGGAAGAGGACAGACTCCACAGACTCAGAGGAGGCCAAACTCAGGCATGCCATTCACACCGCGAGGAGAAAAGAACAGACACACTCAGAGGAAGGGAAAGAGACAAGAGGAGAGGCTGAATCTCGAAGAACAGCATCCACAACATCAGGAACGACGCACTGACAGCTAAGGGAGAAAGAGAGAGTCCCAGAGCGGCCGATGGCCCAGCACAGAGGAGAATGAAAAGACAGGACAAGGAGGCGAGAGGGGGAGAAAAGAGAGAAGGATGGAGAAATAAGCACTCACTTGTGTAGACAGTCATAATTACACAAAGCTACGGGAACGTACTTTATATTCTGTGTCAGCCTCTCTCATTCTCCTCGTGGTCCTCTTGTCTCACAGTTTCTTGATGAGGTCACAGGTCTTTCCATCAGTATGTCTGCAGGTATCTGCTCTGCCTTTCCACAGTTAATCTGCTCACCTTCTCATCTCCGCCTGTCTGTATCATGCTGCCCTTCCTGTCTCACTGTAACCTACGTCTTTATTTCTGTCTCTTTTTCTGCCCTTTAGCTCGACTTGTTATTTCTCGTCCTGTGTATTCTGTTTCGCAAACCGCCCCGCAGCTGCCCGTGATGATAAACCTCTGCGCGTCTCGACTGCTGTGAGAAAGTCCTGCGTTGTCTGGCTTGTGCTCTTGGCAACACGTAATTGGATTAAGGGAGGGTGAAGGAAAGCAACTCTTTGTGGTTTACTCCGGTCTCCTGGTGGTTGATAAACACTGGAGCCACGCGAGAGGAAATTAACTCATGGGGCAGGTCATATCTCTCTCTTTTTTCTGTACGCATCCCTCTCTCCTCCCCCCGTGTTTTCTCTGTTCGACAGAGCCAGACTGCACTCACAGTGATTACAACTCATTAAACACCCTTCACGGACTTGTCTGGCTGAAATAAACAAATAGAGGACTTAATCCAAAATAGATTGGTGAAAGTGCAGCCTGATGGAGTCCGAGACAGAAGGAGGAGAGGAGGCATACGTAGGGGTTTGAAAAAAGAAGTGTAGGACTGAGGATGGAGTGAGATGTAACTAAAGGAGAGGATGGCTGGAGGAAATACATGCAGTAGGAGGAGAGGTGCTGTGGAGGTAATTATCTTAGGCTAATTCCTCCAAGTGAAGGTTGATCCGGCTGAGAAAATGAGCTACAATTGCCCTCGTAGGTGTAATGACTTTTTTTTTCTGTCTGAAAGAGTCTTATAATGCACACCCTCTGGTTTGTGCTAAAAGATACCTGAGGTGATATTATGCTGCATGGCAGCGTGGTGCAGTTGGAGGTAATTAGAATTCACATGCATGATTATGTTGTCAGGTGTAATACTAATGCTGTGGCAAATGTTAGAGCTCAGCACTTTGCTCAGTTCACAGCAGAAACAGCAAAAGTTTTTCTTCTGTGAGATCCAAAAGCTCTTGTTGGACATTGAACAGTGAAACCATATAATGTAAAAGAATTGTGATACACAAACATATATGAAAAAAAGACCAACAGTCTGAAGTGGCTATTTCTATTAGTGTAAAATAATTAGTCTTAATGCCTTCCACTGGGTCTTTTTTTCACAATATCAGACTAAAAGTGCAAGGCTTTGCTCTAGCTAAATTTGAGTTGCTACAGTTGCAAACTAAAGGTCCATCCAAAGAGCTGCAGCCTGCTCTTCTTCTGGCAAAGTGGTGGAGAGTGATGTGAAGGGAACATGCAACCTCATGTTAAGTGAAACACTATTACCTTTGTCCATGGGGACAGCGAAAATCCACCCAAACTGAAAGTTACATTGGGCCTCTTTAAGTACAGTACTCAAGTAAATTTACTTCTTTACTATCCAGCAGCCAGTTGGAGGGAGGCAGGGTGCTTTTACATGACTTACTTAGACCAGCAAGACATATCACATACATTTTACTCTTACCTCCACCTTTGTTTCTTACAGACATCTACAAGAAATTGCTTGTCAGGAAATTGTAACCATGCAATTAAAGGGGACTTCAAACAGCATTACACATCAAAGTGTGTTTATGGGACTCTGGATGTACTACTCCATATGTGAGGCTTTTTTTAGCCCCAGAGGGAGCTGTACAAAATGTAATAAATTGCTTCATGTGATGTCAATTGATTGAATCAGTCATCTCAATAAGTGAGTTTACCAGACCTGTGTAGTTTGCTCCTCCTCCCTGCTTGAGGCCAGCAGTTTGAGGCTACAGCCATTTTTAACATTACACTGTCTCTGACTGATAGTCAAGTTGCATGGTGGGTAATATAGGTGGTAAATTTTGAAGAAAAAAAAAAAGAACAAAAGCCATGATAATTCAGGGTCTGCTGCATCGATTTGATACTTGAACTTGAACTTTCCATCATGAGTCTGACAATGTTATAGGAGTGCACTGCTGAATCTATGTTTGAACAAGTGAGCAAACCTGGGAAATGTAATGAAATTTTTTTTAAACAAATGTTAAAGATTTTTAGTTAACACAAAAACAAGATGATTTTTTTAATTAATTCATGATTGTTTTGTCACATGGTTGTGCTGTGGAGGCTGTGTGGCCGTTTAAAATAAAAAACCCATCCATGTGAAAGAGGCAACTTAATTAGTGCTATTAAGTGAATATGTTGCTGGATCAAAAGATATTCACAAAATTAATAGGAGGCTAAAAAAAGAAACAGATTCACCAGTTTGCTGCTTATGACAAACAAGGGCAGACATGAAAGAGGCTGGAATAAAAAGCACATATTTCTTATTATTTCTTATATAACAGAAGCATCAGATCACAAGGTGTTGTATCCACACAGTGACAATGGAGGGGGGGGCAGTCATGCAGGCAGCTCCTGGACTGCGACACTGCTTCGCTCGTTTTGTCGTGTCATACCGTGATTCATCACAACCTCGAACCATGTTCACTTCATTTTGCACACATTTTCCATCTAATTCTTTTCCTTGTGTTCTCCTCACTCTTTTGTCAAGACCTTTGCAGCCCCCACAGCTCTTTTCAGATCTGTGATTCTGAAGGGAATGAGAAAATATCACCCAAGGGTTGAATGGCAGCGTGGCACTGACAGTGGCCGCTGTGACAAAATGACTCTTGAATGTGGTTTGTCAAGGACGTTCAAGTAAGAGAATTTCAATTGTGCCTGTTTTTTTCTCTTTCTCCTCAGCTCTGCTCCTCCTTTACGATGTCACCAACAAAGCATCCTTCGACAACATCCGGGTAAGAACAAACACAGCTGGACATGTCTGTCCGCCACTTTTTTGTTCTCTCTGTCTTCACTTCTTCGTTGAAATAGTTTTTTGTACAAACATGAAGAGATATTGATTCATTCACACCACGCCTCCAGACTGAGGATAGAGAACCCGGTGAAGAAGTTTGAATATCTTGGTGTCTCGTTCACGAGTAAAGGTAAACTGCAGCTTGAGACTGACAGCTGGATTTATGCTGCCTCAGCAGTAATAAGGGCGATGCACCGGAGTGAAGAGAGAGCTGAGCATGAAGGCGAGGCCCTCAATTTATCTGTCAGTCTCACCTGTGGTCATGAGCTTCGAGTAATGACACAAAGAATGAGATAGTGGATTCAAGCTGCCATAAAGAGTTTCCTCCATACGGTGTCAGGGCTCAGCCTAAGGGAATATATTCAGAGAGAGCTCGGAGTCAAGCTGCTGCTTCTTAGTGTTGAAAAGAGCCAGTTGCAGTGGTTTAGGGATGAAATTAGGATGCTTACTTGGTGCCCTCGTTGGGTCATACTGAGGTCATATAAAACACTTCTTGATCCCCTGGGAGGACATGCTTGCATTATGCTACCTGTTTATCCTGCTGCCACCATGGCCTCAGATATGAAAGGTTATTTTTGTATATTAATGAGCATCAGCAATACTTTTGTCATCAAAGAATCTATAATGTTTCTTATTGCTTGACATCACTGTTGATAAATGAATGAATTCAGTACTGCTTGGTGCTGCTTGTTGGAATAACCATACTCAGACATTCGATCTTGGGGGTGAATTTGATGGATGGCGATCATTCTTTTGACATCTAAATTGGGATTTTGCATGAATACCTTCATGCAAGATCTTCATGAGCACCTTATCGCGGCACAGATGTGTGTAACATCAGATCCAGTTCATCACTGCAGGCTTTTCCTTTGTGTAAACAAAACAAAACTACAACTTGGTCTAATCAAGTTCGGATAATGCTCTTGGAAAGTCTCTTGTCTGCTGAAAACATGCAGTTCCATGCGAAAGCACCCATTTGCTCATTCTCACAGCAGGGGATGGGATGATGAATGGCGAGGACGGAGAGCGACGATGTCCACAGTGGCAACAAATGATGGGCGGACTGCGCAGATTAGAGCCCACTTTTTTCCCAAATGGACCCATCTCTTTGTTGTCACAGCATGTCTCTCTTCCTCACTGGGCTCTCGCTGTGATTTTGCAGCCATCTCCTGCCCCATTTGGTGCCACTCCCCTCGTCCCCCGTTGGTGCATTACTCTCCTTTGATTAACGCAAACAGAGCAGAGTTAAGAGCAGAATACGGCCATTATAAAAGTGTGTGTCTTACACATCAAGGAGAGGGATGGCTCCATGGCCATCTGGCAGGCCCGATGCATTTAAATTGGGAGTCTATGTGTGTGTGGGTGGGTTTCTTTGTGTGTGTTCATAGGTGTGCGATTTTGAGGTGTCTGTATATGCACTAAGGTGTGTGTGTGTAGGTGCGCAAATGCCTTCATTAACAAAGGATGAAGAGCGGTCTCTAGAGAGAAGCAGACACAGCTTAGCTTCTCTGCAAACAGCTGGTTACCATCATCATGCTTTTAATAGTTTGCATCTAATCACTCTATCAGGCATGTGAAGCCTTGGATCTAATGGGGGTGGAAAACAAAGGGCAGACAGGAGAGGAGAAAGGATGAGGGAGAGGGATAAAAGGTTTTCCAGTTGAAGTCCATCAGTTTCCAATACCCTGCTACTGAGTTAACCTAAATGGCAGAATTCAGGATATTCTGTGGTTTTCAACATATCCCATGAAAAGACCAACCTCAGTCAGGTTTGTCTCTCAAGCCTCTCAAAGTTATCTGGTTATAACTGAAGATGTAAATCTTTTTTTTTTCAGCAGCAGGACAGTGTATCTGGGAGTCCAAATACACTGCAGATTGTCCGATGCAACTTTAATAGTTTTTATGCTTATGCTATGTTTTATAGCATTATGAGCTTGCTTTGCTGTATGGAATGAAAGTGTGAAGTACTTTGTCAAAAATGTCATATGTCTTAGTGTGTTAGTATTCCTGAGAACCACAGGAGCATCGCCAATCACACAGCCAAGGTAATCTTGGCACAATCATGGATCTCAGGAAAACAGGATGAGTGTAGGTGATTTGAACTCAGAAAGCTTTTGTGAAATTGGAACAGGAGACTGAACCATGAGGGGCATTGTGTAGATGCAGCATCTATCATCAGGCACAATTACGTGAATTTCTGATTACTTTTCTGCTGGTTGCACTCTCTCTGTTGTTGCTTCACATTTTACATTCTTTTTATTTGTTTTTGTCACATGTTGCACTAATGATATCCTCTGCAGATAGGAAGCATCTGTCCTGCTCCGTTTGCAGTAGAGATATTTTTTGTCCATGTGTGGTGACGTTAGCCTGTAAGCCTTTTAAGTTACTCACATGATGTTATTAGCATAAAAAGTAGCTCTAATGCTCCAGAGCAGATGCAAACACAGTGGGAGGCTAGTGGACAGCCTGTGTGTGTGTGTGTGTGTGTGTGTGTGTATGTGTGTGTGTGTGTGTGTGTGTGGTGAATATACAGTATGGACAGTAATCCCTTTGGAGGGGTGAGAGAGCACACCTGTTCAGCACAGTGCTGAAAGAAAACCTTTAAGACACAATACACACACATGCAAAGGAAATTTGTGATGATTTTTTGGGACTGATTAAGTTTTTATTCATGTATTAGATTATCAACCTATCTTAGATACATAGATTAATGTGTAAATGAAGATTTTACACATGATTTCTGTAAAATATGATGCATTCATTTAGATTCAAGAATGAAATTTGACATTGTTGGAAGAGCAGTTATTTGCTCCGGAGTTAGAAGAGAAAAATAATACTACTCTTATGTCTTCACAGAAACCATGAGGCCACTCAGCAGCCAGTTCATTTAGCTTAGCACAAAGTCAGGCAGCAGAGGGAAACAGAAAGCCTGGCTCTGTCTGAAGTAACGGCCTAACAGCACGTCAAAAGCTCACTTAACAACACACCATGTCTCGTTTGTGTAATGCATTTGTGGTTTAACACAGTTTCCAGTCTTTGTGTGAAGTTAAGTTAACAGGCTGCTGGTAGCTTCACATTAATCATGAAGACATGAGAGTGGTATTGATCCTCTCACTCTTAACATGACAGCAAATAAGTATATTTCCCAAAATACATGTATACTGCATAAAAACAGGAATAAAATATTAGCTCTGCAATACAGCACTCTAAACAGATCTTTTACTTTTCACACTTTTTAAATTGGTCCTGTTATTTTTTTCTGAAGACAACAAAAATCCAAATGCTTCTTTTACAGCTGAATATATGTCAGTTATGTGTATTCATTACGTAGAAAGCTCCCAGGAGGAAAACATTAAACTAAACTTAAATGAGTAAATTCACTCCAGTGAACGTACACATTTGGCCCACACAGCTCTCACCATGCATATGTGCATTCAGGGCTGCAGCAGCACACTGACGTCTCCCATAGTGTGAATCCATTAGCTGCTGAGCCTCAGGGTGAAGGCTGGAGAGCATTTGGATGATAAAGAGATGGAGACACTGTGCCCAGCGCTTTCCATCACTCACTCTCCCTTATTCTGTCTCCTATGTTCTCCTTTTGCTCTTTCACTCCTCTTTTCACTCTCCATACCATCTGTAACCATGGTCACAGCCACTGCTGCTTTTTGCCACTCTTTTCTGCCTCTGTTTACCTTCATATATATTTTCTGCTGGCTTTCTCTGCCTCTCTATTTTAGTTTTTCTTCTTGCTAGACATGCTGTATTTTAAGAAATGTCTGAGTACAGTAATTCTGATAAAGGTGAAACGTCAATATGAAAATCAGCTTAACTTTTAGACATGTACCTTGCTACACAAATGCAATGGCATTTTAACAAATTGGTTTGTTTCAATAAGCCCTGAGCTGCTGCTACATATTGACAACAGTTGGACATTTCTTAACCTTTCAACAACACCCATTAATTTGAATTGAATGCTGTAAGGCTGACATTAATACAAGAGGAGGAACTGTAGAGTCACATACTCATTTTCTGTGGGTTCACAATTACAAGAAAGCTCATAGTTATGCAGTCCATTTATTATAACCACTTTGAAATCTTTTCTTTCTATGACAACGTGCTGAGGGAATAATAAATGATAGAACTGATGAAAACATATAAATAAGTGGATTCACTATGAGTCGGGGATGAGTGCACTCACAATGGTCACTAATTAAAGCTTCATCATTAGGATGGTATGAAAATGCATCACTATTGCCAAATACTGCATGGCATGAGGATTGTGGTTCTTTTGATAAAGTCTTGCCATTTAAATACAGCCAGAGGATAAAAATGTTACTCCACACGTAAACAGGGTTATAACTGATTTGGATGGCGACTTTTACTGGAAGAACAAAATATTTTTACAGATATACAGATACATAACTCACAATATGTGTGTGGTTCTGTTCCTCAATAGTGTAAAAATAACGGTGAGTAAAATGTGAAAAACGATGACAGTAAAGAGAATGATGTACAGCTGACAGTGAGGCTGCTGTCTGTGATACATGGAGGTCTAAATGTGACAAGGTCTTAATTTCTTCTCCTTTCTGCCCCATGTGACACCAAAGCTCTCCTGTTGCTACAAAGAAGAATGGAAACCTTCATATATGAATGCTGTATTTATAGAGTAGCATACAGTAAATATGTCAAGGGCTCAAGGCTGTTTTCATACACACTGTAAACACATGTAGATACGTCAGTGTGTAAACACACTCAAAGACATTCCAGGAACCCGGCATCCAGATGCAAGCGGTGAAGCATAATACTCATGATTATACAGTCATTTCATTCAGGCTTGTCATTTGTCGAGGACATGTTGGTGACAATCTTTTGCTTCAGTGGTTGTCATGTCAACTGATTGCCTGCGTTATTCTTCTTTTGAATTTTTACCATCCGTGCAGCAATCATTTTTCACTGCCATCATCAACAGTTTTCACAACCTTGATTATTTCTCACTGTGGCACCATAATGGTCTCTTTCATATGAAGTTGCAAAAAAATCAGAGGCATCCTGATGTGTCCAGCGTGTATCAGATATGTGAGAACGCTGTGCACGTTGCAATTCATATGCCAACAACTTCCTCACAATAATCAGAAAATAAGGCTGTTTTTGTTCACTCTGTATGTATTATGCTTGTATGTATTATACTTGTAATGTTTCAGGAGCCTGATGCCATTCAAGCCTTAAATCCTTTACTGCCTCACATCAGGGCTTTACAGCTGCTGCTTTGGCATCAGGCACCATGTTGGCTAAAGATGCGGCTCAGTTGCAGATTTGTGCTCACTCTCTTTCCAAACACACTCACACACACACACACACACACACACACACACATACATACATACATACACGACGGCACGCACGCACACAGGCAGATTTTATTGGTATTGACCAGCACGCTCGGGCACAGAGGCCACAGAGAAAAATCATTAAATCATTAAATCACTGAGAGCCTTCTCGCAGCAGGGAGGCTTTGTTGTTCAGAAGATCCCCACAACAGTAAAGTAAAAATCAATGTGATGTACACACGGTGTCAGCTGGCACATGGCCTGTTAAATGTTTGGGGAGGGGAAAGAAACAGAGGAGGCAATAGGGAACAGAATTACAGTGTGTTCATACTAATGTGATCAGGGGAGACATTTTTCTTTATGTGTAATTTGTTTGTATTTACCACATGTCACCTTATTTCAGAAAGTGAATGGATTTTTAAAATTCTGTCTTAATGCTGTTCTCACACACTCATATGGATGTTGTGAAACAAACTTTTCAGTTCAGTTTCCTTCCTAACATCTCTCTGAGCAGTGCGCTATGACTGTGCCGCTGCGTCCAGATGAGAGAAGCGAGGAGCTAAAGATGTTGATATACAGTTTCTTTCAGTTATTACAGCCTGCAAACAGCAATAAGCTTTATGAGCAGCAGGGAGTACTGGGACTGTCTTTGCCCCGGGTTTCACCTCTCAGCAGCAGTGGAGGAAGTATCTGGATCCTTTTACATTAGTAAGGTACTGATACAACAATGTAAAAATACTCCAGTACAAGTAAATTAAAGATTTTGCATTGTTATTTTATTAAAAAAGTGTAAGAATAATCAAGAAAATGTCATTTAATACCAAAAGTAAAGAGACTAAGACAAAAAATATCAATATTCTAACAAAATACATAAAATAACTGAATGGAAATTAAGAAACTTGAAACACTGGAACCACAAAATATCTTTAAGTGAAAAGTAACTTGAACTATTATAGAATATGAAGATTAAACTGATAAAGAAATGTGACTATTTTGCTAAGCTTTGTATGTAAAATCTTTATTTTTTTAAGTATATAACTAAAGCTGGCAAATAATTGTGATGAAGTAAAAAGTACAAAATATCCTCTGTGATTTGAGTATAAGATGGATAAAATTACTTAGATAGACTTGGAAAAGTCAGAACCCTCAACAAATGTTGTAATGTTGAAGATATAATCCGGATAGACTGATCAGTATGCTCACGAGTACCAAATTACTACAAAGTGCAGGACTGGCTTCAGAACAAAATACAGAATTAAAGCATTCTTGTTCTGCAATCATTTTCCAGCACAGCCTCTCTAGTACCAACAAAGAAGCTGATGAATCTCAGTGCCAGTTTGCCTAATTGAGCTGCAGGGACACCAAAAAGCTTTTGGGTGAGCAGAGAAATCCCACTGTTGATTGGCAGGCGGGAGTGTTGATGCTCTGCTCCTCGAGGTCCTTCCCTAATTTAACGGTGCAAAGAAACCCCTCTCTGCCTGTTTATTTCACTCAACCAAATCCTGTTTGTCCTTCGCTCTCCCTCCACCCTCTGCTTTTCCGTCTGCCTCTCTTTTCTACTTCCTAACTCACGAGCATATTTGTTGATTTTCTCCGTCTACCTCGCCGCAGCCCTTGCGCTTTCTCTTCCTTTCTCCTTCCTCCTGTGTTTATTTGTCAGGCTTTCTCCCTTCTGTCAAGGATGTGTCTCTCTAAAACCGAGATAGCTTCTCACCCTCCTCCTCTCCCGTGCTAACAGTGGCATTTCCTTTTTCATTTTTTTGGCATATTTCTTAAAAAACATTCCTTCTGTCACCACCGCTTATCAGACAGTAGTGAGAAAACAGCTTGAAAAGAATGAATATGTAAAAGACAAGCCTTTGGTAGTTGGATGCTAACTGCTTTTTCAGAGTTTCGGTGGGGGTTTGACATAAACTTTAATGGCTCCATCTGTACTTGGCTCACTGCGGCATGTGAGGGGCCTGGAAGGAGTCCATACACATTCACATTAACACTCTGCTATGTTGCCCTAAACTGTGACTCGCACCCACGCAGTGCCATTCACACACTCCAATTAATTAACACACAATCAGATGCAGAAACACACCACTGCTCTTTTTTGCACGTGTGGGAAGCCCTGAAAGTGTGTGTGACAACGTTTGTGTATCCTGTGATATAATTAGCTTTCAGGATGTAATATCGTATTACTAATATAAGGTGACAATATAAAATAATATTTACGTATTCTACATATGTGTTGTGAGGATGAAATAGTTAAAACAGCGCGCTGAGGGGACATTTAGCACCAAAGATTTCACCATTTTCATTTTCAGACACATCTGCCTAAACCCTCAGATACAGTCCTGAAGACTTCATTTTTCATATTAGTTAACTTTACAACTCAACGTGTCTGCCAGACTATGTCACATCCAAACATCACAGACAAGGCCACCGTCCTTAAAGTGGAGGGTCTTGCCTTATTTCTATATGTACACTACAGGCCAAAAGTTTGGAAGCAAGATCAGATTTATACAAAAAAGATAATAGATTCATTGGTATACTTTGCAACAAAATAAACATGATTATTATATAACTTCAGAAGACATTACACACACACACACACACACATCTCCATCCATTATATCCATTTTCAGTGTGATCGGGGCGACTACACTAAAATTTAAACACAATTGTTTTTAGCCAAGCTGCTGCAGCACTTGCTACAGCATTTTACTGTATTGATTATGGAGTTTAAATGTGTAAATGAATTCTTCATACTGAAGATGTTCTGAACTTCTTCAGGGTAACTTGTATTAATGCAGGTAAATGTAGCTTGCCTAAAGTACGGTTGAGTATTGCTACAAATTTCTGCAGATTATTCAGGAGAAGCCCTGAGTCACTCATACAAGTGATGATGTGTACATGAACGCTGTAGAAAAGTATAAATGAAACTGTGTGATATTGGCTGCTATGACCTGTGGAGCGTTATACAACAACAGAACTATAGACGTGTATACACTGCATGTACGTCACCATAATGGACCAGAATGAGACTGAAATTTACAAACTACTTCATCTGTCATTTTTCAGGATTTTTGTGTGTGATTCTGTGATAAAGTGGGACCTGTAACACACACATATGCAAATTCATAAACACCCACATTCCACTAATTTGGACAGGGATTGAGCACACATGACCAAGTACACTTTGCACCAATCTACACTGATGCTGTCCCAAACACACAGGCTGTTACCACACACACACACACACACACACACACACA
>JBAJHX010000024.1:13894940-13925349 GCA_037176925.1 Amniataba percoides | reverse complement strand
TTAAATCATATTTTATCAATTTTCATTAGCATAAATTTATCACATAAAATCGCCCCGAGGGTTAAGTGGTTAAGGGTCTGTGGAACATTTTGTTTCCAGTGTAGAAGCATTGAGCCACAAAAGATATGCTTGGAGAGATAAGCATTTGTCAACCTGAATGAGTTCAGATGTGATTTCTCATTGAAACAGCAAACATTACTCCAGGTCCTTCGTTCCCTCATTAATCTTCCAATTGTAACACATTACGACTCTGAAAGTGGAGGTGATAGTGTTATACGTGTTGATTAATTACATTTCATCACTCCACACTTGATATCTAACACAGTCTTTGTATTCTTTTTTCAGTATACAGAAGACATATGTGCGGTATGTAGATATGATAAGGTGTCATACAGTCGTTCCCAATTCAGTCACTTTTGTTGGGTGACCACAGTGAGATAGAAACACAGGAAGAAGGGATGAACACCATCCTTTAAAAAGATTCATCTATCCATAAGGGGCCTATAAAGAGATCATTTGGAAATCTGATCTGGTGACTGTGAAGTTCATAGCGTATGATTCACATCATTTTCATCCTCATCAAACTTTTCAGTGACTCTTCGGGCTCTGTGGATGGAGGCTTTGTCATCTTGAGAAGACCCCTCCCATCAGGATAGAAATGTTTCACCAACTTTGGATTGACCTGCAGTGACTCTTTACTCTAAATGTTAGTGTGTAATACAGTTTCCTTTGTAATTCATGGGAATGATATGATTTTCTGAGAAATTATTTTGTTTATTTAATCACAAATTCCACAAAGAGTGAGCCTAATGGGAATAATTTCCAAGAGTATTAAATCCCCACAAGTAGCATAGCTAAAAAAGCCAAAATGCCTCAAGCGAAATGTCAGAAAAAAGGTCTTACTATGGTTATATAATCAGGATGTTTTATGTGTCTCATAGCAACTGTTAAATGTCACAAAGAACAGTTTGCACAAATTAAATGCTTTTGCCTTAAGTGAACTGACAACAAACACAACCACCCTTCATGAGTCACAAAGCACTGATAATCTGGCAGATAGCAATTAATCATTTCTGTACTTTTATGTAGTCAACTTGATAATTATTCCTTTGATTCCTCTCTACGCTTCAGTTCTCGTTTGATTTCTCCTGCTGGTCTGATTAAGAATTGTGTTGCCATCACAAGCGGCACAAACCAAGCTGGAGTAAAACGTATGCAGTGATCAAAGTAAAGAGTTCCGTGGGAAGAAAATGTTACGAAACACTTTATTTTGAGCTCCTATTTATTGCATTTCATTTACCTTCATCACCACCATATGGTTTCGAATGTAATTGTAGGGGACTGATGGGAGACTGGCAGCTGCGTTACTTGGATAACGTGTTTGAATGGAGGAAATGTCGACCGGCAGCAGAGTCGTGTTGACGTATGTCAGAAGTTCCCATGAAGTATAAAAGAGGTGTTAAGTCTCACGCTTTGACTAGTGCATATCAGCCAGTTCACACACACTATTTCTCACACAAAATCAAAATAAGTTCACTACTGTGATGTGGATTAAAAAGTTTGTGAAGAAGCAGAAGTCCACAGCCACAGAAAAGTACATCCTATTAATGGTAGATCATACTGAAAGGCCATGTGTCGTGTCTGCTCTCACAGAGGAGGAACAAAAAGTCTCTGCTCTGTGGCATCGAATCACCAGGGATGAGTTATACTGCTTAGTTAAAAAGAGAACTCCTTACTCTGCCTCAGAGCCTTGGATCCTGGAAAATAACACATGCAGAGACATAAATCATGGAGTCAGGATCTGGAAACATTGAGTACACCACTGCAAAGCAACAGCAACAGCATATGTGGTGATGAGATGATCAGGTGTCTGATCACCTCATCACCACTTATGCTGTTGCAATGCTGATTTTCATTCAAGTTCATTTTCTCCATGGTGGCATGATGGCAGGGAAAACAAGCCAAATTGCACAAATGGAAATGAATGAAAGAGCTGATATTTAGAATAGTTACAATTAGGGTTAAGTTAGGATCAAATCACTGGTCAACACTACACCTGGCATTCTATTGGTTGGCTGATTTTGACAGGTTTGCACAAAAAATATGCGAGATGAAGGGCTGAAGCAGGAGTGAAGGAAATCTATGCAACAACATATCTGAGAACACACAGTTTGAATGAAAGCAGGGCGGCCTGAAACAGGAGTGACTATTTAAGTGTGAGGGCAGAATTCCCAAATCTGACCTTGAAATCATTTGGTCACACTCTTTAGAAGCGGTGCTCTTCAAACAAACAAAAGATGACAAAGTGAAAACCACCTTCCTGTATGAACAGAACAACACTTTTTTTTCTTTCAGAATGAAAAGGGCAGCCTTGGCATAGTTTTGTGAAAACCGTGAATTGAGCAGACTCCATCACATCTGTTTATTTGCACTCAAGTCTCTCAGTGGCAAGAGGAAAATCTTGTGCTTTTATTTCACCGGGCTATTCACTATCTACATCCCTGTGAGGACTCTATCCACACCAATGAAGACTGTAGAGGCCACATCATTATGAGCACTGACAAACAATGACACAAAATATACTATTCAACGTGTTGGTTTTAGAAAATGGCCGTGGCCTCCTTCCATTCTGCTGGGATAAAATACTTGTACTTGAGGAGCGGATCAGGTGGGTGTGTTGACAGTGTTGATGCGCTTCTTTAAGGTTAATCGTAGTTCAGAGTCGTAGATTCGTACAGGCCATTTGCCACGCTGTGTGCTGCTTATCGATGCTATACTTTTCAAGCATGCTCGCAAAACAGATTGATCACTTTAAATTTCTACTCATTTTCTGCCAGTAGGCTGCAATGCTAAAAGACTGAGGCACTTATTGTGTGTTATTATGTGAGAAAACCACATGCAGGAGGTCTGCTCTGAAGAGGTGAATGATTTTGGTTTATCACAGCAGCCATTTTTCCAGTGCTGGACAGTGATTATGTAACCTGTGATGCAACAAAGTAACACCTGGCGTTACAACAGCTATCAAAGTTTAATCGGATTAACTGCACGATATGAGTATAAACTCGGACTGCATTTAACGGCACATTAAACAGAAGGGAGCACATTTAATTCTTGCTTGGGGAAGCAACATTACTATGGCATATGAGTAAAGCATTAAATAGAAATGTCAAAAGGGTGCATTAGAATTCAGTTTGTTTTATTTATTTATTTTATAAAATGTCTTCATCTTTGAGAATGAGTCATAATCGCTCAAATTTAAAAGCCTAAAACATGACTGTGACAGGTCTTTAGCTGTTGAACTTAACATAAGTTTGAATATGGGATATTTATGTGTTCAACTGGAAAAACAAAGATTTAACTAAGACAAACGTGAAGATTGGGCATGTGACTAGTTGAATGCACTTAGTAGGTTACTGTCATATAAACAGCTGTTCATCTGCATTTCCTTACTCCTTCTTTCTCTCTCTCCTTTCAGTTGAAGTCGAGTTGCGCTTCCTTCTTCACAGTGAGCAGTGTCATTACATAACTTTTGTGTGCGTGTGATGTAAACCTGATTTAAGTATCATTCATAAGTCATGCCGCTTTTAAAAATACATCTTCATTCATTTATCTAGCTTACATAAAAGCAAACATTTCTTTCCTTCATGGGCAGAAACTTGATGTGAAGGGTTAACAGTGTAGCACACCGCTCACCTGGTCGGATCACGCAGTGTTTTTGTCCCCTGGCTGCAGTGTCCATTTTAATTCATGGTTAAAAGACACTGATGTGGTGCAATGGATATAAATCTCATAGCTCTAAGTGTATTTGGGAAAGACTGACATTGACTTTGTTTTGACCCATTTGGAAGAGAGCCATCTATGCCAGCTTTCCCATCATGACTCACTTGTTTCTCTCCCTCCTCAGACTACACAGCAGGACAGACGCTGCCCTGCTGCCTCTTTAGACCGCGGTAAGAGACAGCCATTGATCGCACTGGCCCACAGCTTCGAGATAGACGGACATGTTTCATAATAAAACAGCAACTTCAGACATGACAAACACACACCACTCTGCACCCTGTTGTAAACCATAAAACCTATTAATTACTCTCCTGTTGTCTGCGACTCGTAAGAGTGTTTCCCAGCTCAGAGGCTGCCGTGGGAAACTGACGCCATGTTTGCAAAGGAAATGAGAGATGAGTTCACAGGGCCTGGTTATTGGAAACTCTCGCCTCAGCAATGAAAATAATGAAGCTGCTAAGTAAATGCAGTAGCTGATTCCTCATATTGCATGCCCAAGTAGCACCGAATGCAGCACAGCAGAGATTTTATCAAGTTATCAAAACAGAAAAACTCATCTCTTTGCATTACTTGTCACCAAGAGAAAATGACACTCAGCATATAAACATTAATAAGATGAAATCACAATGTTTAATATTAGTACCCACTCAGATTATTATAAACTGACTTTTCTTCTTTGTCTTTAACTGGAATCGTTCATTTCAAACTCTGATTGACAGTTTTAAAACATTACAAGGCAGATTCACATCCTCACTTTGTGGGTAAAATATATGCAGACTATGTGCCTGTATGAACCGGTGTCACATACTTATGCTAGGTGCTGTACTGCCAACGTTCATGGCCTTTGTAAAGCACTTTGACCTGCTTTGTTAAACTTGTCTTGCCTCACTAACTAGAGGGCAACACAGGACTTTACAGCACGTAAGCGCTGATACGAGACACTTTTCTTGCTTTTTCTACAAGCACTCATACCATACTTGCATTATAAAAAAAAACCAAACACGGGCCCTTGTTGCGTGTACTCTCAAAACTTTGTAATTAATAAGCACTACCGTTCACCTGGCAGATGTAGGCGTTCTCAGCAGCACCGTGATTCATTTTGTGTTATGTAACGGGAACTCAAACGGCGATTTCAAGAGTATCATTCTGGGTCTCTTCAAGGTCTGATTCACTGCAATGTTTGTCTCCCTGTTATTATTCAGACATCTTCAATCAAAACATGATGGACTGATAGGTTGTGCCTTGTTATATAATAGCATTTTTTCCTCCTGTCTTCTCTTATTGTCTTTTCTCTTGTCTCTCTCAAACCATGTCTGCCTCACCATCATTTAGGTTGTGTGTCTGATAGAAAAGACAGTGACAATATTAAGACACAAACAAATAGCAAACAAGATTTTTGGCATTTTTAAAATTTCATAAGCCAGTGAAGAACTTGCTTAAAATGTGTTTATGCTCTCCTGTAATGAAAACTGCCCCTCACCTGGAGCCCATATGTGATTTTGTCCCTAAACCTTCATGTGTTCATCCAGATTTTTTAAAAGGATAAATAAAGTCTGTTTCTCAATGGAGTATATCCCAAAGACAGTCTGGATGTTAAAGTGACACAAGACAGAAGTAGCCCAAAGAACTATAGGATGAGCTCATCTGAAATGTTCTTCTCAGCCATGTCATTCACTATCCTTTGAGATTTTTCTCTTTTGGATGGATTTCAGCTTGTTCCGTTTTCTCCATTTCGAATGGGTCCTCATGCTGAGAAGCTGCATCAGCCTCCTGAATTTTAATCCAAACTGTAACAAAAGCTCCCACTCGCTTCCACAAGAGCCAATTTCATTTTCCAGCCAAAAAGTAGCAAAACAGCAGGGCCGCAGATCACGACTGCAGGACTGACAGTCTGTTGTGGTTGTTACCTTGTAGCACATGACGCAGACGTAGCTGGTTGTCCTGAAAAAAATATAGCACTGGTCTGACTATGTCATGGCTCTAATTTGACTTATTTCACCATGTGTTTGTGTCAGAAGGCCACCTTTTTGGCTCTCCTACGTGAAGAGCCTTGAAGTAATTCACACTACCAACATCCCTCCCTCTGAGGAAATACATTTTGCAGTACATTTAGCTGCTAGTGACACCAGAAAGCATGAAATCACTCCTCTGCTTCAGGCGGTAGCTGTCAGTGCCTGACACGTGCGACAGGTTTGCTGCTTTCAGGTATCACTGTCACAGTTGATCTCGTCAGTGTGTGTGTGTGTGTGTGTGTGTGCGTGTGTGTGTCTCAGTTTAGCCACAGTTGTACTGTTTTTAGACTACAGACTTTCTGTCCCCTGGCTGCCCTAAAATGTACTTTTTATTGTCCCTGATCAACGTTGTTCCATCTCTGGAACAGGTCTCTGTTAGACCTTTCATTTTAATGTAGTCTCAGGTGTCTAATATGGTAATTTAGAAGCATTAATAAGAAAAAAGTAGAAAGTTTGTTCATCCCTCCCTTACCAGTCATTAGACAATGCAGCCACATACACACGAATACAGGCTTGTTCTGTGAAGCACACAGAAGCAACAACACAAAGCCGTGATTATGTCAAGCTTATGTATAATAATATATTATTACATATACTGCCTGTTGGATTACACTGTTCTTTTGTTCTCTCTTCTGTCTGTGTGGCTCTCGATAAGAAGCGCCTCACTGGGCAAGAGCACAATGACAGCTCTGCACACTCTTCACGGCAGAAACGTGGCCTTTCAGTCAACAGGGACGTCTGTCACTCACACTCACACTCACACACACACACACACAAACACATGCACGTACACACTAAATGACTTATGACGTAAGTAAGCAGCATACAGTTTGTGCTTTCAGAAGTCATACGTTTCTAAACTCATTTCACATGGAGGATTGGGACTGTTGCATTTTAAACAGTTTGCGTAATGTCTCTGCATAATTGGAACAAATTGTTTGTTTTTTTTAATGTTGTTTCATAGTGTCTCTCACCGTGTCATAGCTAGATACATCAAGGGCAAGAGCAGAGAGTGTGTGTGTGTGTGTGTGTGTGTGTCTGTGTGTCATTCTCACACCCATGGGAGCCACAGAGTTACGCTCGCAAAATGTTTTAGAAAAAGAGAGAAAGGCTGGCTGGCACAAAAAAAAGTCAAGGTGTTTGGATCTGTGAGCGAGCAAAAACGGAACGTCAGTAAACAAATGAATATGTGCTGAATTTATTCAATCACTAAAATGACTAAATCATGAAATGACTTTGAATGAATTTAGACAATGAAAAATCACGTTCATTTGGGGAACCATGGCGTGTGCTCGTAGCACTTCCAGTATTCTCTGAAACACCAGAGAGTGAAGGAATAAAATATTCAGTGAAGACGCCACAAATATTACCATCATCAAGCAAACATGGCTGCCCTCTTTGATATGAAGCTCCACAGTGATGAGGAAGAGTTCTCTAACTTTGTCCATGGCTGACAAACAGAAAAAAGACGAGGATGGTGTGTCTGTGATGCCATGAAGGCAATCTGACAGTCTCTGTGGTCAGCAAAGGGTCATACAGATGTTTGTGTGGGTCTGCAGTGGGCACTCGCTCAGACTCATGTTGGGCACATGAGGGACTCAAAGATTAAAAATATTACATCACAGAGACTGTGAGAATAAAAACATCAGCCAGCGAGCCAAGAAAATAAAGTGATGCGACTACAGAGAAGGAAAAACACATTTTCTATGATTTTTTATTTGTCTATATGTCAAAGACAGACAGTGGAATTATAAAAACGCAGCTAGGCTAACTCTCCCACCAAAGACCGACCGGCCGTCTGACTGAGTGCTGCCGCTCTGCGCTCCATGTGACTCATCCTCTTTCTCCGACTAGCAGCCAAAATGAAAGGCCTCTCTGCGACCAGCCTCCGTCACATCTACAGAGGTCTCTCGTTGACAGGCTCATAAAATCACTATGATCAAATTAGAAAACCACATTAATCTACATCCCTGGGCGGACTGAAGAGAGGCTCCCACTGAGATGTGACGCATGTTTCCTGCTGACAATGTGGGGAAAGATTAGGAAGTAAAAGTCTCTCTTTCAGCCACATTCAGCCTTAATGGGGGAATATGTTCTACGGTGTGTAACTGTAACAAGGTGACCATCTATGTTAAATGTCACAGATTTCCTGAAGATAGTGTCATCTTTTATCAAGCACTGCAGTAATAACAGCTCCACTCCAGAATCTATTTATACTTCATTTATGGCTGAATCGAGCTTTACTAAGTATGCAGTTACAGTATATTTCTGTCCATGTTCGACGGAAAAGGTCGCTCCATCGTCGGCCTACAAATGACGCATGGAAGCATTTTTTTCCCCTCATGTGACGGTTAATGATCCTACATGAGCCTGAATGTGTGCAGAAGTCCGGTCGCAGTCATTTCCCATCAATCTGCCGCTGCGGTCACGCGGCTGCCGGCACCTGCATCGATCCACAGTGACAGGGCAACTCTCTGTTTACATACAGAGTTCAATCGCAGAGCGCCTCATTTGCTCTGTAATTACAGGAGGAGGGTGAGGATGGAGGGAAGGAGAGAGTTTATGGAGGGAAAGATGGAAAGAGATTAAGAGTGGTGAGGAACCAGAACATTTGGAAAGAGAGAGAAGACTGAGGCGACTGAGGGAATAGATGCAAAGAATCATGCAGTTGCTGTCTGCATGTGGCCCATTCATGAGTGTTTAACAAGCAAAGACCACATCATGGCAATATGTCATTTAAAAGTTTAATGCAATTCAGGAGGTGTCTAAAGTTGAAGACATGTGATTGGATGCGAGGCAGAGGGCTGAAGGTGGAGGTACATTGACTCAAAGTATTAAGTAAGTATTATTACCTTGATTAATATGATGCCCGTGTTACCAAACAGCTGGCTATTTACATGTCCAGCAGACACAGTTACATAAGCAGGCATCCCCCTGTGGGAGATACATGGCTGTTTAGCCACTAAATGCATCAGTATGTTCACGAGCAAAATGCCAGAGAATAGATTAATACAATAACTGATTTATTTATTGTTATTAGCATTAACACCATACAGTGTTCTGTGAGGCAAAGATAAATGACGATGACAGTAAAAAGGGACACTAATACTAATACACATAACTATAATGATAATGTGTATTTATATCATGAGCATTTATGTGTACATAAAGTTCAAAAGCACAGGATGGATGGATGCTTACATTAGCCATAATTAGACTCTCCCCATGAGGCAGTGAAAATCATTCAGTAATTTGTTTAACATTTATTCACCTATTATAAACACACAGTGGCTGTGTAGGCTGACGGACAATCACGGAGAGTTAGACCTTTCTGTCCTTTACTGCGCTTTAAATTATGTCATTAAAGTTGTTTTTTTTTGTCATTGTTTTTATCATCACATCAATGGTCTATTAATATTATGCAAATGACTGTGTGGTTGTCTGTATTGTTATTGTGGTAATACAGTTGCCATGCACCTGTTGCTGTGGCTTCCAGTACTTTTATGGGAAGAGGTTTGGGTTAAAACTGATTAAACAGTGTTCAGAATAAATAACTTAATATTTATATCACAGCAGGTTGCAACTTAAATCTAATGAAGTTCCCTCTCTTTTTGTTTACTTGCCAACAGGAAGGAGAATAAGCGTACATCCAACTCCTGCAGCAAAACAACATCCGTTACTACAAATCATAAACTTGATCTGCTTAACGTGATGACGTCCTTCTTCCTGGATTTCAATGATCGCCTGAGCATACATATAGTATTTGTACATCTTGTTGGCAAATTTTACTGTAAGTTACACTCGCGCGGATGTTGGGATCAACGTGTTCTTTGTATAGATTGGTGCAAATTAACTCTGTGCGTAAGTTACCGTTAGTTTGACAACACGTGGTTGTAACAAGTCAGAAGACGAGTCATTCAGTACCAAATAGTGACGAGATTTGTGGATAACGCATCGTCATCAGAGCTAATTCAGTTAAGCTGACAACAATAATAGCAGGGCTGTCCAAGACAAGAACAAGAGGATGATCCTCATTGTTTCCTTTGATGAATAAGCTATGCTTATCAATTTCCTGTGCTGCGTTATCTGAGCCCTCAATATACAGATGTGCTGCACTGGCCTGTGCAACCTGCCTGGCAGGGTCCAGCTCAACATGGTAATGGCACCAGGAAGAGAGACTAGAAATAGCACTTGGCTTAGATGACATCACTTTTCATGACCGGTTGCAGATGGATGCATGATTGAATGGATTTATGAATGGATGGATAGATGGACTGATTATTGAATGGGTTTATGAATGGATGGCAGAGCCAATCATTGGTAGCTGGGTGAGCTGGAAAAAAAATTATGCTAAATATGGCTCATCAATGGAAGCATCGACTCCATTTTTACTGCACAGTTGCTTTCTGTGGAAACATGGTTACATCATGTTTTGGGGGAAAAGCTAATAAATAATAATAAATATTTGACTTGCATTTGTCAGTTGGACAGAAATGAATGAATGAATGGCCATGTTGTCTGTTACAGTTGGATGAATAAATAAGAAACTGTTTTAAGGTGGTGAATCAGCCAAAAGCCCAAAAAGATGTTATCGCAAGGTTTAAACTAAAAACTAAAAAGTCTGATCCAGTAGCCAAAGTCAAGTATAGCGTGTTCATCTTTTGTTCGAGCCAAAGAGATTTGTGAAAGATTACATCCATTGTGAGTCTCTTGAGTTTCACGAACCTGTTGACTGTCTGCAAGATGACAGACTGACAGAGATTAACACTGGAAAAAGAGAACCAGGTACACTGAGAGTACAGTCTATACAAGTCGAGACAGCACACTGAACCTACAGGATCCCATGACCACGGATGTTTCTGTAATGCAGTCAGATGACGTTTGTCTCTGAATACTCTTAGTCATTCAGGTCATGGTAATTTCTTAGTCTGAAGAAAGTCAGCTTGACTTGCTTGAGGTTCTTGAAGACATTTCACTTCTTATCCGACTGTTATGTCACTTGTCTTGGCTCCTCTTTTAAAACGCACCTCTCGCTCATTTTCCTGCCCTTAACCTGCTGTGTGAACAACACGAATTAACTGATCTCATTTGCAGCACATTATCATATGGTTACATCAACCATTTTATGTTGACACAGTGCAGGAGGGGTTTATGGGTGAGCTGTGAACAGAAGATCAACTGTTCCAGCCCTCGAGTAGCTCTAGGCACAAATATCGATTCACAGCCTTTTCAGCCTGTGGTCCTTCGAGGAGAGGGAGTGTGAGCTCACCAGTCCTCTTCACACTATGAGAACCATTGTTGTATAAATCACCAGCAGTTCTGACAAGTGTAAAATGTTCCCTTCACAGCTCCTCCCATTTGAATTAGTTAGGCAATTAGGAAGACATCCAGTGTTTCACAATAAATGAGCAACTGAGAGAATCAATGGGAAAAATAATCTTCTCACTGCAACATACACACCCAGCAGATACAGCAGAACATTATCACTCATTTAAAGTCATGTCTGTCTCTGAGCACCTGAATGTAACACTCTCTTCATTATGACCTACACCTTTTCAATTATACCCAACGACCCATAGTTACTATGAAAATACCAGCATCCAGTAATTCCTCTTAACCATCCTTTTACGATTGATATATTTGATAGATAGTATATTTCATCCATTTGAACATTAAACCTAGTAAATATAACAATCATAATGTGTTTGTCAGAATATTTTTTAAATTAAGGTTATTTGAAAATAAATCTTTTGTTAACCTGACAATACAGATTTTCAAGGATGAAACGTGTGTGCGTGTCCTTTAACCCACTGCCTCTCTCTGCTCTTTCCTGTGCTTTCGAGGGAGCGTTTCATTTTTCACCCGTCTCTGATGATTCAATGCTTTCACTAGGGAGAGACGGTTTGTGGGAAAAGCAAATGTGGAGCCTTCCGCTGGTTGTTTTTTTACCCTCTGCCTCCGCCTGGGTCTCATCTTCTTTCAAAGCGGTCTGACTGTCAACAGGAGAGGAAGCCGGAGGAAATGATGTCGCTGGGCGGCTGTTTTGATAAACTGTGTTTACCTGTGCTGAACAGCGTGTCCACGTGTGTGCTTGGGTGTGTTAAATGTGTCAGTGTGGCCTTCCGGCTGTGTGTCTATGTGGGTTTGTGTTTTAATGTGTTTTTCAGCCTTCAGGCCTCATAAGAATAAAAGGGGGGGGGGGGTTAAATTATAGATAGGACAGCTGAGGAGTGACAGGGAGGGTGGGAAGGAGAGAGGGAGGGGGACCTGAACTGGGGATTAAATTCAGAATCCTTAACACTTCAATCTGCAGTGATCCAGTGAAACCTGCAGTTACCGTGATAACAGCAACTGGGGTAGCAGACGTTTACTACCACAGCAACACAGCAGCTGCTTCAACAGAAACACAATGAAGAAAATCTGTTTCCAGCGCAGCCGAATCAACTTGCCTTGGTTCAGTAACGAGGCCAGTCACGATTGGCCTTTTTCCATCATGCCATGACCGACCACAGTCTAAATGAATGGTCCACAGAGTTCAAGGCTTCTCTGCACAATAGCAGGATGCAGTAAATAGAGTTAGTTACCTGCCTTGCTGAGGAGTTGGACGCGTGCTGCCTGTTGCTTGCAGTACTTCATCTGCTGTGGCTGATTCTTTTTGTTACATCATTTCCTGCTGTCAGAAAAAATCAAGATTGTGAAAATCTTGAGATTTTAGTTTTAAAGTCATTACATGTTGAGAAACACCAACGGACCATGATGAATCAGTCTGATGCTAATAACTAAAGAGGCAGATCAACCTATCTCATAGTGTACTCACGATTTGCAATCTCCTTCTGTAAAGCAGAATCATAAAATTAATTTAACTTGTACTGAGCAGCAGATGTTTTCTCTCGACAGTGCAGTTTGATTTCCGTCCACCCAGACTACAGGCAACAATTGTCTCAGTGTGTCAATGAGAGTGCACACAAGTGTGTGCTGTGTGTATGTTGGGGGAAAGGACAAAAAGGACTGTCTAGAGCACATCGATTTAAGTGTGTGATAAAGAGAAGATGAGAACAGACTGATAACATTCTTAACCTGGTGTGTGTTACATTAGATGATCACTCAACAAGCTGTTTTTTTTTAACATCCCTCTGCTCTGCTCTGCGCAGTCAGCAATTTATCAGCAATGTGAGCAAGTACGCTCTCTCGAGGTCCTCCTAATGTGTGTGTGTTTGATTGCGTTAGTTACCGTCTCTGAGCAGGTAACTAACAAGTGCCATGTTAAAGACGATTGTTAAAAGTCTTGCATGAACAAAAATGCACAAAGACGTGACTGATATCTATTGAATGAAAACACGGGGCGCACTGATCATCTGAGGTCATTTCTCCTCCTGTTTATCTGTCATGTAACTTAGACATGACATGCTGCTCTGACTCTGCTTATCCTGAGTAAACCATCTCTGCAACACAATAGTTACTTTGTTCTATCAGGATAAAGAGACTGAGGGAAGATGTTTTTCACACACAAACCTATCTTGGACAAATAGCTGAAAAAACAGTATTGTTTGTCTGCAATGAGAACAACACAGACTCTGAGTGACTTAGATGAGTTTTGTGTGGGAAACAAAAAGGAGTTATGCAAAGCATGAAATCAAACTGTTGTCATGAAAAAAATGAGGTAGACGTGCAAAAGTAAGGCAAAAGGGGCACGAAGGAGGGGAGAAGGGGGGAGGAGGGAATTGCAATTACAGACATAATCTCCGCCTGCTGGCTGGATGTCACGCCCGTTTTATTTTTCATGATCATATTCTCAGCTTCAACCCCTTTCGGGCTGATCAACTCGGTCAGGGAGCTGCGAGGTTCTGTCTTTGCCTCCACATGGGGCATCTTCTGCTTAACTGACTGACTCCAAACAAACAGCAGGGGGGTTCAAGGAGGAGGAGAAGAGAGGATGGGTTGCAAAAAAGAAGCAAAATGGGAGGAAAGGTGAAAAAAACAGGATGAGGGATGAGTTGATGGGGCAAAAAAAAAAGAGAGAACATAACAAACATGATATAAGACATGAGAACAGGGGATGGGTGACAATACAAGGACAGCAGAGAGTGGAGGAGAGAAAAACACTTGATAAAATGAAGAGGAGCAGAACAGATGAAGACACCGACAGTAGAGAAGCTGAGCAGAAATATGAATGAAGATGACAAACAGTGGCAATGATACAAATCCATGAAATTAGAAAAGACTGAGATGTGAGGCAGGAAAAAGAAACATGTCAATATGAGAGGAGACGGAGGAGGAAGAAAAGAGGAAAGAAAAGAGGAGACAAAAGGAGATAAGGTAAAAGCAGACAAGAGATGGTATGGGAAGAGCAAACAAAGAAGAAGGGAAAATAGATAAATAAGAAGCAAAACTATGAAAATAATTCCAAAAGTGCAGAAAAATGAGGGTAGTTTTATTTGATTGAATTATTTTTCCTCCATATAAAACAAACAGATGAGTTGTCTTATTGGCTGGTGAAAGGAAACAAGGTGTGAGTGTGATTTGACACTGACTTACAAAAACTGAGCCTTTCGTGTTGATGTTACTCTCAACCAGACTGAATGTGCTCTACATAACCCAACTCTAAAAAAAACCTTAATACTTCCAGCCAGCAGGGGTCACTACAGAGCAGCAGCCTGTGCTTTCACTGAAAGGAGAAAACTAACGCAGGACTAAACTTCAGCTCATCCTGAGGGACTGCAGGTCCAAAACTCAAAGATTTAACTTCACTTCTCAGCTGCAACGCGGGCCGCCTGTGTGAGATACTGACCAATTAGCGTTCACACAGCAGGCTGGATAAGTGGACTGTGAACTGCATTTCCCAGAATACACTGCGCGCAGGGTTAAAGGTTATTGGCACATTTAGATTTCCGCCACAACTGCACCTTTCTTTCACTGATAAATAAGAACTTTGCGCTCAATATTGCGCCATTTTCGCCCAGACACACACTCTTTCTCTCTCTCTCTTTCTCTCACACACACACACGGGTGAGTGCTGCCTCGGTGTGTGTGTATGAGCGACGCTGGAGATCTGGACTGCTGCGGAGGACTCAACAACGTCGACTACTCCAAGGTAAAGCTACAGCCGAGCTGCTGTGGGTGTCTGACTTTACCCGTCCGGACAGGCGGCGGAGGAGGAGGAGGAGGAGGAAGAGAGGGAGGAAGAAGAGAGAAAGAGGACCGGGTTCGACCGAGCTCCGCTTCTTACAGCCGGAAAACAGCAGGCACTTTTTCAAAATAAAAGCACAGGTCGCGTCGAACCCACCGTACACAGGTGTCGACTCCAGGCGGTACAATTCAGATTCAACAAAACACGGCGATAAAGCAACTCGCCAGTGGTTAAGAATAAATAAAGTTAGAAAACGTTCTTTTCCAACACAAATGATATATCTAAACTTTTATTTTGATTGACGCATCTTTGCTTCTGTAAGCTGAAAAAACAAAACAAAGTGCCACGTGTTTCTTAATCATTCATATATTTTATTTTGTTTAGTCTTATGGATTCAAAGAGTTTAATTACATTTGTTAACAATAATAAAACATACAAACAAACAAAAACAAATCAGTGATAGCTGCCTCTTCCTACCCACAGCAGTAAACACAATCAATTTCACTCAGTTACTTACTATCTGTAGACTCAAGGTCAGAGCACTCATTAGACTTTACAGGGTAACCTTGACCTGTTGTCCATGTCAGCCTGTATCCGTGGATACAGAGGAGAAAAACAGGTCTGAGATCTTCAGCCCTCCCACAGTGAACAGCTCAGGCGGCCTGTAACTGATGCACACAATCACAGTTCATTATTGTCCTCAGTAAGCCAGCTGATGGTTGCGGATGTGTCTGACGGTAATGTACATCATCATACAGAAATAGGCCCGCTCCTTATATAACTGTTTTGACTGCAGTCACTTACCTGTAGCACTGAGCATACTCTGTAATTAATCATCAGCGTCTTGAAAGTCCACTGAAAGTCACTTAGAAACAGTCAGCATCCTCTGGCTTTCATTGCATAATGTTTTTATTTGTACCATCTGATCCCAGCACACTGGCACTAGATAGGCCCCGTTGAACTCTTAAATAAAACAAATACGTGTGGCTCATGGCCTCATGACCTATGTGATTAAGGCATCGGCCTAAAAGACCTGCTTAATTGCTTCTCATCTGGCGTTGAGAGGCATCGTGTGAAAAGCCACACAGAGCAAACTAACAGTGGTAAAAAGAGAAGTTTTCACAGCTCCAGCACATATCGGTTGTTAGGATGAATTTTTAAGCAATTTGTTGTGCTTCTATTTTAAAACACCCTGTAATACTTGCTGTCAATTTATGCTGCTGTTTTTCCACAATGAAAATATTATATGAAAGCCTCTTTCTGTGGTCACGGCAGTGCAAGAGCAGTTTTATAATGCAGTAATTGGTCACAGCCGATATCTGTTTCAATGAATTTAGTTGGAAGTTGTGCTAAATTATTTTTTTTTATGTGGGTTTTTACTTTCAGATGGACTTGGTGCTGATGGAAGACCTCCTAAAATACATCAACTTTCGCGACTCCAGCTTTTGTATCGCCGTGATCGCCATCATTTTCAACCCTTTATTTTGGAATGTGGTAAGACTTCCTGATGATCATACTGTAGACGATGTATCTTCTAAATAATCCTGTACAGCCACTCAGTTAGCCTTTGGCCAGAGTGAATTCATTTTTCTGCGACATGAATAGACAGCTCACTGCGTCCTCAGCCTTTTCTCTCCAACTTGGGTGCTTCTGTAAGTTTGTCGAGACAGCAGTCTGACTCTGCAGTAGTTTCAGTCAGTCAGTTTGAAAAAATCTCTCTCTTTCTGGCAGCCACACACAATAGCAAAATTCCTGCTATTATCAGCGGCTGTGAGTAATCAGCAGTAATTATGACAAGCTCATCAGTGTATCACAGTGTTTGTCAACTCCGAAAATGATGAATCCTTGCCAGATGCTCACAGCTGATTAAAAGGCAGGGAGGCGGTTTAGGGATCTCGTCAGATCTCTCACTCCCACTGGCTGGTGTGGGCACCTGTTGCTTAGAAAGGGGAAGGTTTGGGGGCAAACTGTGAACTTCCAATTCAGTTACATTCTCTTCCTGAACAGGGAAAAACACAATTGAAATCTCAGTGCACAATTTATTCCCTCCAGATAACTCCTACGTCAGTCACTCAGTTAATGAAATGGTAGAGATCAACTGGGAACCTATTTTACCAGCTGTAACTATGAAAACTGTGTATCTACATGTCCACAGATAAGCTGTAATTGACTGTCGCCTGTGTTTGTTGAAACAACACAAACTGTCCCGATGGTGTCTCTGAGCCTGAATAAAAACTGTCTGTCTATCACAAAGGGTTTTAGTTCACAGAGGAGATGACTTTACGAACAATCAGGGAGCAGGGGAATATCAAATAAGACACTTGAGATGCACCCACAGAAAGAAAATGCTAAGAAAGATATATTACCTGCATAAAGAGCATGCTCAAGTGCATCCTGCCTGCATTTAAGTCTAATTATGAGTCTTACACAATACTGCCATCAAAGGAAAGTGGTCTTATTAGAAAAATCCTCTTCAAGAGTATTACTCACCCACGTTCCTTATGTGGGACTCTGCCGTACTGTACGTGATCAAAAAGTGAAAAAGAATTATGTGTGGAGATTTAAGGTTTAAGCACAATGTGATGAAAAATAATGAATAAACTAACAAAATTAAATTCAGTATAAACCATGGGTTAAACAAATATAATGCAATTTAATATTCCTCTGTATCTATTCTATAAATCATTTTCTTGGTTATGAAGTTAATCACCTGCTCCAATGATCTCTTGTGCAGGTTTAATAAAATTGCTGTAAAATTGCTTCAAATTGGTGTAATTAACTTGTTTCTTTTTTTCACTCGAGTCTACGGGTGCATGTGTTTCTGATCCAGAATATCATTTAACCAGCCCGTAGCTGTGACTCATTTCACCACTGATGGTGAAATCATCACACGTGTGTGGCCCGGCAGGACACACGTTCATCACACAGCATCTCTCTTATTACAAAAAAAGAGGCCAATTATTTGCACCTGATGCTGCTGAGGTGGTCTTGGCCCCCGCACATGATCCCAAATCACCCTTTTTTGTGCGTTTTCTGGAAGATGAGCTGTAAGTGGGTGTAATGGGAGTTATTCAGACAGACAGCATTAGGACTGATGGAACTTACTTAGGTAATAAAAGATCTTTTCATCTTGTCTGTCCAGGCCACAATGCCATATTCTTATGGGAGTGTAAGGCAAACGTGTTCGCTGTCTGGCCACCTTGCACATGTCAGCCTAACGTTCATTCTCCTTTTAGCTGTATTTGGATCTGCTCTTTGACAAAATGCTTCGTCAGCCTGAATTTTGGTGTCAGACAGGTGGTTTATTAGAGCTTTTCACCAAAAAACAATTGCCTGGAGGAACTGACTATTAAAGCTGCAAACTTTAAAAGCAAAACGACGAGATGAAAGATGCTAAAATGTTCCACTGTGCATGAAGGGAACTCCAGAGCGATAAATCTCTGTGGTTTCCAACTGAGCTACATATTAAATGTAATAATTTGGCCTTTTGTTCATTTTAAAATTTAAGTTGGTTTAAGATTTCACCTCTGCATGTGCAGGTGAAAGTTTTCATCATTGTCACGTCTTCACACACACCTAGTCACCTTTTTTGGCATTTTAGACCAAACTATCAATCAATCAATCTTAAAAATTTAGCAAGCAATCAAAGATAAAAATGACTATTGCAGCTGAAATGCCTACATTTTCACCATCCTTGGAACACTTTTGTATAAGAATAATTTCTACATTCAGACTTTTTCAAGGCCACCTGAACGTCTCTTTTGAATGATAAAGTTTCTTGTGTCTGATCCTGTACACTGCGTTATGATCTTCATGCTGCCCTGTTAGTCGCGTACTTGACCCTGCGGTTGCTATGACCACAAGAACCTGAACTAAAGATACTTTGCGGTATGAAAGGACCCGGCAGTCTGACCTTGCAATTTATGTCGTCCAACATGCATGCGGCTCATCTAAGAGGAAGCATTTATATTAGGTCACATTAGCATTTCATTGTACTCCAGAATGGTTTCAGTGCTGTCAATACAAAATGTACTTTTAGTGATGCCCATTCGCTGTGACATTTAATGACTGGCCTAGATTTCTGAAAATAGTTAGGATTATAAACCAGTCCTTAGTCACTGCTAGGCCACATAAAAGTCTGAAATCACAGTATGTTGACACTGATGTTCAGTTGAATACACCCTCTTTGTTGAGATGGTTATGCTTGTGTGCTTACCTCATCATCAAATTTGGCCTAGACTGGGACCTTAATAGCACAGCACATGCTTGCAAAGGGAAGTGTAACATTGGCTGTTTGACAGTGCTAGTGGCAGATACACAAAGACTGCATCTCAGGTGAATTGGTTAACCACTCAGCCACACTCAGGTCACTGTTTCTGTTACTAATTCAGCATAACTGCACAATTACAAGATTAGTGTATGTTGCAACAGTATGATTCTGTGTTGTCCTGGTTTGTTTTCCCTTATGTAGAATGAAATTATCACTTCTTTTTCTCATTATTGCTTTGCTTTCACAGTGGCAGCTTGTCATAAAGGATCGAGGATGGTTTCGGGGAAGTCAGTCCCTGCTTAATATCCCACTTATGTGCTTTTAACGCACATGCACTATACGTACTGTCACATAACAGCGGGAGGAACTCCTTACCTGCTCTAATAATGGAGATGTACTATATTACTGCACTGAACACAGTGTTCCTACTGGAACAGAGACACAGCAAGGCCTGTTCCTTGAATTTGTTTGTGTGAGTGTGTGCACGTGCATGTGTGTGTGTGAATGTGCCAACCCTCAACTACCACTGCTTAACCTTTTATCTTTTTTTGCAATGACATGAGCGCTGTCAGTGAATGAGACACTGATCTCACCCACACAAACACAGAGACAGATGGACGCCAGCCTGCTGGTTTAAGTTATGTCTGTAAAAAAAAATCTGCTGTGAATTATCACGAGACACAGTTGTCAGAAGATGTCTCCTCATACTAATTAATATTCTCCTTGATTGACTGATTTGATGCTAATTTTCAATAAGACATGGATATAGCTTCAGCCGGAAAATGGAACCAGAAGGAGACCTGCAGCAGACTCTTGGCTGGCCAACAGGTCAGTGTGCGACACTGAGGATGTGACACACTGACCTCATTGTGGAACGTAGCTCATCATGCTGTCAGGCTGCGGGAACAGTCAACACCAATTTTGTTCTTGGTACGCTCGCTCTGTGAGGAGCGTTAGAGTCTCCGCAGGCTTAACTGACCTCAGCAGCACCTGCAGGGAGTGGGCTTCAAGTCGGTCTGTGTTTGTGTAGGCGCATAGGAGGCCTCCATAGTGACTCATCTGTAAAGCAGAGTTGAGTTTCTCAGAACGTCTGGAAAGTGTAGATGTACAAGTACACGCGAAGACTGTCTGCCAGCCGCCACAGCACAGCGCACTCATGAGACTGGGATCCAGCTCGCACCCTGCTGCACCTGCTGAGGCTAATTACACTTGTGCACTGATTGCAGGGGTGTCATTAGCTGTTGGTGATGTCATTTCTTTCCACTAAGTGCAGCAGTGATAGCTGTCATGATGGGTGTTTGTAGCAAGCGGAGCTTTTGTTTTCTGCGTGCATGATTTAAATATACATGCAATATACTCCTGTATACTCTATATTTTATATATGTTGTATACAAGTGGGTCACAATAGATACGACTTTCAAAGCCTTAGTGACTATGGTATGATTTTAATGTGTACATTGAAATCTTTCATCCCAGGAGCATGATAAATAGGAAGCCAATAGAATTTCAATAAGGAAAAGTACATTAGTCAGTACATTAGATGTCCTTAGGACGTGGACTGAGTTGAATGAATTTATGTGGGAGTCTCTTTGTTTTTGTTTTGTACAGAAAGCCATTGTCAGTCAGCAGGTGTTTGGGAAATATTTTACACAGTAGAACGGCAAGAAATTGTCATGGCATGTTCCCCTACATATCAAGTGGAATTGACATCTTTGAGGAGCACCAGTGTCCACAGAAAGTGTTACAACATTTGAAAAGCTAAAAGATGAAGAAAAAACACTTCAATCTGCTGTTGTGCCAAGCTGTACCACATTAAAAACAGAGGGTAGAAGACGCTGTTCCCCCCGGCTCAATTGTTTACACAACACAACAAAGTCAGTTTGGAAAGCATCTATTTGCTGCTTGGTGACCTGCTGATTTGCAACCACTCGAGTCATCAAAGTGAGATGGAAATCAACTTCATGTGGCATCTGAACACAGCAAATCAATGGCACTCTGCTGTTTAGTAAGCACTTGAGATGTAGTTGTGACTGAAAGTAGTGCATTAATGTTTTTGAGAGACATTTCCTGTTCATTTAATGAAATAACGGCTGATTTTGTACTGTACATCAATAATGTTTCTGTTGCTTTCCAATCGAACGCTGAAGGGGCTCCATTTCACGACATGTCTTTTCTTTCCAAAGGTGCAGTTAATCTGTATGGAGCTTATTCTGCCTTGCTACATTGCACCTCCACCTATTGTGAGATTCTCTTGTTTTGCTTGTCTGTAACACTTCCCACTTCCTGCGTGCCCAAAAGATTTCCAACATGCACTGATGTGCGCTCCTTCGGACACATACGGTTGAAAATAGGTTAATATTTGCTCTCACAGGTTTTCATCATGCCTTTATAATGGTGTGATGTCATCTTCCCCGAACACCTCCTTTTATGTGGCTCTTCATTTTCTTAGTTTTCCTGAACCATTTTTCCCTCACAGTTGCCTGCTGTGTTCTCCTTTCAGTCTGCCCTGCTCCTCCTGCCAACAACGTCTTTGTCACAGGGAGAGTTTGTGAATCACGCCCTAGTAATTTTCTTTTTTTCCTGTATGACCAATGATCCTCAGGTCTATTCTTTCCTACGTAGCTGTCCCCCATCGTCTCTTTCTGTCTCTCTGTGCTTGGTGTCCTCTCTATGTACCTTTTCTCGATCTACATTTATCTTAAGACGCACGTTACTCCTCATAATGAAGGATGGAGTACAAAGTTTGCTCAAGCTTTTCCATTTACTCATTTTAGTGTATATAGTGTTAGTATGTAGTGTTTGCCATCTTTTGTGTTTTTTCCACCTTCCTCTGCTAATGTAGAGGTCATTTAGTGTGTCTGCTGTACTTTCTCACAGTTGGTTATTAACATGTCTGGACCTCTTTATATTTTATACATAGAAGGTGCACACAGTGATCGAGTGTAGTTACATCACTCTGTTGTGAGTGATATGGCTTCTGCTTTTTGTTGTTTTCTGGATGTTGAGGCAGTTTTTTAGCCTTTAGTTTCTAATTCACATCAGACTCAGAGTCTGGGTTTATTTTGCATGACAACCTTGTGATAAGTTTATCAGGGACCAAATCTTCATTTTGCTGTTGTAACCGATGTGTTTTTAGTCTTTATCTGAACAATTATTTCTTGTTATCAATGTGAATTATCAGCCGGTTACATAAGTCTCCGTCGCTGTGAAGAGGATTGCTGCACTTAGAAGCTTCTTGGCTTGTGCTCGCTGAACTCATGTTGCAAGATAACAAACGTTTTATACTCTGTCCTCACTTCAGAGTTCAACTAATAAATAATTTCAAATTTGTGAGACAGCTGCAACCCAAATACAGACTTGTAAACTCTGTTCTACATTAGACAGGGAACTATTTTATTAGCTAAGATTAAGAATGAGGGTTTTCTTCTCACACAATTTTACTTTCAAGCATAACTTATTTTTACTGGGGCTCCTCTGCTGCTTTGACAACTTGAAGGTACACCATGGACTTTTTAGTCTCACAATCATAAGCAATGGAGGTTTCAAAGTCTCCCAAAGAACTGACTTTGCTAATGGCACCTGTATGGTTTGGCCTCAGGGATACACACAGTGGCCCTTATTTATCAGTCTTACATAGAGACCAGTGCAGATCCGACTGGATCTGGATATTTTCAGAATAGTCTTGAAACAGTTCTCCCACTGCAAGTCCACGCTCATCTAACTGATGTTAGATTTCAGCATAGACTCCGTTCACGCTCATGAGTGGAAATGACCGTACGCACAGTCTTCTGTCGTACATGTCACAAAAGACTGCCAGAGGTACACAAGCCTTTGTGTGTTTATGAAAGACTTTGACCGTTGTCCATCAATCAATATCACAGCCTTTGTTTTTAGCTAGAAGCCTCTTTGCACCTCTAAACTTTTCTTTTTTTAAAAAAAAACATCAGTCACAAAGCAGGAATTAACATATTTTTAATCTATTATTATGGAGAAGTGGCAGCATTAGACACATTTGACACTTTCATTTTGATAACTTAGTGCACTCCACTCAAATCTTCACTTTCTGACTGAGATTAAACTAAAAGCACTCGGGTGGAAATGAAAGGTTAGTGCTGCAGATATTTTAAAAGACTTGTTTTTTATTCTGCTTCATTTGCGTCTGTCATCAATTAGACTTTGTGAATCAGTTGCCTGGGCAACAGGCATGAACAGTACTGTGCGCGTTGACTGGACAGGCAGCCGCAAGAGATGTGTTGGGCCAAGCTCAGCCTCGCTTTCTGAGTTTCAGATGATACCTCATTCAGATTTTACTTTCTCTTTTCTATCAACAGAAACAGGTTGACGGGGTAACCGACATCTGAAGAAATCTTTCACTGTTTCAAAGTCCAATCTGCCCCGAGATACGTGGGGATTAGATGGGGTCTGGGGCTGTTTTAGATAGATGTCACGCTGACACTGAGGCACTGGGAGGAAAGTGGTCAGCCTGTTCCTTCTTGTTTTATCTCACCCCCTTATGGTGATACCTCAACCTGAACCACGCGGACATCACGTCGGTGTGGGAACTCAATTGCGTAACTCTAATACGAAGATTAGGAGCCGCAATCAGCTTCCCTCAAAATAATGCTTCTGATGAGCACTATCTGGTCCCCCCCCTCCCCCCGTCACATTGTTTTGACATTGTTATCTAATACTTTGTTGTTGTAAAAATACTGATTGTAGCTGCTTTGAAAGTTCAGTCCACTCTTATGTTGTAAAATAACATCCCATTTATCCACTTCCATCTTATCTGGTGCCTGAAGGGTCCTGATTCGGGCCTATGGCAGAACAATAACATCTGAATGTGTCATCAGTAAAAAGATGGGTAGAAGGAAAGAAGTGATGAAGTGAGGCAAAGAGAAAAGGGATAGGTGTTTCATTTCATCTGGAGTGCCATGAAAAAGAAGGGAGGAGAGGAACTGGAAAGTTAAATTGGAAGACTCTGAAGCCAAAGGGAATATAAAAATCGAACAAAGGGGAAAGTGCAATGTGATGTCAGTGTGACATCACACCTCCAGCATACCGCTGATTATTTACAAACTATAAATGCTGGAAAAAGGTGGAAAATAAATGCAAAGTGTGAAAGTGAGGCAGAGGATCCTCATATAAAGCATCGCAACTGAGGAGGAATATAAATCTGTTTGGAAAATGGAGCCATTGAGTGCAAAGCAGCCAAAATGAAAATGACATCAAGACTCAAGACACACAAGGACGGAAAAAGACCCTCAGTGAATAGCTGAATAGATCAGAAAAAAGGCCAGAGTAAAGTGGAAAAATACAAGAAGAAGACACGTGAGAGTAGAAGGTGATTTGTCACGTTTGTTCACAGGCCTGTCACTTCTTACTTATAGTTGAAGTCCTCAAGTAAGAACTTAAGAAAAGGAAAAAAAATACTCTTAGATCTCCTGTGTGAAAGTGCAGAAAATCGTGTAGTAAATGATTATTAAGGGTATCTACATTTCTCAACATATGTGCATTCATGCACAATATATATAAGTAAAACTGTAGATCTGCAATGAAGTCTGTCTAGTTTAGCTTATATGTTGTAATGAGAATTACAACATATGAGAACAATCAACATTCAGTCAGATTATTTTTATGATCTGACGCACAAGTGTTGCACTCGTGGGAGCATAAAGTCTTTGTCTTAGTACACAAAACACGGAACTCAGACTTTTTAGCAGTCCTGAGCTCTTCAATGGTTTTTATTTCAGATTCAGGTTTTTATGTTAAAGCCAGCAGATGAAATGAATGGTAATCAGAAAATTGTGTGTTTATTTTTTATGTTTCTTTCCAGTTTGCATCATTACCGTATACTTATGTTGTATAAATGACTGTTGGCTAAGCTCATCTTATCCTAGTTATCGTTGCTGTCTAATCTTTCCAGTTTCACTCTGCACATTTGCGGTACACAGTGATATCAGTGGCTTATCTGCTACACAAAATCCATGCACACTTTTCAAGGCAGTAGACAACAGGCGACTTACTTCTGTCAGTTTTGTTGGGTGAAAACTGATTTTTCAAGTTATTCAGTTGCTAGCAAATCTTTTTCAGATTTCAGTCATTATCAAATGAGAACCGTGGAAAAAGCTCTTAAATGTGAACATGATGGCCACATTTTGAATCAGAATCACGATATGAATCAAACTTATTGCCATATAAGTTTTTACATACAAGGAATTTGTCCAAGCATTGCCTAAAAACATAGGAGCATAACATAGGAGGCAGAAAACATCAGAAAATGGAAAAGGTGAAAGTAAGTAATCCAAGTCAGCATTAATTACATATAAACTAGACAATAAAATATGGAAAAGTATGATAATGTAAAGATATAGACAATATGTGTAATGTGACTGCTATTTAAATGAAAGAAGTGTAAAATGGATCAGGGAATGTGCAAAAGTATTTGCCAAGGGAGGAGCACAAGTCCACATTATTTAAGTTGCTTGAAGGATAAAAAAAATACTTATGTGCAAATATAGTGCACGACATAATGCTAAATGACTGATGCTAGAGCAGCAGTAAGACAAAAACCAGCTTTGTTCTTGTGTTACATGGTGCAGAGTCAGGCTATACAGCAGTGGCTGATGATAATGATTATTATTATAACCATTCTGAAACCCTTCTGGAACACAGAAGTTCTATTTTGCCTCAGTGTTTGTAATTTCGAACAGTTTGTGAAATGGCTTCGAGGATGAGGATTAATCCTGTTTGCCAGACTCAGAAGAATCTTTTGTCTTTGGCTTCATCTTCAGTTAAACAATCCTGATTGGAGGATGTCTTTTTTGTATTTTTATTCTCAGTAACTGCACAAACAAAATCTCCCCTCTCACTTTGACCTAATAAGCAGAGTTCAGCTTCAAACGAAGAAATATGCATCCACATGCATCATCATCAACCTGCCCGCATGTGGCGATGAAGCCGATAGAGCAAACAGCATATTAAGCGACATCTGATCTTCTCCATGCATATGGAGCTGGTCACAGTCATCGGGTCTGTGATGCCCGGTGACCTACATTTATGGGAACAGAACAGTGTACCCATCAGCTCATGCTGTCCATGCTGGCTGCTGCCGAAGCTGCCCAGGATAACGAGAGCCAAAGAAAGTAAAGATTTTTTAGAGCAACGGTTTTGTGATGCTCTTGCAGAAAAGTAAACATGTGCAGGTTGTTTTTGTCTTTCTGCCTTGTTGTCAAAAATCATGTGTGCGGGTTGACCTGAAAGGACTGTGGCAGTGAAGATGAAGAGTCAGCAGCTGATCTGAGTCATTAATCGAGAGCTTTATCGTCCATATGTATTCGGTTCAGTCAGGAAAGAGATGTTCAGATAGACAGCCATGACTTCAGTGAAGAAATCAAGATTTATTTAATTGTTGACATGCTTTTATTCAGTGGACTCATTACATAGATTGCTTGGGTGATGTGACCTCAGACGTACCCACACCATGTAGGCAAAAGTGTTTGTGTGTGTGAGTCAGAGCGGTGGGCACTGGAGGCCGTGCTGAGACTGTTGTTTTCCTCAGGTTGGGTTTCACTAAGAAATCTGTAGTTCACTCAACACATTCAGATTTGGGGACTCGCTGTGAGGAAGGATGGTAGTGGCTGTCTGTTATGACTTTGTTTTTAATTAGCCTCGATTTAAACCCCAGGAGTTCAGTGCCTGTTGAAGGAAAAAGTTGGTAATGGTTTATGGGAAACTGCTTGCTCAACATGGTCTTTTAGTAAGAAAAACAAAACAAAAAAAGGAGCACAGAAGCACTTGTTTGTTGGCTGCCAGTAAATTTACAGATCAAAAGGCTAATTGAACAAATCCATTTATTTTTTTATTTGTAAATGCATTGTACGGGATTACACTTATTGCAAAGGAGATGTGACCTCAGAGGAACCGTCATGGTGTAGGTGAAAGTCTGTGTGTGAGAGTGTGTCACAGTGATGGTCATGCCTTCCAAACACAAAAGCAAACCCAACAAAGCATTAATTTGCAGTTCACCAGGATTTTTTCTAATTTCTCCTGTTTGTAATTTGAATATATTTTAGTGAGATGTCGTCTTTTTTATTATCTTCTATTTTAATTTGCTGTTAATGAAAATTCCATCATTTCTCTATGTTTACTTTAAATTCTTAAAAACTCTTCTCTTTCCAGTTGAGATATTTTAAATTAAAAGCCTTCCATCAGCCAAAAAGGAACTACTCCTTTTTGTTTTTGAGCAGGGTATTACTTTTTAGTTTGATGAAAATCACAGTTATTTTTGGAACCGTTTTATTTTGAACTGTATTTGTCTAATTATTGGTGGTGACAATGTCATCATACATCAAGCACCATAATTTAGTTGTCATAATTCAGTGGAACCATCTCCTCTCATCTTCACCACCTGTGGTTAGAGATAAAATAATCATAATCCCAGTTTCAAACTAAATGGTATCTTTATACCATAATGTGGCTGACGGTCCTTCTGCTGGACAGTCTGCAGTTGTTATTTATGACCCCTGTGGCCATCAAGTCAGCTTCAGTTAGCATCTTGTTCACACAAGTGACATGACACATGCATGATGGTGAGCACTTGCTTTTCGATGAAGTTGCTGGTAGCCGTCAGTCACTGTTTATCTAACTTTCAGTGAGAGGCTCAGCCATGAAAGCATATGTAAATTGTCTCATTTAACAAATCACAGCTATAAAAGAGATCAGTGTCATTTATGCTGATGTTGTCTGAGAGTATTAGATGTTCCGTCAAATGTTAGTTGATGTAGTGGAAAATAAAGATGGATGGTGCACTGATCACACGGTGGGTCATTTTCTGGTTCAGACTATTCACGCTTTGCAAAGTCTGAAGATGCCTGCTCCTCCAAGCACTGTGCTTTGGATCAGTAAGTGGTCTCACTTAATATGAAGGCAGATGTATCCAAACAAGCCACAGTCACAGACAGTCAACACTGACTTTCCCTTTTATGTATTTTCATTTGGCCCAGTTTATTTTAGTGTCTCCATTCAAAGTGATACAAGGTGATCATTGTCCGCTTTTGCAGCCTGTGAGCATTTCAGTTGAATCATAGTCTGTGACGTAATTGGGGTGATATAATAGGTTCAACCGCCTGCCTCTGCCTGGAGGTGGAATGGCTGAAGCCATAACAGAGGTCATAATCTCATTAGGGCCTCAACTAACATGACGACGATGTCTTAAGGACAGAATTCAGATCCACAAACTGTATTTTACCTTCCCAGTAAAATGAAACCAAATCTCAGATTCCTTGTTTCTTCTGTTCATTTAACAGCAGTGAAGACAGGCAGTAAATGAGCTACTGAGTTTTACTTCATGTGCCACAGAACCATGCAGCCGAATGATCCCATATATTCCTGTGGCCAAAAAGCAAATCCAAGAGCGGTAAAAGATGAAAGGTCATGGTAGACAATCGGGCTGCAGTTAGACAGTGAGAACTCTTGTGTGACATACTATCCAGAGGGAGCCCTAAAGGACAGCTAAGAGAGGCATGAAGCAGTGAGCACCATTTGTTTTTCTGTGCCTATTAATAACCTTTTTTTCTTACGTACATGTAAACCTCTCAGCTTGATGAAAAACGTCAAGAGCTTGTAAAAAAAATGAATCCACTCGGATGTATGCCCACAGTGAGGAAATCATGTTCTTCATGGACCTGAATGTGAGTGACTATTTTGAGGCATATGAGTCTAACGGTATTTGGGCATTAAAAACAATTATTAAAACAAAAAAAGCTGTTGGCCAAATTGAAATTTTGATCTGATGATGGCTCTGATTTGAAAAGGCAGTTTCAGTCAGGGCCACACTGCTTGCATGGTAAAAAAAAGTCCAGTTGTCCTGTCCCAAGATTTTGATCCCTGTTTATCTGATTTGTTTCAATGAAAGAGCATGTGCTGCCTGTATTTTCTGCACCGCAGCTGACAAAATGTCCATAAATCCCCACATTTTTAAATATTCAATCAGCGTTTTTCTAAATTGAGGAGGATTTAATCAGGGTGTCGTTGGCGTGCATGTGATCTGTCTATGTTCTTGTTCTCTTTCTCCTCGCTACTCCAGGACAGCACACATCCTCGCATTAATACACTCGGCTGTGCGTGTGTGCGCATCTGTGTCTGTGCGCAGGCTGTCCTCCATTAGAGAGAGCTGTACATCGATGTAAGGAGTCGATGAACAGCTGCTGATCACTTAGATACAATCACAGTCCCAGCATTAGACTTTCTTTCAGGAAAATTACCACAACTCAGCGTACTCTAAAATTCTATTTTCTTTTCCCACTGTAGCATTACGTAGGTTGTACTTTTGGTTATCTTTAACCCTTTCACATTTTTTGTCGCTTCAATGATGTTCCCACATCCAGACGTCAGAAGTCAATCCCCGTCCAGATGTCTTCCTAATGTTCCAAGTTCAATTCCATTCAAGCACCTGCATCTCAGATTTAAGTGGGCTGCTCGGGGCCGCAGGGGGAGCCTGTTACTTAAGCCTTGATTGAATTTGTCTTGGAGAGCTGCTAGTTCTACCAAACCGGCGCCACTCTCTGTGCTCTCGCCGTCCCCGCTCCCTCTTATTTCCATTGCTTGATTGATGATTTGATAACAGCATCAGTAGTCCGACTACAGAACACCTGAGTATTTTTAGTGTACTCTGTCGCCCATTTGAGGGTTTGTAAATCATGCTGGATGATTGTTGGGGGAACTTGCAGTCCCATCGCTGCTTCACACCGGAGTGAAGCACTGTCATAAATAGCCTTCAGACGTGGATCATGGAGGGCAGTGGCATCTTTCCCACTGGGTAATAAGATGTATTCTTGGGTTCCAATTACCACATGTATTACTCCTAATAATAAGCACAAAGCATGTCTTTTTTTCCAGTTTACAGCAGCCTGTGCAGTGTTAATTACAATACACTGAGTTTTTTCTTATATCTTTTGTACAGCTGCACGAACAGAATAAATCAAACGTTCCCACATCTGTTCACTGTGCTTGTGTGCATACATTACATGTGTTTGTCTGGGCGTTTGTTTGCCACTCTTAACGTTTTCATTAGAGGTGTTCTGATCAGGGTTTTTGGAGCCGATCACTGATCACCGATTTTTGAAATCAGTATCGCCGATACCGTTACCGATACCAAAGCCTCCAGTTTGCTTTTTATAGTGTGGGATTAATTATTGATTTATTTACTTAAGTTACTTGTCA
>JBAJHX010000024.1:13883427-13894840 GCA_037176925.1 Amniataba percoides | reverse complement strand
GGTTCGTGGTATTAAAATTTCCATACCGGCGACGCCATCTTGAATGAAATCGGCTATTTTGATCGGCGGAAATGGCAGGTCCGATCAATGCCGATACCACGTGTATCGGCCGATACCGATCGGGTCACCGATCAATCGGAGCACCTCTAGTTTTCATCTCCTCCGCCCCTCAACCAAGCAGCAGATGCATCACACGTCAAGTGTTACAAAGTAATCAGTGCTTTGTGCTTGGATTGGTTCCCCAGTCAACCTCACAGTGGTTTACCTTGTGTTACACACATCCACCAAAGACATGGATGGACACATGCCATTACACAATATTTAATATCAGAGTTTACCTTTACACTGACCCTGAACTGAGCCACTTCAGGTGGCGTACAATAATACATTTTCTATTGCAAGCAGTTTCCTTTCCCACCTGAATTCAGTAGTGAACACACTGTCTGTACCCATCTAATAAATTTCTCTGTTTCACATCCCTGCAGAGATTTCTTCTTACAAGCAGCAGTTTTGTGCAGGGTGCTTTCACAGCCACGTGATATGACTCCTATTCTTTTTGACAATACTGAATTCTTGTGTTATCTGGCAGCCATGTCTTTTGTACATCCTTTGAAATGCGATATGCTTGGAAACTTTTCCAGAAGAGATGAACACTCACAATGTGATGCTGGGAAAAGTTTTTCTTTTGATTTAGTCTTTTTTCTAAAATAGGCAGTATGCGTGAAATGACACCAAAAAAGACTTAAAGATAAAACCTACAAATCTCCACAATATAAAAGTAGACATTCAACATACAAGGCATGTGAGTAACTGTATTAAGACATTCAGATCTACTTATGTGCCTACTGTTAAACAAGCTCCAGTTTGGCTTGTCTCCGCTCATCCTTTGCCACAGAGCAAACCCAGTAAGAATGGCATTTCAGTGGGCGTAGTTCAACATCCTCCCTTTAAATACCTACACTGAGCATTTTTTTCTCACCTTATAAAATGAATTTCCTCTCACCTTTATTCATTTTCCTTCCTTTTCTATCCTTCCTTTCCTGAACCTTGAAAAGGTGTTGCCATGGCAGCATTTGTGTCCTTTGATTTCTGCTGTGCTTTACAGTGATACGCACTTCCTCGGCCCACAGTCAGTCAATACCATAGGGTTTGTCAGTCAGACCGTCAATAACTCTTCCAGTCAGCAATGTGGCAGATAGACAGACACTCTGATTCACCTAGTGGACGGACAGGTTAAACGCTTTGAATAACTGAGATGAAGTGTTTCTATTTTAAGCATGCCTCACTTAGATAAGACATTTTGCAGTCAATTCCTGCAGGTTATGCGTGGTGCAACAGGTTAAAAACTGTTAACAGACATCAATTACAAGCTCCAGGAATATAATTATGCGGAAAGCTTTTATGTGCACAAATGTCACACAGCGCAACCCGTGACATTTGTCCTAAGGTCCATCAAGGACAAATAAAGTTAATCCATAAAATTAATTTTGAATTCTCAGAAAAGAGGAGCTCCTTTTAACTTCAGATACCCACTTTTCATTCAAAAGTGGGTATGTCAGAGGTAATTCAGGGTAATATTCGCTGTAGGGTGTGAATGTAAATACTTGTAGAAAAAAAAGCAGATGTGAAAAAGTGGGAACAAATAGGCTGTAGGTGTAAATGTAAATTAAATCTTCAGACATAGGCAAGATGAATCTTTCATCAATTTTATGAGAAAAAGAGCTGAAGTTAGGGAGCATCTCAAAAGAGCCTGCGAAATGCTGAAAGAACTTTTTAGATCTGTTATGATTAGTTGTGTCTTTTTTTATATGCTTCATATCAGCTGCATTGTTTATGTGGACCTCCTCCCACATACTACATACAAACACAACTTCCTTTTTCATGCAACATGACCCACTGGATTACTGTAAGCTATATGGTCTATATATAATGGTCATATACAGTGGTCTGTTTTTTGTCAGTATCTCACTATTTAACAAAACAGCCCTCTTATTTTTATTTAATTTATGCTTAAAACATTTATTTTAACATCAGCCACTGACCATTTCAACTTCCAATTTCAAAGGCAAATCATGAATGCGATCCAAATAATGTTCTTTAACAATTCATGCTTTACTCATTGATTAATTAGGTAGATGGAGGAAACATTATTACTTTAGTATATAATAATTAATTATTTTGTGTATTACGTGAGCAGCTAAAATGGTGTTGAACCTGCCCACTTTTTTGTGAAATAAAGATCACAGAAATTTTGTCTTACAGGCCAATAAAAAAGATTGTCATATGAAAAAGTTAAAAAAAAAAAAAAAAAGATTCCACTCAATACCTTTAATACAAATCAGGTGATTCGTGTTTTCTTGACGCGGAAAAGCATGAGAAACTCTACTTTGTCTAAACACAGTTACTCAACTTGGCAGCATCTGTTTGACTGACTCCTTTGCTAGGCGATGCTAACACTGACGATAGAGCTGTGCGTAAGACGATGACATCAGTACACCAACCGCTTCATTAAACGCCAGCTTTTCCTTAAAAGCTGAAGCGAGGGTAATTATAGGCCTCTGTGACTTGAAGAAAGAGTTTGTTGATAAAGCCAAAGCTATGACTGTTGAGATTTCATGAAATGTAAGAATACATCGTTTCTTACTTTCAAATAGGAGGAAAGAAATGAATCTCTGAATCCACAACGACAAACAGGCAGAGCATTTTCAGTTAGAGCATCAAAACAATTATCTTTTGGATGAAAAGAGAAACGAAAAGAAAATAGCTCATTGGCTCTGTGTAAATGTACTCATAATCATAGAAGTGACAACACAATAATGTTAATAACACTTTAAAGCTGCTGTGATTAAATGAATATAGTAACTGTGGATCAGATGACTGTGGAGGTGAAACGGCTCACTCACAGTAATGAACCCACAGACACACATCAGCTCCGCGCAGCATTGTCTCACTGTTTTGGTTTTACAGACCACAACATTTTCACTGTCAACTAGCAGCAGTTTTCAGTGAAAAATCTCAGATTACATTAATGTTTAGCTACTAAATTGGTGGAGACCAAACCAGAGCTAAAAGTTAGATGAACTTTGACATTTCTTCCATCGGGTTAAAATAAAGACAACTCCATGGAGCCACAAAAGCAAGCTGCTCACCTATTAGTCCAATTAGTAAAATTTTTTCATCCCTCCATGTCAAAATGTCCTTTTTAAATAAAGTTCAGTATCAAGGAGACTATCCCTTGTAATTTCAGTAGGATATTTAAGGGAAATCCCATCATCTTAATTCCTCTGTTTTCTGTCTCTTTGTCATTTCTCAGGCGGCGAGATGGGAGCATCGCACCCGGAGACTCTCTCGGCTCTTCGGCAGCCCCTACCTGGCCTGTTACTGCCTGGGCTTCGTCATCATTCTGCTCAACGTGTACCGCAGCCACAGGTGAAGCACACACCCTCCATCCTCCATCTACATTTGCTTAGCCCAGTTTTGATCTATTTAAATTGTGTATTAGAGACATGAGTCATTTCAGAATAAAAGCAACACATCAATCTCTGATTCACTGGCAGCCCCAAGGAACGTTCAGATTTAAATGCCTTATTATGCAGCAGTGCAGCGCTTAAAATGAACTTTGTATTCAGCCCAAACACACCTTCAGTTAACAGGTCACAGCTTACGAGTCTCCTTCAACTTCAGTAACAAGTCATGTAAGGGATTACAATTTGAAATTCATTTGTTTGGTGCTGTAAAGCAATTAAGTAGATTTCCTGCCCACAATGTGAAATTCAGAATGAAGGCCTGGCTTATGTAACTTTTCTCTCAATGACACCATTTTATTTGTGCTTTCGTCTTCATTCTTAATACTACAGCCAGCTGAACAGCGTTGATAGACCTTCCATCTTTTTCAGTTCTCTTTCTCTCTTTCATCCTGTTTCTCAGTGGCCTTTTTCTCATACCTCTCTCTCTCCTTCTTTCTCCCACCTCCATGTCTTCTTTTCTTCTCTCTCACTGTTTCTGTCATATTCCTTCCTCTCATCCTAATCCGTGCCCACCGTCCTGTGTGTGCCAGTGTCAGCCCACGCCTGCCATCAGTATCCAGTGGAAGTACGACTCCCACTGTGGATCAAAACTACGACAAACGCCCTCAGCTAAACCACACATATACAGTATGTCAGTGGGAGAGATGATTTTTTTATTTTTCCTCTGTCAAAGGATGTCTGTGATGTCTGTTGCCAGGCAACAGTGCTTTTAGACCGAGGTGCATTGAAGCGCTCAATTGTCTCTCCAGTTTTCTCTCATGCTTCTGAAGGGATGCGTCAATACAGTGCAACATGAGAAACTAAAAATATTAGTAGTATATATGCTGGGAAGAGATATGAATGAGACGAATAATAGCTTCACTCAATTGTTCAGCCTGGACTTACTCATGTGAAACCTCTACAGGCAACAATAAATGAGTAATAAATTAGAACATGTTTTTTTTTTGTTTTTTTTTTTTGTAATTTTGCATATTTTGAAATTGGAAAACTTCAAAGCTCACCCATCAGTGCTTCACCTCCACCCCAACATCCACCTGTAGGCTTTTATTCTATGTTCCCCTGAGAGACAGGGTCAGATTAAACGTGCAAGACATAACCAACAAATACATTTTGACCTGATATTATAGATTAACAGAAAGAGTGTCCCTTCTTGAGATAAAGTTATTATTGTTGCTCCTCACTCTCTGTTGGGCAGAGCTTGGTGCTTCCTTGTAGGGGGTGACAAGGTCAGACCGTACACACCAAATGTGAACGCTGTACAAATTCTACAGTGACCCATTCATCCATTCCACATTGAATACATATACAAATACCTGCAACTCAGCCCCATTCCTTACTGATCTATTTAAGAGCAGGCGCTTTCATTATACTCCGTGCTGTCGTCTAGACAGGCTTCATTCAGCAATAAGTCTCAGTTCCAAAGACATCACTTCTACCTGATTTAGACACTGCTGATGTAAAACCACAGTAGCTCAGAGAAAATGTACTTGCCTTTCTATACTGAATATAGACAAAGAAATCATCATGAGGGTCAAGTTCTATTTTCTGTACAGCACTGGACCACAACAGAAGTCATGTAAGGTTACCTTTCCTATACAACAGCTCTTTTACCCAACAACCTAACTAGCCAAATGTTATTCATCTTATTTACATGCCGACATGTCACTCCCACCAGTGGACAGATAGCGCATGAAAATATGTCCTGTCAACCACCTGGAATACAGACAAAAATAGAGCCCAGAAAAATACACTGCAGCAACAAAAGCTGCAGACTTTCTGGATAATTGTCATAAAAAGAAATGTTCCAACGTGTTGTAGCCCCAAATGTAACTCTTTTAAACCGACGGGAGCGCCGGCACTCCCAACTTCACCTCCGTTTTAAAAGCCGGTAGAATGGCAACCAAATAAGATATATATAAAACCGGAGGAGTTGCTCTTCCGTTTAACCTGTTCAACATGTCCTGGAGTGCTTTTTTCGGTCCGCTAATGTGTTTGCATTAATACTGTAAAAAGCGCTCACAACAAAACAACGTCATAACTCTAACCGCGGTGTTTTATACTGCTTCCTACGCCGGTAGACACGTCACTACGCTGTAGTGATGACGTCGCCTTCTCGTTTGCCACAGAAGTGTCAATACAGTAATAATGATTTTATTTTTTGTGGTTTGTTAGACTTTTTTAGCAACTATTTTTTTTAGTCTGGACATAAATCTATACATATTATTAAAATGAGATCTAAGGTTTGTATTGATGTATACTAAATTAAAATGCTCCAAAAAATGCCACTACAGCATGTAAATGTAAAAATATGCACTGTTCTGTGGTTCTATTTAGGTCATAAAGAGTTAAAACATTCAATGACAGCCTCAAAATCATGAGAATGGAATTATAACGTTACAGGCCTGGAATGTCACTCATGGAAGCCGGTGTGTATGTGTTTGTGATGAAAGAGGCAAAAAGTTCCAACTGTACCAAAACGAGCTGATTACTGCGCTGACAAAGAGCGGGACAGAAAGGGGTCTAATCAGCACCGTGTTACGTTGACTCAGCTGTTGCTGATTCCATGAGGATATGTAGAGAATGAAAAATGGACCATAAAGTTGCTGCAAAGAAGCAACTCAATATTGATTATTGAATATTGAACTCTGGAAAAAACGACTGAAAATGGTCTGGGCCAAATGTTGGCCATGCCACTGGTTGTTATAGTCTATATAAGTGTTTGCCCCCCCACCCCCAAAAAGCTGTAATCTCATGCCACCTCATTACCAGCAGCACTGGGAATGCTGTGTGCTTCCAGGTTATAATGTCACATTCTAGAACAGTAGCTTTTATTGTAGAACAGTAGCCTTTATATATACCCCCTCTTTATACCTTAAAACACACTTTACACACTTTTCAGAGATAGAGAGGGAGAGAGAGACACACATTTTTTGACGATCTTGATTAACAAACTTGAAGCTGAACTCCACGGCCAAATGGAGGCGTTTCTTCCGGAGATGCAGGCAGCACATGAGCAACTGCAAGCCCAGTGGGAAACTTTCAGGGCTGAGCAGGCCAGGCTGGAGGAGGATCAAAACACCTTAAGGCAACAGAGAGCAGCGCTGTATTTGGCTCAGCAGAACCTGGAAACAGAGCGGCAGCAACTCCGACGTGACATGGCTCAAGTTGAGAACCTCATAGAGCTTCAGTTCACCGTGGACGCAATGACAAAAGCGATGCTGCAGATTAAGCGGCAGGCTATGGCTGCGGTCCAAAATGAGCTGAAGGAGGTGCAGAAGGTGGTGGTGCAGCTCAAAGAAGAGCTCCAGGGTCAAAATGACGTTATTGAGACCCTGTGTGAGAGGATAAAAGAGCTGGAGAAACAAGAAAAAGAGCCGGACAGAGGTGCCATCAATATTGCTCCAGTGGACGCTGAGGAGGAAGAGGAGGAGAAAAAGGCTGCCTGCATTGTTCCAGCAAAAACTGAGGAAGAGGAGCAGGAGGAAGCCACCAATATCACTTCCGTAGTGACTGAAGAGGAGGAGGAGGAGAAAGGGGCTGCCAGTATCACTCCAGTAGAAGCCCAGGAGGAACAGGAGGGAGGGGCCACTGGTATCACTCCAGTAGTGATTGAGGAAGAGGAGGAGGAGGAGAAAGCGGCTGACAGTATCACTCCAGCAGAGGCTGAGCAGAATAAGCATGAGAGGCCTCGGCAGCAGGTCATCTGCAGCGCGGAGGAGGCAACATCTGGGGAAGTCCAGAAAACCTCCAAAAAGCCCACTGCATGGAGGAAAATCATGATATCCCTCAGAGGGGGATCAAAGAAAAGCAATGACAAAAAAGAAAAGAAAAAGAGGAGAGCTATAAAGAAGTTCTCCATGGATGAAGATTCCCATGTGGTGGAGGTTGGTGAGGAAGAAGAAAGCCCTCACTACAATGAGCTCTGCAGCAGCCAACCCCACAAAAACTCTCAGAGGCCCTCAGTATGGTGCAGATGTCTTAAATTTCTCTCCAAGAAAAAAAAGAGGGAGAAGGACAAATAAGCAGCATCTGCAGGAGGAGGGACCCTTCTTCCATTCCTTCCAAGGCAACGGTGACCACCTCGTCACTTTTACTGTTCCCCATTTAACTGTATACTTATTGTTACAACTAAATAAACAAGCAACCAAATAGTAAAGGTGTAGAATGAGTTTTTTTATGAGTTATATGAACTTTGAACTATTGCTGTTGAAAACAAAGATCTTTGTGTTGTGAGATGCAAACTAGTTTATATTTTCTTACACTTTCCTGTCTTCCTGTCACTAGTTTCCATTTAAATATGGCATTCAGCTGCCAAGATGTGTCTGGACATTTTGGTGTATTACATCCCACGAGCACCTCTGTAATACTTTATACTAACTTCATGATATTTACTTCAGTACAGCTTCGGTGTTCTGTCAGTTAATACCTTAAGATGCACACCACTGTCCCTGTCAGTAGTCTTATCCTATGCATGTTGGGGACGTTTTTCTCCAGCCTCTGAAGGTAATTTAAAGGCCTTGTCTTTTAGGCCTGTGTGGGCTGTGCACCTTTAGGTGTATGACACATAATAGGAAAATATTCATTCATTCACTCACTTGGTCTATGTCCAAATCTGTGGACAAGCTCAGGCATTTCCATTCAACTATTTGTGTATAGATCTGTTCCTGTGTGCCTGTCTATACCTTGAAATTTTATTGAAGAAACTAACCAGCCTTATGTTATTTATCTTATTTACATTTCTGGTGAGCACACTCCCACCAGTGGAGAGAGAGCGCAGGTTGGAAAATATGTTGCGTTTAAAAGCAGTCAAGAATATAACTAAGAAAGATACACTGCAGTGAAATGAAGGGCACTTAACAAAATTCACAAGTACCTTACATGCTTAGGTTTCTATATTGCATGGGGTGTCAGAACTATATGATATGGACCTTAAGTATGAATGTAGTCGTCATTCCCATATAAAATAATTGTAGTAGTCAATATTAGGGTTCAGACTCAGCCTATTAATGTCTGCAAACTGCATCGCTGATAGAATATAACCAGCATGACTTATTAATTGAAAGGGATCAATTCTTCACTTGGAATTTCACAAACACTGTTTCATAATTTGATACAAATAAATCTACAGACGTCATTTCAACTTTAAATTTATGACTCAAGTTTTCAAAAAAGCCCTCCTGGCCTTTTTAGTGAAACATGATTGTTTTTAAAGACTTTGCTCATTCTGGGAAAGATTGATGTTGTTTTGCAGTCATGTCATTGCATGGTTGAGACAAAATAAAGAAATAAATAAAAACACTGCCTTCTTTCTTTGAGCTACATAATCTGCTATGCTAAGTGGTGACTTTTTATTTTTCCAGACCTTTTGCCTTCATTCTCTGGAAATCTGCCACTTAAGGGAGTTTAGATGTATCATTTATACTCTTTCTGAGTAAACATTCCACATTTCCAATCTGTATTCAAATTTCATGAAGCCGAGCTATTCCAGGTTCCCCTTTGTCTGCAGGTAAATGTTCTTTTGCTTTTCTCTGGAGTGTTCTGTGTCTCTAAGAGTTGGTCCTCCTCTGTAGCTTCAATGGGCACAAAAACATCATGGCTGAATCATCAGTACCAAAGGTCAATAACTTTGTTAGAAAATGTGGTTCCTTGGTGTCAAAGGTACAAAACTATGTACAGAAAGAATAAAGATTTTGAGGTAGTAAGGAAGTTGTGAGCTGTGGTGGCATTAAATAAAAGTAAGTCTGTGACCAGAAGGTCACAGTTCATTCACAAACTGGCAGGATGCAGTAAGTCTTGGTGGTGAAAGTGAAAAAGCTGTTTAACTACCACTACGGTACTCTTTAGCAAGGCCCCAAACCCCCGACTTCTCCAGTGGAGGTGCTCAGTGGAGAGCAGATCAGAATGCAGTTGTACTTCAGGGCATTCCTGCTAAAGTTCGGCTCTCAGTAAAATTTCCCTGAATAAATAAAGGCTAAGAAAACAAAAAAATGCTCCTGAGGTGCCAGTTCACTTGCTGAGTTTAAAAATTGTCTTTGAAGCTTGGAACAGATTTCACATGCCATTTCAAATTAAAATTTTGGGTACCAAGTCTGGATGGCACGGCATGAAATTTGGTTTAGTTTATTAAGTTATAATACCATCTTTGTTTGTGTGCTGTGCAGAGCAATTTATTTAGAAAACCGACAGACAAAACATGATTTCTAAAAGAAATTGAAACAATTTCAAACTGGTGGTGAGAAAGTAAAGCATAAAATAACTCAGACCGTTACATCATCCAACTCTGCACCACCGCTAACAAATCACTGCCAACACGTGTGACAGATACATTGCATTTCCTGTAGCAGCAGTAAGTAAAATAAAAAACGACTGAAGTACACGAGCACAGAAACACTTGGAGTCACCAGTAAAGCCATAATATTAATCAGTTTAACAAAGATGCTTTTTTTTTTTTGTGGACGGTGAGGACTGATGGTTTGGCTGCAGTCGGCCCTTCCCACAATGCCACGGGTCAGCAAAGTTGCCGCATCCTGCATCATCACAGCGGGAACGTGTGAAAATCTGGCTCTGCTCAGCACAGCACACCCAAAATGATCTTCTGGAAAAACACTGTTAGTGTTTCCTAATCCCAACTAAGAGACAGACTGGCTGACTGACCAGCGGACTAATTAACTTATAGCCTCATTGTCGTGCTGTTTTTTTGGCTGCCTAATTGACTTACTGCTACACTGACTGATTCACCGGCGTGCTGATTACCTGATTGACAAGCTTGGTCTTTTTATAGCTCCACCACGGATTTATAGGCAGTTTGACAGACATGCAGAGGATACGGAGTATTTTATTTTTATCCACTAAGTACACAGCAGTGATCCTCTCCACTGATTATGCCCTATTATAAACCTTTAGGGAAAGCTCCAGGGGCTTGAGCAAATCAATTTTTTAATTAACTGACTCTCGCTATAAACAGGAAGCCTAATGAGAGGGGAGATAGGGATTTACACATTAAAGGTAAAATTGCTACACTTTTCCTCCCTCTGCATTTATGCTCAGGAAATATTAAAAGCTAAAAACGATACACAAACACCCATATTTAGACGCATTTGGAAACAGGCTAACAATTTTTCAAATATGTGCAGCTGAGAATTGTATTTGTTTACCTGTGAGGACTGTTCCTTCCTATCCGCAGTCAAAATTGTGACTTTAAAATTGTTTTTTGTAAAATATGACCAATTGTACAAATAAAGATTCAAGAATTTATTGTCATTACACAACAATTTACAACAATCAGCAATCATTGATAATGAAATTCTTAAGTCTCAGACCAAACTTAATTTCATGGCAATCAGTATTGGTCATTAACTAAAAGCCATAAATGTCAACCTCACAGTCACACTGGGGAAAACATCAGGAGGCCCCCACAGTCTTTAAGATGCACAGAGACCATTACAATCTGCAGACAATTTAGTGCCATTTCATCATTTAAATGTATTTCACTGGAAGAGTGACAAATTTGACCCTCTGGTGGTGTCAAACATCGTGGATTTCAAAAGTCACTGGGATTCATCCTGTGGGGAACATGGAGGTCGTACAAAACCAAAGTGGTGGACCAACCGACTGACCGTCACTGCCGTTGCTAGAGCCGTGCTGCTAGGCTAAAAACAACGTGATTAGTTATGCAAACAAAATATTGGTAGATATATGTTGTCGTGATAAATGAAGACTTGTGGTTTCTTGGATAACGGCATTCTGGTCACGATAAACCATCAATATTTCACTATCTCTGTGTGTACACCTCGAGAAAACACTTCACAAATGCTCTGTGTGTGTGTGTGTGTGTGTGTGTGTGTGTGTGTGTGTGTGTGTGTGTGTGTGTGTGTGTGTGTGTGTGT
>JBAJHX010000024.1:13859158-13882770 GCA_037176925.1 Amniataba percoides | reverse complement strand
TGTGTGTGTGTGTGTGTGTGTGTGTGTGTGTGTGTGTGTGTGTGTGTGTGTGTGTGTGTGTGTGTGTGCGCGCATGTAAATGTGTGTGAAGTACTGTAAATAGGACTAGGTTCAGAGCAGATGAGTCAAACAGCAAAGGAAATGGTTTGTTCTCTGAACTAATAGGTTGTTAATTTGGTGAATGGTTGATGGTTTGGTTAAAATAAAACACTGCAGGTAGGTGGGTTATGTAATTTGACACATTATTAAAGTTATAGGTTACTGTTATGTGCTGGCCTAAAGTGATTTTTTTTATTTTACGTTGCACTGACTCTAACCTACACTGTGATTATTTAACACAGCTAAGTGAAATTTTATACAGATATTCATATCCTGGGAGTCGGATATTTTTGATTCTTGGTAGATGGATTCCCGCGAAATTTGGTTCATAAAGATATCCATTGTCCATACATAATCAGTTATACTGTGTTATTATTAATTTGCTGACTTTTCAACCAGCACCACCAATGTCGGTCCTCAAATCTATGCTGTGAAATATCTCAACATCTCTTCCGTGCATTGGCAAAAAAAAGCCAAATACCCAACAGGCTCTACCCAGCATCAATTAAAAATTTAAGTTGGTTTGATATGTTGGTTTTTAACCAAATTAAACAAATGGCATCAGCTTTGGCTATACTTGGTCTCCAAGCAACATACATCCTTCTCTGTCCTTGTTTACCACATGAGGGGTAATATTGAGTCCTGAACAAGCCTGATTGCGAGGGTTCATCTACTCTACACATACCGTAAGATTTTCTTTAAACTTGTTGCAGAAGCATCAGCTACATTGGCCCTACTTCTTCTGTAGGAAATCTGTGACTCTGTCACAGTTAATGCTGTGTGCTCAGGGAAACATCAGGAGACTGCAAACTAGTTCTCAGATTTCTCAAGTTTCCAGGATTGGTGCTTGGGGCTCATTTGGGCCCCAAGAGTCGGTGGGCCTGCAGTGGCTGTCAGTCAGTCAGTGGTAAAAAGAAGGCACAGATGCACTGTGGCTGATGAGACAGGATGTTTGTTGTAAACTGCTGTTTTAGAAAATGTAGATCACAGTTTCTGTAGGATTCTGCTACTGTATTGGCTGGAAATATCAGAAGTGATGGCGTGTAAATGTTAGATTAAGAGGCTTTATGCCTGAAATTCTTAAGTGTGGTCATGTGAAATCACCAGCCTTTCTCCTCACGCTTGTTGCTTATGTAAACTTTGCTGAAAGGCAGTCAGTGTGAAAGAGACTGTCTGACTCCTATACTCAACCTTCTCTCCCTGACCCTCATATGCTTACTCCTCGTCCTTCGCCTCCTCCCATCTTCCTCTCTAGTAAGACTTCCCATTTTACATTTCTGAAAGATACAAAGATGACTGATGCTTGGCTTAAACAGGAGTTGGTATTGAACTTCCTGCTAAATGCTCCCATTCTCCTAATCCACATTCACACTCATATATTATTCTACACCATTAAACAATGGAAGTAAAATGACAAAAGCATGCTTCAATGAACAGTTTGCTAGAATTCAATAGTTTCCGGAAAGACAGTTTCTTTTATTTCAAGAAGCTACGGCGTGTGCTACATCAGCAGTGACACGTCATCATTCGTAACATACATCCCACAGACCCTCACACCTACTAACCCCCTGCCCGCCTCTATCCCTTTCCCATCTCTTTTCCAATCCAAATCCCAGCAGTGTGCCTTGCTAGGCCACCTTACTTAACAGATAGCCCAGCGGTCGCTCTTTGTGCCCAGACCCCATAACCCAGTTTTCTCTTAGTGACCCCAAACCTAGTTTTGCAGTAGGAGCCATTTTTGCACGACGCACTACACACATTCTAAGGCAAAAACGACAGCGCTCCTGTTTGTGTCCCGTTATAATTTGCGGCATAAGGTTTGAACGCTGCAGACGCTCAACTTTTGAACTTTGTGACCCACTGACGTTCAGAGGCTGTGGGACACGGCAGCCGTTACCAATTTACAAAACCGTGAAATGTAAAATGAGGGGCATGAATGGGACCAACTAAACAAGGCAAAACCCGGTACTATTAGTCTTAAAGTTAAACTGTGACAGATCAGAGAAACACGCTTAAATTATCATCCAAGAAACAGTACATCTAACACAGTTTGCAAAAACAGAAGTCTCCCTAACTGCTCCATATATAATCTGAGAGTTTAGTTCTCATTCAGAAATATGTGCAGTTCCAGAAATTCATTTGGGTGAATTCATGTCTGCAGAGTGTCAATTAGTTCAAATGGGACATTATTTTGTCTTAGGCCTGTGCGTACTCCATGGTATGTTTAGAATATACATCAACACAATGACTGTTTCGTGTCTATCATCACTGGACACATACAAACACAAATACTTGACCTTGTTAACTGTTATATGGCAGTACATCCGCAGTATTGAGAGAGAAATCTTTTTTGTCTCCTGAAGAATTTACAATACAAAGTTTGTGCTCTGCGTCTCATAGCGAAGTCTGTCTGACCTATTTCCTTACACAACACAACCAGTGAAGTTTTTTATTTTGACTCAGTATTCTTTATATTCGTTTCAGCTGCACATGTTTGCATATGTGAGCACACGAACGTTGGATTCAGAAATGTTCAGTGTTGATCAAAGTGGTTAAGTTGGTCTCCGAGCAACAAGAGCTACAACACCCTCCCTCACACATTTCTCAAGTGCATGAGAGAAACTGCAAAAAAAAAAAAAATCTCAGGTCACATGTAAAATGAGATTATTTATTTCATGCATTTATAATTATGAAACATTTTTTTCTTTTTTTTGTTTAGAACATAATTGTAGCATCAAAATCTTCAAACCTTGCATCCTTAGTGAGGAGATCAGTCCAATCTAATCCAAACTTTATGAAAAACCTTGTGAAAGTCAAACCTGCTTATGCCAAGGCAGTTATTTGGTCCACTACATTTTAAGTTGTGCCAAAATGAACTCACTCAGTAAATGATTCAGGGTTTAAGTGAAGTTTTACATCCAAGTGCACATTCTGCTGTCTGTCATCCCCCTGCAGGTACCATCTTTCATATGCAGGTGACATTAAACCTTTTTAAAGCGGACGCTCAGCCTCTCAGAGCCTCCAACTGTAGGATTACATCGTGGATACAAAATCAAAATGCTTTTACTGCATGACCTGCGCATCATCCCGTCAGCGCAGACAGAAGTCGAGTATGACGTCAGCAAAAGTTAAAAGCACTCTCGCTAACAAGCAGTCTCTTTCTCTCTATAATCACACACACACAGCTGATGCTTGGGAAGAGATTGTGAGAGAGCTGGCAAGGGAAGAGTCAACTTGTTTTCAACAGAGAAGCGCTTGATCATGTTTACAGTTATTGAGGCTTTTGTGGGCCATAAGGTTAGTTTGATGCTTTGAAACTTACTTCCTGTTTATTTTCTTCCAGCGTATCCCCAGTTGCATGTGTCACACTTCAAATTGAAATAACAGCAAATGTGCCTGTTCGGAGTGGGCTGATTGCTTGGCTTCTCGTACTGCTGCTGGCAGCTTTCTTGTGAACTGCGATTTCAAACCACTTCACACTCGACACTGCGCTCCCTTGGGACCTCGGTAATACACCTGCAAGTGAAAGGTTGATCGGACGAACAGTTGTCGAGATATACGAAGGATAGTCATACACACACACACGCGTAGACAGATAATCCTTCCTTTATAGTTAGGTAATGCTGCTACAGCGCCACCTGTTGGCCAATTGGAAACAAATTAGTCTTTGTCACTCTGAAATCATATCTACACATTTATACCAAATATGGTTCTGACAGCACAAAGTGACAAATATGCCATTTCTTGTGAGCTGAGCCTTACCCACAGCATTTGAGCAAACTCTCAACGTCAGCCATGGCAAAACTGTATTTAATATCAAATATCTGAAAATGACACATTTCCCGACAGGGTCCAAATTTGGTGTCAAGAGATACAAATGGCCGTGGCTTCTGTGCAAAAATATGAAATTAGTTTTTATTGTACCATTGCACTAAATTCAACAGTGCACTCCTTTAAGTCAGATGAGCAGTTTTCGAGAGCGTTGAAGAACAGATGGAAAATTGGATTTCTTGAATTTTTAGTAAGATAATGGTAGATTAATTTGCTATTCTGTAGTAAAACAATAGCGAGACTGTGACACCTTTTGCAGTTTACATCAAAGTTACTCAACATCAGCAATGAATGAGTCTGACGAATGTGAAGTTTTCCTCTGACCTAGACTACCACTGCTCTCCTCTCTATTTCTTTCTTTGTCACCTTTAATCTCTTGTTCCATCAACTCTTTCTCCTATCTGCCCTCGCTGTTTCCACTTGAATCCACAGGTAAGGTCTTCCGCATGCTTAGGTACATGCAGCAGAGTAATAAACTGTTTAAATGAAAGTGATGATCTGTTTTTTTTCTGCAGTATGACGGTGGCGATGAGGGCCCAGGCCAGATGGGAGGTCATGGACAGGGCCGATATTTTCTATGCTGGCGTGGCTCTCATGGTGCTGGGGACTGTGCTGGTAGTCAGCAGCTTCCTGGCTCTAGGATTCACTGGAACCTTCCTTGGTAAGTAACCAACACAGTGTCACAGACGTCATCAAGGCACAATGTCATGTAAACGTAAACTGCAGTTAAATTTTGAATGGGAGAGGTATATAAAAGGTAATGATGGTCATGATTTATCTGAATACCAACTGTAAATATCCTCGCAATGCAGACCTATGTGACTTTTGCATGGCCTGGATGGCATAAACTGTTTTACATGGTAAAGGAGAGTGATCCAGTTGAAAATGTGCAGCAGAGATCTCAGTAACAAGCCCTGAAGTACTCTGAGAATAATGCAGTAAATGCAAGGATCAAAGCTCATCAAAGCTACACTGCTAGCGTGCCTGTAGATTCTTGGCCTTGTTATTATCTCAGTTACATCCCTTTATTTATTTATTTTTTTTTAGATACTACTTACCATTTGTACCATTTTATTTTGTGTTTTTGTAATTTTTTTTTGTTTTTCTCACCATACAAGAAGGCGCCATAGATACAGGAAGCAACGTATCAAATCGGATTTCTTCAATGTTCAAATTTGAGGAATAATATGTTACTTGAGGAAACGGAGAAAGACATGCACACTTGTGCTTCATCCTAATAAGGGCATCTGAGTTCGTTTGAGGAAGGACACGTGAAGTCAGACACACTATTGCCAATTTATACAACCGTGCTCATTGCTATGCATGCAAACAAACGCTATCATGTCCTCACATACGCCACACGCAAATGTCTTCGCATCTGCCTCTGAGACAAACATCCTTGTTGCCATTTGCTGAGCACATTTAAGTGAACACGACTGCGACATCACCATTAGAACCATTTGGCAAGCTCCTGTTTCTAGTTTCTAGGTCAGTCATTACAGTGACTCACCTCCAAGATCATTGTGTCTCAGACTTCGTGTCACAGCTCCTGCACCTTTTTCATCCATCACTGTAATGAAATGCCTTCAGTCCATCAGACCACTAAACTGTGACAACAGAAGGGAATTGGTGATGGGAGTTGGCAAAACAGAAGGGGTGTGTGTGTGTGTGTGTGTGTGTGAGTCCACTTTGCATTCAGATCAAATCAATTGCAAGGGACTCAGAGTAGTTGCAGCACTAATGTTAAAGTGTATAGAAGAAGAAGAAGTGTAAGTGTATAGAATGAAACATGAGCAAAGTTTTTCTTCAAAGACAACAGTGTGAGTGATGACTATCGGAGGCCTGACTCGGCCAGCATCAGTCTATAGACAAGTTTCCCAGGCACATGTGAGCCCAGAGGCAGAGCAGTAAACAGATCACAGCAGAGCAGAAAACTGTTGTTGCTGCTCAGAGTTGCATAATATTTATTTGTACAAAAAAATAGAACAAAGCATGTGAGTTGCAGTTAAATGATAAAGCTATAATTGCAATAATTAATTTAGTAATTTACGATGGCTGCATTCCATTTAGCTGTTTCAGTTTGAGGGTCCTGGTATTGTGAATTACTGGCACACCTGCACAGAGCAGAGCCACTGTTAATGTTATTACTAACACCTGAGGCCTGTACTATAACACACATACCCAGAGTGTCCTCATTACCTGCCTTCACAAACAGCTGCAGTGATGCTGGTTATCAGCTTGGAAAGTCAACCCAGAGTGTCCATGTGTGTTCAGATGAAAAGGGGGCGGCGTTTACAGCACATGGTGTCAGAAACATGGACTCCTGCAGCACAGTGGCCAGTATAATCCAGTTTCTGAACACTTTCATGTGTTGGTTTTAATAAACTCATGGCTCTCTCTTTAGAATCACAACAGCTTTTAAGCCTCACTGCCAGAATAGCCACGGAAATATTCTTTTCCAGTATTCTTTAATCAAGCTATTATCCAGCTCAGTGTCTACTTACTGGGTTTTTTTCCAGAGCTTTTATAGATTTCAGTTTTGATTTCAGGGGATCAGTGGTTATGGAAATGCTTTTGTCACTTTTTTTTACTTACACTGATGGTGTTGTCCTGTTGAGTGCATTTAAATGCATTTCCACTGATTAATATTTAATGCAGAGTTATTTAAACATCCTGTATATCTTTGGGAAACAGTGAAGCATGAAACAAAGCTTTCTGAAATGGTGGATGGAACAACCAACAAACAACCGTCATGCATTGTACTCCTCTAAACGCTGCAGTGAGAGGAACAGCTGTTAAATAACGCTCAGCAAAGAGATCTCGGTTTGGCACGTCTGCTGTGGGGCGAGCTCATTCATAAAACTGGATGACATTTGCATTCACATATTTACCTATTTTAATTACTAAACCAGTTTTAAGTGGCACAGGATAAATGTGTGTCCGGCTGTCTGACGATGTACCTGCACCTGTTTCCTTTCCAGTTCCTCCTACCTTAGGCACCCACAGACACACACAAACACTAGAGTACATAGCCTTTGGGGGTGTGTTGTAATTTGATGTGTCCTATTTTGCTCTATATCAAGCCCTTTGAGTCACTGTGACCTGATGATTCAAACTGATGGCACACGGGGCAGAAACAAAGATCCAAACACAATCACATTACACGTTCGTGGAAGTCTTCGTTTTTCGGCTCGGCTGGCCCAGGATCCAAACTTCGTTCCCAACCCACTTCTCTGACCTCGCAGGCCACTGCAGGGCTATGACTCCTTCTCGGCAAATCCAGGTTGCCCATTTTCATAACCACAATGAAACAACGGTGACGCAGGAGCAGCCAAAAAGAAAAAAAAATGTTATGCCTTGCTTTCACATCTGAGATGGGTCACCAGCAGTCACTTTGGAGGTCAAAAATGAGGTTAGCGTTTTGTTCTGGAGGCCAATTACAGCTGATTTTCTTTTCAAAACCAAAAACATTTGTTTATATAATCTCTTTTTTATCCTGGCCTACTTGTGGTGTTTAAGTGAGCATACATAATGAAAATTGTTATATAACTTCGGCATTAACAGCCTCTCTGAAGAAAACAGAAAACAGGGCCAGCAGCACCACATGTGTAATTCAACAGGTCAGTTTTACCTACTGGAAGCCTGCACGTAGGTGGGAGGGGGTGTGGGTGGACGAGGAAGGCATCAGGGACGTATGTATGTGTGTGTGTGTCTTTGTGTGCGCACTATACCCGGGAAACTTATTACACAGCAAACAATAGTAAGTGCTCAGGTTACAGGCTGTGGTGACCTACAGACGCTCAGCTGCCCCCAATGTTTTATTGGCTTAAGACCCCCATAGCACAATTAACCACACACACACACACACACACACACACACACACTTGACGTCCAACCATTACCTTTAAAGTTTAAAATTGAAATTCAATTTTACTTAGAAATCACAATATACCAAATATCTTGGTGTTTATTTTTACTTTAAATCACATATAATATGATTCTAATCCTATATTTCACAAATAGTGAGAAAAATTTCATTTCTTACCGCAAGTGTAATCAAATCAAACATTCATTCATTCCAGAGTTTTCACATGTGGTCATAGCATGCGGTCATATTGTTGACATCAGTAACAGCCAGGTGACGGTGAGGCAGGCAGACAGTGTGGCATTAACAAGGCCGTGTGGTGCCAAAGCCCTGTTCCCTGGCAGAGCATCCTCAGTATGACTCCAGGGTTCACTGTTTGTCAGAAACATGTGACAAATGATTGTAGAATGACAAGAGGACCACAGACCGTCTGGTCCAAGTTCAATAGGAGACATCAAGGCTTATGACCCAGCAGAAACCATGGCAACGGTGTGAAACACTCCTCCAGGTTTGGCAGTGAATCCCTGTCCACCTGAAGTGGTCGATAAACTGGTGCCTGGAGACAAATTTGGAGCCATGACACCCCCAGAGATGTTCTCTGCTAATCACCAAGTGCATGCTGGGACGCGCTCCAGCCTCTGCATTATTACTGGACAGGAAAAGAGGCTTTAAATACTGAGAGTTGAGTCATGAAATGCAATGTTTGTGCCAAATCGAGCCAAAATTCCTTCATCTCATAAGCATTAACTCACTCTGTGTGTGTTTGTGTGTGTGTGTGTGTATTGGTCTTCCAGGTGATTACTTTGGCATCTTGATGGATGAGAAAGTGACAGTCTTTCCCTTCAACATCATAGAGAACCCGATGTACTGGGGCAGCACTGCCAACTACCTCGGTCTGGCATTCGTGTAAGTGTGCAACTCTGTGTGTGTGTGTCAACATCTGTGTGACTGGAAAGTAAGTGAGTTCACGTCCACGAATGCATCTGTGGTCAACAAGAGTGTGATTTGCTGTAATCTGATGTCACTGCGGAGCTCTGTTGCTGAGATCGGCTCCAATTAACAAGAAGGAAGTTATTTTTACCAGGGTCGTCACGGACCATTATCTGAGAAGTTGTTAGCGGATAAATTAAATGAAAATGAAATAAAACACGACCCGACTCCTGGCTGGCAAAGTGCAGTTGTACGTCAAATGGCGTTCTAAATAAAGCGAGGCCAATAAGCTGCCATCTGAAATGGAACATGTTGTTGTTTTCTAAGTTGCAAATCACTTCCCTCTTGAAAACGTGAGGGGCTAAAAACTTTTACGCTCGCCTCGTCTCTATGACGACTGTGGCCGCATCACAGCCCAGCGTGCACGGTTGCTAGGCGAGCGTCTTTGGGTTGACGCGTCAGCCACCAATAAAAGCTATTAGCCCCCCATTCTTGCTCACACAGTTACGTAGACTCTGCTCCTAATTTTACCTCTGAAGTGCATTTTTGAGAGTCTAATTTTGCTCAATTTTCTCTCTGCTTTGAATTTAGTTCACTTCCAGCCCTTTATCTTCCGCTCTGCAGTGATCAATGCAACGATCGCCTCCCATCATTGCACCACCTCTCCCTTCTGCTGCCTCTCTGTCACCTGTGTTACAGCCATTTCTCTCTTTCCCTTAATGTAACTGAGACATAGTAGCAACCTCTACCTCAGCCTGCCCTGCTCTCTTTAGTCTTCATCTCTTTTTTTTACAGTAACACAGATAAAATGTGCCTGTGCTTTAACCCCTCGCAAGTAAATACATGTTTTTGTGCATCTGTGTGTCCACTGCTTCATTTATATACAGATCAATCACATTTCAGTTGTGCCGGCTGATGAAAAATATCGATGGTATTTTTAAGTGTTTGTAGATCAATGCTCTATGCCGGACCTGTATTTTTTTTTTTAGAAATCTTTTTGAACAGTGAAAGGCCTAATAAGTGAAAAAAAAGAAAAAGAAAACAAACACAAAACATCTGCTGAAAAAGGCTGTGTTAAGTTTGCTTGAGGCTTCTTTTGTCAGGTGCTGTTTTCAAGGTCAGTCACATTTTGTTTTTTCTTTTTCTTCTTCTTCTTCTTTTTCTTCTGCTTCTTCTTCTTCTTCTATTGCCGCATTGCTACCGTAACGGCTAATTCCTGCAATCCCTAGTAACTCAACACCACCCTTTGTTATCAGCAGATGTGGATATCGTGCTCTGCTCATGCATTGCATGTGCATTTTTATATGTGTGTTGTTACAGTATCAAGTACTTTGTCATCATACATTTAATTGACATCTAAACGTACCATTCCATCTGTTTTAATGTCATTTGTCTTCAGTGTGTACTCCAGATATGACCTTTAAAGAACGCGCTCTGACTTGAAGTACTTAAGTAATACTCAAGGACTTCTGTCACATCATCAAAAACACACAAAGAACACACGTGCAGCTACAACTGAAGACCATGAAGAGGGGAAAAAAAAAACATCTCTTTACCCCAGAGATAAACCACTTTCACTCCCACAAGCCCCTCTCACAGTGGCAGACAATCTTGTCCACATATTAGGCCACTTACGTGCCTCTTTGTGTGACCGGACAGACGGGCTGACACACATCAGCAGATGCACTTAGACAAATACTTGAATATGAGCAGGACTCGTGTTGCTAGATAAATGAAATGGGAGCTTAAATTGCTCTGTGATGCCACTTTTCTGGTTATGTACCATGTATTTTAGTATAGCATGTGCTCCAGTAAGGGTGGTACCAAACCACAATGTCCTAGTGCTGTTACTAGATTTTGTAAGGTGCCTATGATAGAACTTTACAATTGTACAATGCACATATGCCTTTGGAAAGTAGGTTACCAGAGAAAATGAAAAAAACAGTGTTTTTCTTTCTCTTTGGGCTGAAACATTCAGACATGTTGCACACCTGGAAGGATTTCAGTCAGTGGTGTTGCAACTTAAGTTGAATTCCTACATTTACTTAAAACTATTCACAACAATATGTTATAAATTCTCTATTTTGTTTTATCAATGACAGCAGCATGAATGGCAGTGCAGGTCAGATTACCAGCTTGGTCCAGACATCGGCCCTCCCCTGAGGATGATTCTTAATCTCTGGATCCTTTTCTCAAGCTCCACCATGGATTTGACAGAAGTAGTGACATATTTCAACAACTGTATGGATTGCCATTTAATTTGTTCCCCTGAGCATGTCTGATAATGGTGGGCATAAACAGTATAAAATCTGAGGTCATCAGTTTTTGAGCATCATAGCAAATGCATAAGCAAGCTATTTAACTATTTCAGATATTTGCTTCAGTCCACTTGTTTGCACACTTTGAGAAAACCCAACTTCGCCCACAGTGGAACAGGTTGATTAGTTTTTATCACCATACCATTCCCAGAGTGATCAGCAGTGTGCTGAATGCTGCCCTTCATTTACAACATGGACCATTATCATGAGTTGTGCTTGTGGACTGGAGTGTTATCTTTGGGTGAGAGAGAACAATGACGCTTTGACTTTCAAAAGGTCACTCTGCTTTGGGGGAAAACACGTCGCTCCACTCCTCACTCTCTCCTATTCTGTTGCTTTTCAGCCGTGGTCTATGCTACAGAGTGTGTATCCCCAGGACAGCAGAAAGTTCAGTCATTTATCAGCGTAGGACATCTCTAGACATAGCTTATGGACAAAGATGTGTATGTGGCTATATTTGGTTCTCCTGATCACAGCATTACTCCTGTGGTAGGAGGATTATTTTTCATTTGTGTGTTGTTTCACAACTAAAAAAATATTAACATGATTTTATGGTTATATAAAAACAGTTGATTTCTGTTTGACATATATTTTATTTTAGAATTCTTTTTTTTTTAAATGGCTTTCTGTCTTCAAGGCCCTGCACAGCATCATTTCACATCTCTGGTGTCATGTTCACAAAGCCATGTGCGTCAGAGCCTTCGGGTCATGTGGCCCAGGCCAAACGGCTGCATTAAGCTTTAAATCGAATGATGGTGAAGCCTCTTTGTGCTTCATTTTTCTGTCCTTATGTATGTGAGTGTATACTTTCAATGAGCTTTGCTTTTCCTTACACATGGTATTTACTGAAAAATTAAATTTGCTGAAAGTGTACAATCAGCTTCTTCAGCTGAGGCTGCTGAGATAACATTGCTTTTTCAGATGTTTGGCCATAAACCAAAGTATCAGACAATATGTTGTAGATGTGCACATCTGTTCCATTGTACAGCAGCTGTACAGCATTATACAGTCTGATTTTTTTGGGCAATCCATGGGATAAATGGGATTTTCATCATATAAAAACAATAAACTGACAAGCATTTCCTGTTTTATATGCAACAGCACTACACCAAGGTTGGCATCTTGTTATTCTCTCTCATCTAACTTGCTAATTAATGAGCCATTTGTCACACATCAGGGGTGATGAAGAGAGGGGCGATGATCCATATTTAGAGTTTTATATATACACATTGAAACAGGGTTCCCATTTCAGCCATTTTATCTCGCCTTTCTTCTCATTTGTATTCCTTTCACAAAGGTAAAACCTCCTGTTTTTAACTCTTCTTAAAGGTTAAAAGTCACATCAAAACATTTCAGATCCCCTCATATACATACTGTTCATCACAGTAGACGTCACTTCAATCAATGTTAATTCTTAGCCAAGTGGGATAATTGCGCTTGCTGTTAACTGGATGCATTTGTGTGGATTTCTCCATCATTAAGACTCATTTAGTCTCAAGCTGGAGCCTGAGCTGCCCTGAATTCTTCCTCCTAAATCCATGCTAACCTGTTTTCTATAATTGGCCGTTTCTGTCATCTCACAGTTAGAGGTTCGCCCACTGTGGACGTGACCTTCCAACCATTGGTGAATGTGCTCAAAGGTTATTCCAATTAGTAACTGACACTAAACTCCAGTCAGCTGTCTCGCTAAACATGACACATGATCTTTCTATTCTCCTGAAATCTGACTGGGAAATGCATAAGCAGGTGGTCAGTTATAAAGTCTATCACCAGCTGAGTTTGCCTTTTTTTTCCATGAGCTGTGTGCTTATTTTCAACATGTGATGTGATCAGCCTCTGAGTGAACGTTGGTGCGGAAAGTTTTTCATTATGGACCATCTCCAGAGCCACAGCCACCAGTGTGAGTGTGTGTGCCACCTTTGCTCTGTCTCAGAAAAATCTAAATCTGTAGAATATGCCACACCTTATCAGACAAAGTGGTGTTAAAAAATGTTCGTCTAGGTTCAGGCATTTCAGCGAATGTCTCAAATGATGCAGCAACGTCATGATTATTATTATAAGAGTCAACAATTCTATTTTTATCATTATTGATTTTTTTTTTTTGCTTAACTGTATCAGAACAATGCTTTTAGTCTTCTACATTATTTCTTAAAAAACAAAAATTACAACCAAAAAAACCAAATGACTAGTGTAGGGGCTGCAGTATGGACAAAGTCTGTCATTCAAGTCATTCAAATGTAGTGATTTAAAAACGATCTTATCAGTAAACAACAGAATTATCATTGTTAGGGTTTGTTTTATGGGTGAAACATTTTGGAGCACAGTTCATTTCAGCTGTTGTCTTTTGCTGCACTCCTGTTATCAGCATTATCTGTGTGGCTGTGTGTGAGTATCTGGATCAATAATCAACATGTGTGTGCCCTGAATCTGCAGGTGAGCATTTCTCCCAGGTTGAACCCGTCCAGCAACATCTTCCACCATTACTAAACCACCAATAATGAGTTAATAGCCAGTAAATCCACAGAGAACAGCAGCTGACCTACATTTAGTTACAGATCGGTAATATCCGAGGTCTCCCCTGTGAGCAAGCCATAAATGCAAATTTGTACAATTTTCAATAACACAACATGTCAGTCACATCCTGTTCAATTTACATGCCATTTTTTGTGTCTGTCTGAATACTAAATGTTTTCGCTCATTCCTCGGGTCTGACTGAGGCAGGTACCACTTTTGTTATCAAAGTTTCACACACACGCACACTTTCTTCATCGCATTCTTCCCTGACATTCACATTCAGTCTAAACAGGCACAAGAATTTGGTCCATGAATGCATACTGTCACCCTGTTTAACCAAAAATTTATTGATTGATTGAGCAAATGGATATTGTCATAGCTGTTGAAAGAAATAAATTAAATTGAATATTAGAAGCACCTATTTGGTATTTGAAGTAATGTTCTTATATTATAGAGACCTCTTTTTGAGTTTGTTGAATAAATAGTAATAAAAGTAATAAGGGCTTCTTAGAAGTGTGTTATATATACTTATTCAGTACCTGCAGTGTTCAAAAACTGACGCCTTCTGTTCCCATCTGCTCTCAGTGTCTGTGTCCAAGTCCTTCACGCTGCCTGTAAGCATCTGATTCATATAAAGAACATGTCTGGAAACACACAGACAGATACAGGCTTAGATGAGAGCATGCAGAGGCTTACAAACGTGTAGAGCGATCACTATTCATTCACAACACTTATTTAGTCAGATGTTCAGAAATTCACACCAGACTGATAGCTGTTCTGTCCTTGGATCATGACAAACCAAAAATCACATGAAAGTGAAAGTTGAAAAAATCTCACTTATCCATAGCATGAAAAGGAAACAAAACAGCTAACATGCAAAAATATTTAAGTCTTTCCTTTAGAAAAGCCATACGTCGTTTTCTCAAAACTGCCAAAGTCAGGGACAAACAATCAGAAAAGAAAAGAAAAACGAAAACTTCAGCAGTTAATTCAAGTTCAGGGAGAACTGCGTGTCAAATATCATGCCAGTCCATCCAGTAGTTGTCCAGATATTTGAAATTGTAACGTGACTTTCACCCTCATCAGTGAACCTTTCCTGCCAACTGACCAAAGCCGCGCCATCAACAGACTAAGAAGCTTTTTCTCAAGGTGTTGCTCAAAACGTCTGCTTTATCTCATGCTTTGTTCCAAAGCACAGTTTCCATCAGGCCGAAGGCTTAAATTCAGTAACACATTCAACATGAAGGTTCTTTTTATATTGTTGCCACTGAATCGTAGGAAGAAACTGGATTCAGAAATAACTATGTTTCCTTGGTGGTGATCTTGCCTTCATTTATTTCTCACTAGCTATAAAAAGTTCAGGTAACCACTAAATTTCTCCCCTCTTATTCTAGTGCCTCCATTACTTCTTCTTAAGTAGGCCAGGGTGGGCAGTTTTATAGTCAACTTCAGCTGTCAGTGTGATAACGCTTGTTATTTCTTCTACCTTAATAAGGTTGATAATGGGAAGCTTCGATTGGGATTGTGGATAAATGAAATTATTTCTGCGTTCAGGAATAGACAGCTGCCACACACTCTGTACACTGAGCATGCAATATGTGTCTATAGTGATTTCAGATAATTGCTTTTTCTCACTCACTATGCGCCTCAACATGAGAGGGCTTTTGGTTGAACACTCACATAGTTTTTGCTTCATGACACCCACTGCATTATTTGCAGCAGGCAAGGCCGTGTGTGCTTCCATTTAAATCTTACAACATTTTTTTTTTTCGTTAGAAAATAAATCTGTGTCACTGTGCCACTTTCTGATCAGGTACATGTAGGTCACTGTGTCGTGTTTCTCTGAACAGGGATGAGCAACAAAATGCATTCTGAATTCTTTATAAATAGTTTTTAAAGTCTACTTTCTTAAAATGTTTTCCTTTCCTTTTTTTTTTTTTTTTTTTTTTTTGTCCTAGACACAAAGACTTTGCATTTTATTTACATCTTGGGGTCTGCTCTCTGTCTTTTTTCCTCACTCCTTTTGTATTTCTTTACTTTTTAGCTCCTTATTGCTTAAAAATGTCTGTTTGATACAGATAGACTGACCTGGTGTGGGCACTCCATTGAGAAGTGCTCTTTATATGTATATCCACATATGATACATATTGTTTTGCACTCATTAGTTCCAATCTCAAGATTCCTTGGAATGCCCATCCAAAGTAGCTCCCATTGCAAAAAATATAATAATGGAAGATAGAAAATATTCAAATATGTTGGCCTCCAGTTTGCTTTCATGCAACATTTGTTGGAAAAACACACTTAAAGCTTAATTTAATGAATTAACTCAAAGTGCCATGAATTCATTCATTCACACATCTCATCTCAAAAGAAGGACCTTGAAAACACCAAATGACTTACTATAATCAATATCATTTGATTGTATCTCACTTCAGTGATGCGTGTGAATTTTCTTTGCAGACAGATCTCAATCAGTAAAAATGGCATTTCATTTTCCTTGCTGCTATAGCAAAGTTGAAGCTGCTGGCCAAGTCTAACATAAATGGCAAGCTTTGCTTTAATGATTATAAATATCACCAAATAATACACTTAACATTGGGAATCTATAAGTTTATGTATTTTTTTCTTTTACAATTAGCCTGAAATATGACCATTGTATTTTTACTGAAGTTGACATTATGTCTTAAAAACAAGTGTAGTTACAGGATTCTTGGGATAGAAAATGTTGAATTTTAGGATAAAATATCAATGTCTGGTATGTCTGGTACACAATATATAACCTAACCCATCTATCTGACTTTACTTTTTTCTCCTTCTCTTTCTTTAGCGGTGCCAGTCCTGTTGGTCTTGTCCTGACTGCCATAGTAGCTGTGGCGTACAAGGTGGCAATAAGATTTGAGGGGTAAGTCTTGACTTGGTCATGAATTCATATAATACCATATGAAGTGTGATTGATGTTTTATCCAAGTTTTATTTGTCAAATTCAGAACATTTAGATTGTCTGGAGAATTTCGAAAACATAAACATGCATTTAAAACAGCACAGGGACTCAAAATCCTTCCCTGTGGAGCTCCACATTTTATAAACAGCTTGTATACTGCTGCTACTACTTTTACATTGGCAATGCACCTGACCTGTGCGTGAAGTCAAAGTTCATCCACTGATTGACCTGCAGTGACCTACAAATGGGACATGCAGTTCATCAATGCAGGTAAATGAGTAGAAAAATGTCATTTACTGAGCACAGCATTCATTAGCTTGGGATAAGCGAAAAGTTGTCCCACATCAAAAGCCTTGTTGGTTGTTTCTTTCTCCCTCGCGTCTGCCTGCTCCTGCTCGTCTGTGGCGATTACGAGATAAGACCGAAAAACAGTTATGAGTGACCTATATTCTGGACATCTGTCTGCACAGACACAGGTGTGCAGAAATACACACATGTGTACACACGCACACACACACACACACACACACACACACAGAAATACAAAAACATGCTGCTGCTGCTGCATAAGACATTCACAAATGAGGCAGAGCTCAGCATGGAAGCAGCTGCTTTGTGCACTTACTCATCACGTCTTTTGTGTGTGCCTGTCTATGGTGTGTGTGTGTGTGTGTGTGTGTGCCTGTCTGTGGTGTGTGTGTTTTGTTTTCATGTGAGATGCCTTCTAATCTCCAGAGCAGGTACATATACTGTAGGTGCTTATGTACATTTGTTGGCTGTGCTGCTGTTCTTTGCATTACATGTGTGGGCGCCTGACATGTAGTATAACAGCCTATGAAACAAATGTAGACAACAATGGCACACACGGTCACACGGTGTCTAAACACATAGCACTACTATGTTTAGGGCCCCATAGTAAGAACTGTGACAACAAAAGCATCGCCTCGACAGCATGAACGATAATGACTGGAGGATGATTGGGTCAAAACGGGCTGACCTACATTCACATGCATAAACCTTAGCACTGACACACACACACACACAGTCATTGTGAACAGACGGTCAGAAGCAAAATTACCATTCACCAATAGAAATACCATTCAGCAAATTATAGCTGACAAGCTCTTTGTTCACTTCCAGTTCTTTGAGGAAGGCCTCAAATTGCCCAATGAATGAAATGAAAAGTTGCGTTAGACCTTGAAAGGAAAGAAGTGGATGGCCCCGCCACAATCAGAAGCATGCTTTTCTGAAAATGTCAGTCATTAGTACACGCCGCGAATGAGAGCGCAGGTGTGCGTGTGCTTGCGGCAATCTCTGGGAGCGCCGAACCACCGTTGTGTCATTTAGCCGGAACCTGTGAATTGAAAACAAGGCAGGTGCCAGATTTTACTGCACACTGCGACCGGGAAAGGATTCACACGCTATATTTGTCTTTTGCTTCAGGCACAGATTCTGAATGATCTCATTTATTTCAGCTGTGTGAGAGTAGTGAGGCGTCTTGGTGGATATTATCTCACACAGCGACTGAAACAAGTAAAGGCACCGGTGGCGTAGTGTACCACACTGTGAATGGAAATGGGTGTCCAGTAAGTTCCCTGGACACTAATCCCTTCCCATCTTAGTACCCTTAGGTGAAACTACAGGATGTCACGGGCCTGCTGTGGCAGAAATAAAAGAGCTGGACTGCATCTTTCATACTTCAGCGTAATCAAAATACTGAAGGTTTCAACCAACAGCAGAGATCAAAGGATACACATTACTTCCTCACATTGCTAAATTACTGATGCCTGCAGTCTTGTCATTGCTTGAAGCAGCAGCTTATTGATTTTGTGAGTTAATCCATCCTTTCCAGCTCTGTGCAGAAAGTTTTAACTAAAGGCAATTATGATTTGCCAAAGTTCTTGGACATCCAGTTTGACTGTGAATGAAAACGTGCCTGCGTGAAGTCAGCCTTCGAGTCTTACATGCCGAGATTTTGCTTTGAATGAAACCACTTCAATGAAACTCTTTACAATTAAACAATGTGCAGTCCTTAGAACAAAATATCATAAGGGAATAAAGGGGAACTAGAAAGGAGCTCAGGGATCCTCTGTGACAGAGCGAGCAACGCTGCAGTAAACTCAGAAATTAAACTAGGTCATAGATTATACTTCAGCATAATCTGGGCATGGGAAGTCATTTATGATTTCTTCCTCCTGTCTCTTGTCTTGGCTGTAAATAACACGTGTTTCACAAGAGAAACCATTTATTCTCTAAATCTGAAAGACAGAACACCTCTTAGGCGATGAACTCGGGTTCGTCATGCTTCCCAGAACATGTTTGTTACATGTAACAAAAAACTGCCTGCTGCACACTTTTCAAATGTGCCTCCTGATTCAGAAGTGGTGTCAGGGAGTGCAAAAAAAACATGGGTGGGCCCTCTGACAGCAGCTCAACAACAACAACCCGGCCGTCTCCTCTCACGTATTAACACTGTTATTTTCTGAATTCCCTCAATTACACACGAGCAGCAGCGCTCCTGTTCCGCTGTTTGTTTGATGTGTGGGTACGTGTGCAGCGGAGCGGAGGAACATGTGGAGACATGAGACATCTTCATATCGTTCCCACGCGTCCACTCAAGCGCCCTCACGGTTCAGCACACGCACTCGGTCCTGGCACCGAGTGGTACGGCGTTGAAGTCTCTGATTTATTGTCCCATTATGTGTTTGCTTTGCTGTATTTACAGACCATTCACCGAGCAGATCTATCGGGAGAGGAGTCAGCGCCGCAAGCATGAATAATCACCTCCCTCCTGGACGCTTCCTGTTCCTGGTTTGGCTGAGGATTCCCGTCCTGTCACGTGGACAGACAGGCTGGAGGACAGACAGACTGAAGGACCAGCCGCCTCTGTCATTAATCCACCTCTCGTGTGGATTCAAAGGCTACAATCACACTGTTGATTTTGTTCTCTGCTCTTCTAATGAAAGTGGGAGCTACTTGGAGCCATTTTCTAATGCACTTTGGGACCACATAGTTACGACATGATTAGTTGGGTTAAAGGTGCTTAATTGCTTTGTTGTCGAGAATGAGGTGAGATTATTGATCCTGCTCTCAAGTCCCTATTTTAGCCATGCATCCACCATGAAGATAACATCCAGCTACCACAGATGTTTCACAATGATCAAACTGTCATTCACCAATAGTTACATGTTCTGATCTGTATGCTAAGCTAGGCTCACCTCTTCCCAGAGCTCGGTACCAATAATCTCATCTGACATTCAAAAAGAAAGCAATTAAGGGTGTTTCTGAAGATGTATATTACATTAGTCCTTTAAAGCTCTACTTGGATTGATTTGTACTGTGTGTACAATAAAACACACCCACTGCCTGCAGCCGATCCTCCTCAGCTGAGATACTGAACACAAAGTCACAGGTTAGAGTCAGTGGGACAGATCCAGACACTAACCTTTTTTTTAATCCTTGCTCACTTCTTGCATAATTAAATATTCAAATTTCACTCTCCTGTTGATGTTTTACAGGAAACATTTAGTATTTTGATAGCAAAGAAAAAACTAAAAGAACAGGCACAGGCCTTTTCTCTCGGCCTCAACAACGGCTTTGTTAGACTGAGATGCACCATTGAGTCATGTCAGCAAGCGACAACATCAGAAAGATATTATCGAGGACTGAAAGCACAGGGAAGCCACCCACATATTTCCCCAAGTTAGTTCATCACTATTACAAGTTGTCTGTTTATCTCAAATGCCACAGTTCTTACAATAAAAAAAACAGTGTGACCACATTAAGTGACAATACTCAGTTGGATTTGATGGTGTAACTGTTCTTCTATAAAGTGATATCATCCTGGCGTGTTTGACATTTTCACTGTGTCCTCCAAAGCAGAATGAGCTATAAAGAGGATGTGAGGGTCACTGAGACCTCAGCTCAGCAATTAAGTTTCGAGAACAGACTCGGTTCTTTATTCCACCAAAATATGAGACAGCCTTCAACACGAATGCTGTTGCAACCACAGATTTTATGTAATACTCGGTTAGTCAGCAGTGTTCAGCGTTTATTGTTCTATGAAATGTGAACCCGTGAACTGTGACTTGTCAGAGGAGGTATACTGTACCAATAATGTCTTCATTTTGTAGCTATGCAAACCATTCCAAACTGAACAATACACACTGCCTGCTGATGTGCTCTGTGTTGATGGGATATTTAAATGTAATTAAAGAGTGAGTCAGCGCCGGTCTCTCTTTGTGTCTGATAGAATCAAGACGGCTAATGGATGCACTTAAGGCAGCATTTTTTTTCATATCTACCTCTTACAGGCAGAGGTGGAGGGGATTAGGAAAGCGCTGCTTCTCTTTGTGATTGCAGCGATGCAGCTCCTGTGATAGGTTTTGTATTTGATGTGTTTCGTGACGAGGTAGCTTCTATATAGTTATCGGCCACTACCTTCTGTTTGTATTCTTAATATTTTCATCAGTGATTTGTATTACATGCTTCATTACATCTCAAGACTGCAAAGTTTTATTTTAGTTTTTCATTAAGCAGACAAGTGATAACAACTAAGACAGTTAGCTTGTCTCATTTAGTAAGTTTTAGACAGTTAGATATAGATACATTTATAACTGATGACTGTAGTGATCCACTTATTTTTTCTCTTTCTCCCCCCCATGAGGTTCACATCTTTTCTTCTCATCTTTTTAGTGGAGTGTGCCAACAACTACTGGATGGATCGTCATGAAATTTGGTCCACATATTCAGTCATGGTCATTTTGGGGATCCCTGGACATTTCATGCAGTGGCATCGCCAGGTTGCATTTTAAATGTGTCCATACTTTTGGTGTATCAGGAATGTCTAATGACATTGCCAGCAGCCTCAGCTGTACTTTGTGTTCATTTCAAATGAGCAAATACTAGTGTGCTAACACAATAACTCAGACTGTAACAGTGTATCTGCCAACATCAGCATATCAGCATGTTGGCTTTAGTGCTTAATCAGAACCTTTTATTGCGGCGTAAAAGTGAAAATTATGTGTATAAACCTGCTCTTTATTCTGTACCAAGCCAACATCCTGTCTCCATTCAGCTCTGGGTGACATCGCTCTTATTTGACTTTGACCTGTAGAAAATCATCTGGCATGTCAGTAACTGACTTCTTCTTTCAACATATCCGCTGTTACCGATGCAGCTGCGATAAAATAGGTCTATTCTCCATCTGTTCTTGTGCTATGAATCACTTTTCAAGGACAAGGGAAGCAGTGGCAGCATGCCATGATATACAGAGAGAGAAGAATGAAAGGGATGAGCCTGAATGATGTGCAGTTGAGGTGAAGTACAAAATTAGGTCATGTTTGGCTTCATAACTTAGTTATTTTGTGACTCCATACAATCTCTCAGCGGTCATTTCTTTCATCATTCTTTCTGAAAAAGAAAACAGAAGAAAAATAATGCATGTTCTTGGGGTTTTCTTTCCACAGTTTAAGGCTAATTTGCCTCCATCACAGCACTTGATATAAAAAGTTTGAAACCTTTGCGATGTTAATAAAGTTAAACAATGAAAACTGTGTGAGCATAAAAGAAACTACAGCGCTTATAGTAATTTACTTTCTTGTGTGGACTAGCAGTTTCCTGTCATAGTGACCAAAGTCACTCTGCCCAGCTTTCAGCCACTGTCTCGTCTTTGCGGTTTACCTTTTCAATCTGCCTGGTAATTCTCTTGTGCATCCACATTCTGAATTAATGAAACACATCCGTGATCTGCCTCTTATGCCTGACAAATTAAAACTCAACGCCTCTTTTTCTGGCATTCATCACAAGACGAGGAAAGTTGTGATGCTCTCTAACAAATCTCTCAGACTTTGAAGTTTTACGAGGATGATTTCCATAATGAAAGCTTTGTCACTAAGGTATGAGCTGCATTGTCCTGACACTGAATCAAAATTTGACCTGAGAAACTTCATGACTAGTTTTTTTTTGTGCTCAAAAGTAGGTCAGAGAGACTGAAATAACTGCCCTCGCTGCATTTTGTTTCTCTTTCTCTGCTTTAAAATTTGTCTCTGAAAACCAAGGATGTTCTTTGGAACTCGCCTCCTCTCTCGTGCTGCTCAACATGGCCCCTCTTAATCCTGCCTGAAGAAAAGAAATGTTAAACATTTGTTGTATCTGCTGTGTTTTTGCTGTGTAGGTCTGCTCAGATCTCTGTCACGCAATATCTGTAGCACCTCAAAGCCCAGCTGCAGCATGTACATATAGTTAAGTTGGAAATCACACATCATACTGAGGGTTTGGCACGTCTCTTTCTACAATAATCACGATGATCTTAGTTTTCAACAGTTTATGAGAAAGAGCCAAATAATCTGCTGTAATCTCTCTGTGATGGACGGTTTCTGAAGCAGCAGTCTCATATGTATTTACTTTTTTCTCTTAACATTGTTTTTAATCTCCTTTTCTCCTTTTTTCGTCATTTTACTTGAGGTCAGATTTAATGTATTTGCACGTTTAGTTTGGAGAAACTGTATTTGCAGAACTGCCCACACAAGCAAACTGCCAAAGGCGGGGAAAAGGTGACGCCATCCTCCTGCCTCACATATGCTGCTGAAGCTGAGCAGTTTATGCATTTTTAATATATTTTGCACAGCAGCATTTTGTTTTTCAAATGATCTCTTTCAAAATAATTGAATTAGCGTGTGTTTGTTATCTGTATTGTGTCAGTGTTATCACATGTTTGTCCCTCTAGTAATGATTAGAGTCATATGTAAAGATACATAACTTGTAGACACACCACAACAGTTTCCATACAGTTGTGCTTCTGGCCATATACTCTATATCAGGAAGAGTTAGGGGACCACTGCTTGAGTCCAGAGTGAAGCATCCCGACAACTTTAATGTCTATGACATTTGGTATAGACATGAAAGTTTTCCTCTGGATCGTTATCCCCCTTTACATTTAAAGCTTTGAGAATCTCTTGACTTTAAAAACATCATAAAGTCCATCCATCCATTTTCTAACCCGCTGTATCCTGCACTCAGGGTCACGGGGGTGCTGAAGCCTATCCCAGCTGTCTTAGGGCGAAGGCGGGGTTACACCCTGGACTGGTCGCCAGTCAGTCGCAGGGCCACATAC
>JBAJHX010000024.1:13837774-13859058 GCA_037176925.1 Amniataba percoides | reverse complement strand
GCCTCGACCGGGAGTCGAACCCAGAACCCTCTTGCTGTGAGGCGACAGTGCTAACCACTGCACCACTGTGCCGCCCATCATAAAATGAACATTTTAATTTTTTAGTGTCAGTATGGTATCTCGCTAAAGAAGATGGTTACAGATACATAGGTCTGATGTATGATCTCTGTCAAAAGGCAACAAAATCCTCTTTCATTGCTGTGAGATATGTTAAGATAAGAAAATAAGAGCTGAGAGTTGTATTGACTCTCTGCCAAAATTATGTTATTTCCCCAAATTCTGCACTTCTGCTTTCAGACACATCTGTCTTATGTGGTCTGACACCCCTTGCAAACGTAGTCCACATTAACCGTCCAATACGAGTTGTTTAGAGGTTATAAACTGATTTACACTGTGTATGATAGCTTTGCTTTGGTTGGATCTGCATACCATGAAAATAGATTTTATATGTGAGGTGGAGACAAACCAGAGACCAGAGTTTTGTCATTGTTCATCCAGATCCAAGCACCTTGTCACTCAGGTGCATTTGCACGTGGATCTGAGGAATTTGACTTTCTACCATCTCCAATTGACATCCATCAGTACAGGAGGCCGATTAAAAGCAGGTATAAACCACGGCAATGTTCTTTTTCAGTATTTCACGCCATCTCACTCTGTCTTTTATGAGCTGCCTGGCAGAAGTTGTATTTGCTCACCGTCTGCGCCATTTGTTTTTCCACTGCCTCGCGTTTCCTGCTCGGCTGTGGTACCGCAGAACGTCGGCCCTTCCTCGCAGTGTCATTATCTCTCTGACAGCCACACACGAGTATTGTTTTCACAAGACACCTCTTCCTCATCACCACCACTCTCACACCAGAGGGAGGGAAAAAATACATTTGCCTTCCTGTTTGATTTTTTTTTTCTGCTTCTATTGTCACTGAGATGAAACAAAATTAATAATGAGTTTTATTTTCTTCATCAGGTCCAAAAACGTTAAGAGTTCTTCCCATCTGCGATGGCCTCAGTCATATTGCACTGTCATGCTTATGTGAACTGTGCATGCCTTCTCTGTTTTTCTGTGAGGGGTGAGGGCAGCAAGGTTACACTGGTGAAAGTGTCTCCCTCCTCCCCCACAAACAACACAAGAGCACATTTTTCCTCCAGCTCCTCAGCTGCCCCAAGACACATGCATACATGAAAGACGCTGAGCTGTGACTCATAAGATCAACGTATTCACAGGTGGGCAGGTCATGGGACAAAGAAGGTTAGCGTGGCTCTTTGACACCAGCAGTGATTTTCTCTTGACGCCTGAAGAGAAAAACAAAAAAAACAAACAGCGTATTAAAGTGAAGAGGGGCTTTGGGCGGGCCGAGCAGCACCCTGCACTGACTGTGTGACGCACACACTGCAGTCAGTTAACCTGATCCAGCTCTAACACAGGCAATACACTTACTGATTATCCCAGAGTTTAAAGGCTCAGGGGCCAGTCACACTTAACGGGAGAGTTTTCTCTGGTGGGAACAGAGCATTTCATCTGGTCGCAGCTTTAGCCAACACAGTTTACTCACAAATTGACTCATAAATCATCTAAAAGACAAGCCAGGAAGCTTTTTGCAAGATTCAGTTTAGAGACACTGAGCGGAACTCACTGGATTTATTTTTAAGTAACTAAACATGAAACTAAAACTTGTCTGTTTAACACGCTGACAATGAAACAGCATTCACGGTGGGTCTGTTATGTTATGGCTGATATCCTTAATGAGGTTGATATTGGTACCAATACTAGATTACTTGTATGCAACATTCGTCCAGCCTGCACGATGACTCGGTGGCTTGTTAAACTGATGGCTGTCGGATGTCGCTGGTCAAGTTTCCCTCCAAACGTACAACAATTTTTTTTTTCCATTTAATTATTAAAAAAAGATCCATTGATGTTAGGTAAATATTAGGAGCTGGTCAACAGAGATAAACAGGTGGTGGTGGGAATTCGCCATTTGAGTGCACAACAAGGTGAAAGAGGACCAATCAAACCTTAAATTAAACTGAAACTAAGTAGAAAACAGGCTGGAAAATGGCTGTTTGGTCAACCACATTTTGTCACAGCTTAGTTTTATTGATTTATTTATATTCTCCATCTCAGCCAAGCTTGAAAACCATCCAAGGTTCATGAATAGGACGCAGGGTTTTCTTTAATGCACAAATTCACAATGTGCATGAAAGCAGATGGGTAGAAATGCACTTTATGTCAGGATGATCACACCAAGACCGCTGACAGTCCGAACCTGGTGGATGAAACATCGCAGCCCTCTCTCAGCAGGGATGAGGCAGCTCCGGCTCATCCAGGCTCTTCTCGTGTAAAATCTGCATTACTACAACTCCATCTGCCACCACACCTCTTTTTTTGTTTAAGACGAGTGCTCCTCACATTTGATCCTACATGTAGTTCTCTGTCCCATCCAGTTTAAATGCACTTATTATAAGACACTGTGTACTAAAGCATCTGCATCTTAATGGCTGTGATCACTTTATATACCTGAACTTTTATTTACATGACACTGAAAATTCTATTAAACTCAAGAGTTCTCATATTTTCATTATTTGGTGCTACCTTGGAAAGCCACTCTTCACTCCTGACTGAATGAAAGACATTATAGCAGCACACGTCATTTCATAGACGCTCTGGTCAATTTTACTAAATGTAAGTGGAAGAAAAGTAATATAAAAAAATCTGTTTGTTGTTCATCACAGATAAATCACTGTGGTAATTGGCAATTTCAGGTCTTTTTGCATTTGTCAGCAGTGATGAAAATCTGTTGAAGGCTGTCTACTACAGACAGAGAGCAACTGCTTATATGCTTACACACACACACACACAAACACACACACACACACAGCTCGCCCAGGTTTTTCATCCTCAGCTAAATCATGCCATTCATCTGTACCAAACCCTGACTGCCCCCTCTTGTTCTCTTTGGTAACTGCAGCTCCTCAGACAGCCCATTGAAAGCTGCTGCAGGCTCAGTCTGCCAGGTGACATGAACACACAGCTGCACTCACTGAAAATCTGAATGAATGAATGGATGGATGTGACAGTGTGTACAGTGACAGGACACAGAGCAGAAGCGCACTAACGACTGAGCCAAAAACTAGAAATACAAAGATGTATTAACTCTACTATTTTGGTTCTTGGTTTGTTCCTTTTGACAAGCATGGGAATAAAGTGAATAAAATAAAAAGAAAAAATAAAAGTGCTGCTTGTGAACTGCAGATAAATCTGTCTTTAAAGGGAACTTGGTGGGTCAGGATCAGTGAGAAGAAGGAGTCCTGCACCATATGTGGTCAGCCTGTGAGAGCTCACATCCGCTGGAAAAAGCTTGATGTTTTCAGAAGATGTCCAAAGTTCAGCCTTATGTTCAACACACTGTTCCAAACCGGGCTGAAAACCGGAAGAACCGTCAATTATTAACTCGGTAATTTTGGAAGAAATGCGCTTTACATTTTTCAGGGTCTGTTTTCGTCTGATTCCCACAGCTCCCTGTCCTGGCCTCTCTGGAAGTGACAGTCTGACGCACCAGTGAGCGCGCGGTGCGCCTCTGCCGCGCGGCCGCTCACCGCGCAGTGACGTCGGCGGGGGGAGGAGCCAGCCGCGCGATTAAATGACCGGCCCCGCGCCGTGATCCGGACAGAAACACAGCAGAGCTCACAGAGACACACACCTCCTCACACACGCCTCTCCACAGACACGCCGAGGGCAGCTCACCAACCTGTTTTTGCGCACACACAGCAGCACAGCCATGATTAAGAAAATGTCCCCGTCCGAGAGCGACTTCGACATCCCGGCCAAGAACTGCTACAGGATGGTGATCCTGGGCTCCACCAAGGTGGGCAAAACGGCCATCGTGTCCCGCTTCCTGAACGGGAGGTTCGACGAGCAGTACACGCCGACCATCGAGGACTTTCACAGGAAACTGTACAGCATCAAGGGAGACGTTTACCAGCTGGACATACTGGACACTTCAGGGAACCATCCGTTCCCCGCCATGAGGAGACTCTCCATCCTGACAGGTACGAGCCGTGTGTGTGTGAGTGTGTGTGTGTGTGACAGTGTCAGTCTCTGCAGACAGGAGGTCTCCGGTGCGCACGGCTGCAGGCTGCAGCGGCGTCTCTTACTGTCAGAAAACACTCAGGTCGCATGTGTAACGTTCTGCGTCCCTCTCTGCCTCCAGGTGACGTCTTCATCCTCGTCTTCAGCCTGGACAACAGAGACTCCTTCCAGGAGGTGCAGCGGCTCAAGCGGCAGATCTTCGAGACCAAGTCGTGCCTGAAGAACAAGATCAAGGAGAACATCGACGTGCCTCTGGTCATCTGCGGGAACAAGGGCGACCGCGAGTTTTACCGGGAGGTGCAGCAGGAGGAGATCGAGCAGCTGGTGGCCGGCGACGAGAAGTGCGCGTACTTCGAGATCTCCGCCAAGCGCAACGAGAACGTGGACAAGATGTTTCAGACTCTGTTCACCTTGGCCAAGCTGCCGCACGAGATGAGCCCCGACCTCCACCGGAAGGTCTCCGTGCAGTACTGCGACATGCTGCACAGGAAGTCCCTGAAGAACAAGAAGATGAAGGACATTGGGGAGGCGTACGGCGTGGTCACCCCGTGCGCCCGCAGACCCAGCGTGCACAGCGACCTCATGTACATAAAGGAGAAGGCCATCGGGGGCGGCCAGGGCAAGGACAAGGAGAGGTGTGTGATCAGCTAAGGGCGGAGGCGCACCCTCGACTCAGACCTTTGGATGGAGAAGGAGCGTCGGCTTGAGGGGAGACCCGGCTGCGTTCACACGGACACTGCAGGTGTGGAGACGCCGCGGTCGTCGCCTCCGAGCGCACTTTGGCGCAGCGCCGTTTCCAAGGACACTGCGCGGACTCGAGTCCGCTAAAACTGCCAAAAATATAAGCATAAAGAAAAAACATTTCCCACCAGACATGTGAGAATGTTAGTTTGTTCTGTCAGCAGAGCGCGGTGTGCGCCGTGGACTCGAGCATCCGCGCGTAAAATGTGTAGATGACGCCTGTTAGAGACGTGAGAGGAGAGAAGAGAGAGAAAAGAGACTCTTTGTTCGGGAGGCGCAACGACGGGGGAAAATAATGTTGTTTACATCTTGTTCTACATTTTATAATGGCTAAGTACACTTGAATGTTTTGTTGCAATTGGAACTATTTTTTTTTTTATTGTGAATGTATATTTATTGTCCATGTCGATTTTTTTGCAGAGGAGTCAAACAAAATTTTAAAATGTAATAAAAAACAAAAACAAAGTTAATTTGCGTTGTTTATCTTTTTTTTTTTCTAGCTGAAGTTCTTTGTATACTCACATTTTTACACACAACCCATAGACACACTTCATGTGTATCCAAAAGCTCCATGCAGTCAAACCACACACACACACACACACACACACACACACACACACAGCACTGTGTATTTTTGCAGACCATACATCAACAGGCCAAACATGTGCTTGGGTCTTTCTCATAATACTCATAAATATCAGTATTCTCAGCAACAAAAATCCATAAACAGGTCCCATTACTGTGTAGATATCTAAATATTGCTTCTTTCTGACAGACTAACATGATCAGAAAAGCCTTCAGCTGGCAGATTTCACAAACATCCTTAACAGAGTAGGTCTGCGTGTGGCGCCCAAATCCAAACAGAAAATATGTTGATCAAATGAAGAAAACACAGCTCAGAGAAAAGGGCTTAATACTCCTGAGAAAGCTGGAGTTTCATGGCTGTTTGAACAGGAAATCACTCTGATGTTTAAACAGACATAAAGCCATCATATTGGTAACAGCATGGGGTCAAAGGTCGGGTCTGTTTGCACTGTGGTAATGCTGCGTTAAGTGAAATGACCCATATCCAAAGCCTTAATGAATTCTCACGAACTCCACTAGCTTTCACTTTCTCCTCCATCGTGTTGTCGAGTACAAACTGTGAATATGCATGAATATTCATACACACAGACCTTTGACATATTCAACAAAGGCGTGTGTTACATCACTGCGTGAATGTTTGTGGCATAAATTGGCAAATAATACCTCCTTGACAACAAAATGATCATTTCTGTCCTTGAGTTCCTCTGATGAATTTTAATGAGAACAGGCCGGAGTATTATAACACCCGAGGCTCCAGACACAGCTCACGGTGTGTTCTCGCCGTGCTTTCATTTTTTTTTTTTTTTTTTTTTTAAATTGTACGTTGTTTGCACCTGCTTTTAGAAGTTCGAGCCCTGAGATGAACCAGAAACACGGTGTCCAGTTCTTTCTCTCTCTCTCCCTCTGTCTCTCTGACGTGCCAACTCCTCACTATCAGCAATAATCGCATATGCTGTCCTCTGCCAAATCACACACACACACACACACACACAATAAAAGAACATCCTGCATGAACCTACGTGTGTTCGAGAGGCTGAAAAGTGTGCAACAAGTCAGGGACGCACAACAACGCACTGAACGCTGCCTGTCTTCTGATCAGTAACACTATGTGCTCGTCCCTTCGTTGCATTTGTTGCAATCTGCTGTTTGTCTCTGTTAGCTGAAGGGCGACGTTTGTTTGCTCCTCATCAAACTGTATGTGTGAGTGTGAGTGTGTGTGTGTGTGTGTGTGGGGCCTCCAATCTGGAGGACAAAAGGAGCGCTGTTAGCCTGACGCTCGAGCGAAATGCCGCAGTATATTCAATAAGATCATGATGTACGACGCTTACACGCAGTAGTGTTGGGAGTCAGTCTCATCTGCCATATAAAGTCAGACAGTCAGATTTAAAGGTGCCCTCCAAAGACACACCTGATAAAGCACTAACACACACTTTCAACAAGTCAGCATCATTTTTACAGCTTCTTTCTGATCCGCTCATTGCCATTAGATCACAGCAACATCAGTTTATTTTGGTAAACCAGATTGATTCAGATGACGTGGGGCCTGCTGGATGCGCTGAATATTTATCGATTCTGACACACCGTTCAGGAAACTGACGCTCATCAGAAACAGATGGAGAGGAGAATATCTGCAGGTTGCATTTAAATGTGGTAAACAGAAGCGCCAGGGCCATGTATGAAGACCAGGATTAAGATGCAGGCTGCACCCTTATCCTCAAACACTGTGTTTCACCAATAATTACTCATTCAAACTACAACTAGACATCACTGTGTTTGTGGGAAAACTGTTACGTTATGTTGATGGGTTCAGTGTTTTTAAAAGCACTCAAATGAGTAACAAGTGAAAGGGAGATAAGATAAGATAAGATAAAAATAACGAGTATTTGGGTAGTAAATCTTTAGGAAAAACCCCTTGGTGGACTCTGCTGTTGTGTAAAACCAAGGTCCCCTTTAAGAAAGGCAAAACAAAACTTTTGTGATATCACCATCTGATGTAACCCAGGGAAGGTCATTCATGATGAAAAAAAAAACTGGTTAAAAAAATAAGGGCGAAACAAGTATGCGCCTTTCTGCATATCACAGAGATGAAAAAGATGGAGGCAATTTCTTTTAAGGATTGAATTTCAACAACAGAGAGGTCAGGCCTTTTTTATTCCAGCTAAAACAATACTATACTAAAGACATGGACGAAGTAAATGTCGGTTGCCACTGCACACAATAATGCTTCAAAACTGAAGGAAAAATCTCCAACAGTTTTTTTTAAGGTTGTGTCCTGAATAACATAAAGTGAGCCGAGCAATGGCGCACCGGGAAGAGGGAAGTATGGGAATAAGAGACATGGCTTTATTCTCAAAGTGTTTGCTTTCATTGCTCAGTATGTTGAAAACAAGATTGCTTTGGCATCTGTTTTTTACACACACACACACACACACACACACAGACACACACGCTTACTGTTTGAAAAAAGAAAATAAACAGAGAAAAAACTGAAATAATGAGCGGACAGTTATTTTCACTTCTCAAACTAAGGTGACCTCATCTTTGTAGAAATGTAATGTCACTATAAAAGAAGGGCTGTCATGAAATCTTCCTAACCACTTGCCGCATAATTACCTGACCATCACCCTGACGTGCGTCATTAGCGGGCGAGCGAATGGAGATGTAATGGCTTTACTGGGGACTAATGACACTGCGAATGTCCGTTGGATCCGACGCTTGCAGCGCAGCGTCGTAACTGACCTCGCGAGCGGTTGGGACCATCAGCCAGAGAGCTGAGGCGGCCTTGTGCGGGCGGAGGAGTTGTTACAGTTGTTCAGGGAGAGACAGAAGCAGAGGAAGAGGAGAGCTGTGACGCCGTGTGCATTCAGTGTGCTATTCTGTGATGACCTCCCTCGCGGCGTGCTCGCTGTCCAGCAACTAATCACCTGGACTTCCTGCTTCTCGAGGTCATCACATCCAGTTTTTAGCATGAGTGTCCTGTTCTGTTTTTAGCGACTTTTCATTATTTGTCCGGTCTTTTCATTTGGTGTGGTTCTGACGTGGTGTTACTCAAAGCTCTGCGGTATCCTGCGCTACCCGCCGTCATTGCTTTTAGCATTGTGCGGTCACACTGACAGCTGCAGCATTTGTGGCCCCCGAGGACCTCCGTCAGCTCACAGGTTGTTCTCCTCTGCCAAGACCTCACCGCGGGCACTGACACATTTAGAAATAAGTGTACTATTTTCTTTAGTCTCTGATGTGATCGCCATGAATTGCTTGTATTACCACAAATTTCACTTCCTTTATATTGGATTTTTCTTCTCCAGTTTAACAACATGCATCTATTTACTTTAACTTTAATGTAAAAAAGAAAGTGCAAATACAAAAAGCAGCTTCGTGCAGCTCATTGAGAATCTGTGTTTAATGTCCCTGCAAAGACTCTTTTGCAGCAGTAACTGACTAGACGTGGCACCACATTTGGACAGTTATGAACGGGAATGAGAAAACTTTATCAATAAACGAAAACAGCTGCTCTTTCCTAAATAAAAACATGTTTTTAGCAATTACTCAACTGTTTTTTTACCACTAGATGAGGATAATTTAATCGCACAAATAGCATTTCATCTTGTTATTCACTCTGTTTTCGCAGTTGCATTAAATTCTAAAAACCTGCTGTTACCTGCTGTGATACTCTTGGACAGCAGCTGTTAGTAAATTACTGTATTTATAACTTATTAATTCTGCTGTATGAACAGTGGCACCATGATCCAGCATTTTCCTCTGAGATGGGAACCTTTCGCTTTTTGTATTCATTGGCAGCCTCCTCAAATTAAATTAAACAGACCGGTCAACTGGAAAATATACAACCCCCAATTTGTCATTGAGCCATAATTAGATAAAATCTAATCCAGAGCGTTGGGTAACCTTTGAGCCCTCAGTGTTATGAGCCAGCTTATGTAACATGAATATATAAATATACCACCCAGACTGACATGGATGCTTTTGTAAGAAATGAGCATCTGGATCATCTCTGAAGTCTGAGAATCTTCCTAGAATTCGCTGATTTTGTAGCAGAGGAAAGAGAGTCTTGTATTTTCAGTCTGGCAGAGCTGGTCTGCAGGCACCTTTTACGCAACAGACGGCCAAGCGGACAGATTGTTGAAACACCAAACTTGTCACCTCTCGCACAAAAATGATTTACCGATACGGGGATGAGAAGTGGCCCGATCTCTGGCAGCTTTCACCCTTAATCCGTAATGTATTTATATTTCAGCAGAGCACCACGGCAGGCTCAGACACGCTGAGATCAAACTGACAGGACAGGCCTCCATTACTCAGTGACATAACAACATACTGTACGCTTTATTAGGTCCACCCTCTGAAGCTAAAACCAATATGACACCCACTCAGTGCTGCAGACGTACTGATGCAGCCTCGCGGTCGTCTCGCAGTGTCCCAGGAACTACGTGTGTATAAAAAAAACTCTGCCCCTCATGGTTTATGTGCGATGTCAACATTCGGCGCCAACCCAGGTGGCGGATGAGTGTGTTCCGTGTTTGGCTTCCACGCAGGAAATAAAAGTTTGCGTCTCATCGCAGCTCAGCAAATAACACTCATCTTCCAGTTAACGATCTTTCCACGATGCTTCCCGAACCTCGGCCAAGTGTTTTAGTCACCCAAACCTGACCACAGCATGACAGCAATTCATTGGCCAATCCGTGCACACACACACGCAAGCAATGTTGTGACTATACATATAAAAGGGTTTTGCAGAGTCATCCAGTGTCGCCCTTCTTGTCTGGCAAAAGTGTCGCTGCAGCGTTTCTGTCGTGCTCTTCAGTCACACTGCATTATACTGGCATGAGTCTCTAATGTTTAATCTCTCTCCAGATTTCCTTTCTCTTCGCACCATCAAATAAAGACACAATGCTTACAAAAAATGTGATAGCAAAGTCACGTTAGCACTAAACTGTAAATCATATAAATGAATTCCATCCATTATCTATACCTGTTTTATCCTTACAAACAGGGTCGCCTATGTCCGCTGTCATTGGGGGAGAGGCGGGATTCACCCTGGACTGGACTGACAGGGACTCACAGGGCTGACATAGAAAGACAGACAAACCACTCACACTCACACCTAAAGTCGCCAGTTAACCTGACCTGCATGTCTTTGGATTGTGGGAGGAAGCTGGAGAACCCGGAGAGAACCCACGCAGACACAGGGAGAACATGCAGACTCCACACAGACGGGCCCCATCAGTCAGTGGGATTGAACCCAGTAAGACGACAGTGCTAACCCCTACACCGCTAGACAAAACGTCACACAAGCAATTTCAACATGTCCACAAGAAAATAACTGGCTTAAGTGCTGATGAAACTGATTATTTGCAGCAGTACATTTCAGAGAAAATGAGCAAAAGCTTCCTAAAGACAGTTGCATGGCTAAACTCTTTAAATCATCTCAGCATCAGCACATGAACTGAGCCCAAACAAGTAATTAAATACCTGTTTCTAGTCTGTCACTGTGCACAAAATACAAAACAATGGCTAACACGGGTATGTTTCATCCTGTGCAGTTAGTCATACTGTTAATGTAGTTTACCAGCCGTCACCAGCCGGGGATAATACATGAGCAAATATGTGATTGCATCACACTTGAAAGCACATTTTCGTGGTTTTGCATCGGCACCGTGATGCTCAGCACGTCAGAGATGCTCTGCAGACGCCGATTAAACCTTGCACCTCCGAAGCACTGATTGCGTCAACAGTTAACTGACTGGTTAAACTGCAAACAGGAAGTGCGTCCCGCAGGAGTCAGGGCACCCTGTTGTGTCCTGTGCGTCCATGGGAGCTGAATGCATGCAACCGTACGTATGGACGGATACGCATGTATGGATCCAGTTACAGCCTAACCAGGTTCAACCCACATTTTGGTGCACGAGAGCTTGTAAGGTGGAGATGTGTGAGCGCTGTGTGCCAAACCAGGTCACTGATTGATCGGCTGCCCAGTCACACACATCCTCCTCCGGACACAGCGGCACATGATTAAGCTGACTCTGGTTAGACTGTAACTGAGCCACAGGAAGTAAACCTGTAGTTAAAGGGTAACATCAATGTGTTTGCACTAAGATCTCTGTCCAGTGAAATCCTCAATTTCAGAAGAAGCTATTCATATTCACTTTTTAATCAGAGTGATTAAGAGATTCAAGTTAACCCATTGCAGAAATATTATCTCCAACCATATTTCACTGTCCTGAAGTGAATATCTTCATATCAGTGCTGCATTGCATTATGATTATCTGCTATCATCTGTTCTAGAAAGGCCTCAAGCAATGACCAGAGACATTTAGAACAGTTTTAATTGTCACATTTCTACAAAAGCTAACCACTGACAGGTTTATCATCTTCAGATATATATTTTTTAAATTCAGCGATAATGAGACATGAAATTGTGAGGGAATACGGCACACAACATGCTGGGTGGAAACTGGAAAAGCAGAAGTACATACTGAGCCTTACGTCTAAATGATGCAGTTTTTTCCTTCATTTTCTGACTCCCTCACTCACACGGAGAAGTTTTAACACATGAAGAGACAAAGTGGTGTATAAACACACACCCAAACACACACGTGAAAACTGCTCACAAATCTAATTCTGACTAGTTCCCATTTGTCTTTTTAGCCTGGACTCCAACAACAATGTTGCAGCAGCCGATACGTAGATGGCACTTTGGCTGCTTTGATTCGAGCAGACTGAGAATCAGCGTGCTCTCCAGCACGAGTTAAGGACGCCGTGTTTTGGTGTCTGGTCATTTAAAATCCTCACATGGTCTCATAAAGAGTCGTCTCACAGCACTTATCACATCTGATGAGACAGACTAATGAAAAAGACTGATGGAACGGCAGTTTCTCTCCTCCAGCATACGTCCGAGGGGCGCTGGACAAATTCATTGGTAAATGAATCAAATGTAAGAGGACTGAGCTCAGGCTGCAGATGAAATTCCAAGAATCCAGGAACTTGTGAAATCACAGATACGTCAAACGATTGTAAAACAAAAGAAACTGACTTATTTATGCAAATGAAATCTCTGAAAACAGTTAGTGAACAACTGTGATTTTGTCTGCTACTACTACTATTCCAAGCTCAAGAATGAACTTAAACCCAGTTCTATTATATGTTTAAAGATCTCCAGCAGAAACTTAAGTGTGAGTAATAGGATTTCTCAGAAAAGGTTCAATGGTCTTGATAAATGCTGTTTTAAAAAATCCAGAATGTATGTGTATGCTCTTCTTTTCACAGCTTTACTACTCAAGATGTTTGTTTCAAGTTTCAAGAATTTATTGTCATTAAACAACAATTTTCATCAGCAATCATTGGTAATTGAATTCTCCAATGTCTCCTTCAGGTTGCCGACACTTCCATAAAACATTGTATCACAGCCTTATAAAAGCTGTGTTGAGGGGACGAGGATGAATTTATCTACTGTGATAATGCAACAATTTTGATATGATAGAATGAAGCCAGTGTTTGTATGTGCTAGCCTCTTGATAATACGTAACGTGCACTAGTCATTATTGCTGCTTTAACTTCACGTTCATTCATGCACATACATGAAGTATCGAGTTATCAGTTTGACAGCAGAAAAGACTTTTTTTTGTGCCAGGCTCCGCACCATGATGATAACTTGACATGTTCAGTTTGTAAAGACTCTTTTGTGGGTTTTAAAGACAACACGTCTTTTCTTTTTTCTCCCAGAATTCACTCATGTGCCTTCGCCCTGCAGAAGCTCTCCACTCTGCGCTGCTCTCGTAGGATTTTCATGGCAGTTTGCTCGACTGAGGTAGAGCAGCGGGGATGAGACAAATAAGGCCGGCGTGACGAGGAGCTTTTTATGAGAAACAGATGATTTGTGTTTGTTGCGTGTGACGATAATCTGCTCCTCCGAAGGCTTTAGATCGGAGCAGACAAGACACAGGAGTGAAGATTCAATTACTGATGACATAAGGCGCTTTCATCAAAGGCCGCTCTGATGTGAGTCTGGGAGTGTGTGTGTGTGTGTGTGTGTTTGGAGAGGTGGTGAGGTGGAGGCCGAGCCACTGACGCACAACATCACTCAAACAGAAACAATAGAAGAGGCGTCTTACGGCGGTGTAAACCAGCCAGGTCTGGTGATGGATTTGATGTGCCGCGGGTGGGCGATGACTCAAGGGTTTGAAGGACTTAATTGCCTTGTTGTGGTGCATGCACTGACTGTCCCACATGTTGATGTGCTTTATGACATTTTTTTTTATACATCGTCAGGTCAATATTAGAACTCTGTTCCATGATGACACCCGATGTCCTCCATCTCTGAAAGTGCACAGTTATGAACATTTTAAGTGGATCAGTTCTGGCAATTATCAATTATCGAGTGTAAAATTATTTTCTTTGCAAACCATTTAAAAATGAACCCTGTGTGTTTTTCCAGTCTGGGCTGTTTTTTTTCTTTTCAGCCAAATGAGTGAAGTACACGTACACAGAGAGCTGTGGTGTAACACACATTTGATCACAGGGTCGCAGAGTTTAGTAAAGAACTACATCATGTGTTCACTGGCCTCTGGTATTACATGTTTGCATATATACACATATATGTACATGTAAATATGTATACACACACATACAAATATATACATACACATGATAATGATTAATTATTTAGTATGATTCATTTTGTAAAAAGGCTCAAATTACACATGGTATACTGGGACTGTTATTCTACTCATCTATCGTTTCATGTACATCCATCACTTATCACCAATCACATATTTTTTCCCACTGTATCAACCAGTGGTGGTATTTTACACCTGGTAAACCCAAACATTTATTTTAAGCAGTTATACTGTATTTTGTAGCTTGCACAGTCCTGCTGTCTGGATGAAAGCAGGAGTTCAGCTATAGGCACTGACAAAAAACAAGGATCTACTATATGTGTATACACGTGCCTGCAATGCCACATTTATGCAACTTTAAAGATGGCTTCAGTACGCTGCACACCGTGTGCTGACAGAATATGGTTCTAACGTCAAAGGCTTCCTAAGCTTCAGATGACTCCACTGCAATGATTCCTGACGAAACAACAGTTAAAAAGTTGGTCCAGCTTTCGATTCCATGAAAATGAGACTTCACCTCAAAAGACTTGGTGATAAAAGGTCAAAGCTGTCACAGCTGAACATTTCTTGTTATTTAGCAGTTGGCATGAATAAAATAAAAGAACTGGACAACACAGCTAGTGGTTGTTTTGCAGATGTTACACACAAAACACATGATCGAGTGTACTGATGATCTGAAAGGGACTATTCTGCTCATTGAGTAGTTTTATTGTCTATACTTTAGGAACACTTTGCTCATAATACTTTTAGTATTATATAATAGTTAATAGATTTACTCTGTCACGTTTTGAATGCAGTACTTCCCTCACTATTCTCAGTTACACATGGAAATTTTCCTTCATAGTTCCTTTAAAATGGAAAAATATATCCTCCTCAGAGCCAAGAAAGAAAATGCGATCTGTGATGTAACTCTCTGGCAAATGTCAGAGATATTATAGAGTATAAAGCTTAATTCAAATATAATCCATATCACTCATCAAATTTCTGTCTCGCTCTGTTTGTCAAGGACCGTGTGTTACGCAGCCACCCTGTAATCTTCCAGTGCTGCTGTCAATAAATAAATGACTCTTAGTTTGGCATTCCTCCTTCAGTAAATATCTGCAGGTGGATGGTTTTACAGGCAGGGACAGGACATCCTACAATCCACGTGCTAATGTTTACATCTGCAAAGAAAGGCCGATATTGACGTGAATTGTTGCAGCGTTACACATTTTTGGTTAAGTGAAGGTTAAATAAAGTTAAATAGAGGTATCTGGACGGTATGTGCCACTCGCATTGTTCGCATGGATAAGCTGCTGTTAGCGTGACATTAATCAACAGGGGCAGTCAGTTAATCATAGATAGCCGCGACAGTGGACTTTGGGTCAGGCTGACACCTACACGGCTTCATCTCCGAGCTGCGCTTCTCTTCCTCATTCCTCCCACCATCTGTCACGCCTTTGTCTCCTCTCAGCTTTCGTCGTCACTCGCTGCCTCTTTAGCGTCGCCCTGACAGTGAGCAACCCTGTCACGGAGTATAAAGGCCTCTCCATTTGAATCATGTGCAGCTCAAACTCCCCCATTTGCTGCCACTGCGGCTGCAAGGGTCGACCGGTTAACAGACGCTGCATAACTTTACATAAGTGAAAGTTCTGTGAGTGTATTGTATGGTTTTTTTTCTTTTTAATCATTTTTTTAATGGCTCGTCAGTTTCAGGTTTTTGTCTTTCTGCTTTGGTAAGGCTCAACAGGCGCGTCATCTGAAGTAATACAATAGATGATTCACCCAGACATCAATATAAACCCTGTCTGCTCCATTCTTTTCTTTGGGCTGCCATCAGTCTTTGACTCTGAATTCCTAATGCAAAAAAAAAACAGAAGAAAAAAATGACTTTTCTCCTCAGATCATTTGCCACCTGTGATCTCATTTTCTAATGATCCCCCAGAGTCTCGCCCTCGCTGCACAGCCAGGCCATATTTACTGTAACCTTTTATCCCCCTGTCAGTTTTACTGGCACTGACACTTTTTGAGTGATTCACATGTTGCACTGTAAATTTCCCCGCTGTGGGACAAATATAGGAATCTAAATCTGAATCTGACTGTTCTGCCTCACTATTTATTTTGCTGTATTTGAGTTGATGTTCCACTCAGGGTATTACAAGCTAACATGATAGAGAAGAACAAATGCGTCAAGTGTTGCCTGCTTGTGAAAGGCTCACTTTTCCCAGAAACACCATTGAATTGACCCGTTGCAATCAGATCACAGGCCTGTGCTCTGTAATCTCTCTGCAACCTCTACCCATCATTTGATCTTTCAGCTGACGCAAGGCACCAGATGCCAGTGAAACACTCCTGCCTGTTCAGTGTGAAAAGGTGAAAAGCTGAAATACTGTAAGGTAAACCTGTTAGCCAATGACAGAGCTTCATCCAAAAGTAGGTTTCATGGAAAGATAAAGCACAAAGTAAGCTGAACAGTGGTGGCTTACACCTCTTATGTCTCGTTAAAACAGCACTTCGATATTTTAACTTCTAATGTCGCACATACAGACTGTTAACAGGTTGTTTATTAACTGAAAGCAACTCAAAATCATCCTGGGGTGATTTTGTACGCTAATCAAAAGTCATTTTCATCATTTGGAGAGCGCAAAAAAGAAAAAAAAAAAAACTTTAATTGGGAGTGGTAAGTGGCACACGTTGAGATAAGTTTCTTCACAGATGAGAGCGTTTCAGAGAAAAAGGAGCAGAGCATAATGGCAAAATGTGCCAATGTGTCACGCTCACGTGGAAATCATTCAATCACAGCACTGCTCTGTTTAACCAGCAAGTCGCCGTGTGTGCCATCAGCCCGTCTTTCATCCCTCAAGTGGAGAGCAAACAAATATCAGTAGTGAGGTCCTAATAGCTCTGCGTGAAGCGGGAGATTATGCGTCACCGGGGACGGGGAGCTCTTCTGCGCGGTGACCTTCTGAATGAGGCAGGCTGCAGAGAAACGTAAGCATACTGGATTCTGAAAAGTAAAATGGCAGGAAATAATGTCGCTGTTCTGGAGAAATCAGTGCTTCAAGTCAGCATGACATTTTATTACTTTCCCATTTGAAGAAAAAAGAATACGCGTGGTGTTTGTGGCTGTGGTGCTGCTGATGCAGGTGTGCTGTGAATATGTACAGGGCGTGTTCACTGGTGCAGCACCACCTATGACAGCTAGTTGGCAAACAGATCTCCTCGCCTTTATCTGGAAAGTCTTTAAACAGGATGCAGTGGGAGCAGGATATGATGCCAAAATGAAATGCACATCCTTATGCAGTATGACTATATTCTGTTCAGTAACGTTTTACTGGTATTGTTTCAGACAGCTTCAAAAAAATAAAGTTAGTTTAGTTTGAGCACACTGTGTGTTACAAAAGGAATTGGAAGTTCTCTCTGCTGATGTATTAGTCCTAATAAAAGCTGGCTCAGTGAGGTTTGTTATAGCCACTGACTGGTGGGTGTTTGGGATCTTGGGTGATCTCAGCCAATTGTGACACCCACTGAAAAAAACTGGTGTGACGGTATCAGAAGAATTTTAAAGGTACACTGTGTGCACAAACAAGTTTAACTTAATATTTCTCACCAAAACTCGTTCTGTACATTCATGAGTTCAAACCTGTGTGTTTAATGTCTTTCCTTCCTCGTGCAACATTTCAAAGTCAAATTTAGAATTTATTTGATTTGTGTGGTTGATGCAGCTTATCCAGCTTCGTCCCACAATCCAAAGACATGAATGTTAACTGGCCACTCTAAAGTGCCTGTAAATGTGAATGTGTTGTCTGTCTCTCTCTCTGTGTGTCAGCTCTGTGACTGACTGGCAAACAGTCCAGGGTGAACTCCGCCTCTCACCCAATGACTGCTGGGAAAGGTTCCTCTGCGACCCTGCAAGTGAGGATAAGCTGTATAAGGAATGAATGGATGTATAGTTTACATCCATGTTGTCATGTTAACTTGTCACCCTGAGGGAACATGTAATCTGATGATGGATGAAACACCACCGTCTTTATCCACAGGGGCTGCCAAAATCCTCACAATGTCATGATCATCTGATATTTGGTTTGTTTTCTGTTGTCTAGTCTTTCATGTCATCTTGGGTTAAGTGGGATTGGTTGGTTTTGTGGTTGTATAGTCATGTTCTGAGTATCGTTTGAATGTCATGTTGGGTTCTGTTATGTCGGTCATGTATCTTGTTCCCTGTTCTGGCGTGTCGGTTTATTTTGGAATCAGCTCTTCCTCATGTTTCAGGTCCCTTTACTTCCTGCCTTTGTGTGTTTCCCGCCCGTTTGATTGTCTGCCCCGTCCTGATTGTGTTCACCTGTTCCTGGTTATCCCTTGTGTATATACTGTCTGCGTTTCCCGTCATGTTGCCAGATCGTCATTTGTGTTTCCTGTGACATGTTTGTGTCAATCTACTGATTCTGAAGAAGATGATTAAGTGGTCTTTTCAAGGAAAGAAGGACTTCTTCCTGTTAATTTCAGTATTGGTTTCTTTATTAAAACCCTTAAAATCACCTCCTGCTCTCCTGTCCTGAATTTGGGTTCTTCTGCCCAGCTTCTGGAGTTTAAGACACAAAAATGCAAAGTTTCACTGAGCAGCTTTGACATTTTAAGTTCATTGGTAGTGGTTTAGCTTATCTGTGTGGTGATGAGGTGCTTGTTTTGACTGATAAACTGCATTCTGATGTCATGTTTTCTGTGCAGTTTGCATGCAGTAATTCACAATGAGGAGAAAAACACTGACTTGGCGCCCCGGTCTGTAGATCACCTGGAATGAACAGAATATTTTTGATCCTTTACTCTGGAAAAACAATACGAAGAAGCTCTGCAGCTGTAATGAGCAGTAGCAAAACAGCTGTGTGCCACATGTGTTTGAGGAGCAGTCTGGGTATGTGATGCTGCAGACACGGGGCCAGTCCAGCATTTGGGTGTGTTTGTGTTTGGCCTCAGATAGCTTAAGTTCACAGACGTGCTCATCATCCACTGGCTCGGTATTAAGATAACAAACACGCGACATGTGGTGGATGATTTTTATCGAGCGCTTCTCAGTCTATGACGGCAGCAGTCGTTGTTGTGTGTACACTTCTCAGCGATCATCATAAGCGACACGAGAATTTCTGAGGAACTGTTCAGTGAGAAATGGATTTAATCACGTTGGGTCTGGAACTAGTCAGTTACAAGACTCGTGTACTTTCACAAAACTCCTCCTTTAGTAATTCAAATAGAAAATTTGTTTCACTTCTCCAACTGATCAACCGAGGATTGCAGCCTTGCATTCAAGAGGGCTTTTATTGGGGGTTTCTCTGAACTGCTGTGTGATCAGCCCTGTGCTCAACCTTTCTGCTCTGGTCCGGTTTGATGCTCATATTTGTTCTTGGTCTGTAAAGCTCGACACATTATGAGGAAGAGATGTTGTACATAAAGTCCTCATTTAAAGGGTCTCATCATTGTGTTTCAGTGATATTAACAAAATGTGATTTACATGTGCATAACCATGGCAGGCTAAAAAGAAACAGCATGAGATGCTGAATTTGCTCATGTTGGGTACACAAACAGTGGAAAGCACCTTATTCACACTTAAATATTTCAGTTTCACTCTTAATGAGCATTTGAGTTTGTTTTGGACACAGTCTCTTACCAGAATCACAGAAACCAGATTTTTTGTTTACGTGACATTTAAGAAACAGGGTTACTACAGAAGGCTGACAACATCTGTTGACATTGAGCTTTACTCATTGATCAGCAAGGCAGGCATGACATCCACCATTTTTTGTTATTATCAAAACAGACTGACGTCAGCAGACACACAAGAGCCTCACGACCTTACAAACCACTCTTCCTTACTATATGGCTTTATTTTACACAATAAATGTTTTTTTTCATCATAAAGTAATATGTTCAGTGTGTCAAACACAAAGAAAGAGCTGCTTTGTTTCATGACACTTTATGAAGCTAATGATGTGCCTTGCCTTGTAAGTGTCTACAAATCTGTAGATGAGTCATGAACTGCATCATATGTGTGATTACAGTCCAAACTGACATCATCTGTGTACTGATGAAACACAGACAAATAACACAGGTACAGTGTTATAGTTATGTATATGGTTGTGTGTAACAATTATTATGAATTTTATATTTACTTTATTTTAATTATTGACAGGTACTGGATTTCAGAGGTCTGTACACATATTGGAGAATAAAAAACATATTATAGAAATACAAATACCTTTCTGAACAAAATTACACTTCACTTTTAAGCACTGAGTGCAGGTATTTATTATGAGTATGAAATGTTTCGAATAGTGAAAGTGAAAATGAAATTTTAATCATAATGTGCTCATAGTGTGTTAGTAAGAAATACAGATCATCTTCTGCCATCACAACCAGTGACTGTTGACTGTGCCACTTACATCAGTTAAATATAGAACCATCACACATGGAGTGACATGTTTCACACCAAGATCACAGTTTTAACCTGTGTGAGACCGGCAGCATAAATCAGGAGGTTTCACACTTTACTGGATTGTGTCTTTGATATTAGCTTTAACATGGCCTGTAGCCGTTACCATTGTTACAGAACAACATGTGACGTGTGAGTACTCTGAGCATCATGTGCCATCACAACCATCTGTGACAAAAGTCAGTGTCAGGCCTCACTTCAACTGTGACATGAAAACGATTCATTTCATACTGTTTTGGTCTGAACTTTTCTTTGTCAACAAAGATGTTTACAATGTGTCACTGGGCTCTGCAATTTGACTGTGAAGTGTGAATAAAACATCATCAGTGTCACTGTGAACTGAAAAGCTCCTTTTCTGTTTGTCATGCATGGGGAGGTTAAACAAGGGCAGGCTTAGTATATGTAGTTTTTTTCCTTTTTTTGCTGAAAGGATTGTTCAGACTTTAGTCTTTTTTTCACAAAAAAACAAGCAAGAAAACAAAAAATTAAATAGTTGCACTTAAACTATTACGACCACAAAATAGCTTGTGTGTGCAATGAAGCACATAGATTCATGAGGCGTGAAAAAAGGCAGAAAACCTTGAATGATGGACTCAGAAGTGAGCATGTATTTGTTCAAGCAGCACGTGTGTGTGTGTGTGTGTGTAGCTTTACGTTGGTGATTGAAGGTCACAGTCTTTATCTGCGTAGCCCGGCTCATCCAGCACAGAATGCTCCCTCCTGCTCTGACCTTCCCACAGTTTTCAACCTGCAGCTGTACTGCTCCAACACACACACACAC
>JBAJHX010000024.1:13827648-13837674 GCA_037176925.1 Amniataba percoides | reverse complement strand
CACAGAATGCTCCCTCCTGCTCTGACCTTCCCACAGTTTTCAACCTGCAGCTGTACTGCTCCAACACACACACACACACACACACACACACACACACACACACACACACACACACACACAGTGACTTTTTGTGCTCTGTATCATGCAGCAATAATCAATTATATTGCCTCTCAAACATGAGGCACACAGATTCAGTTTATAAATTTAGTTTATAAAGCTTTCACACTCATTTATTCCTAGTTTTAATTTAAAAAAAAAGCAATCTGGCTGCAGACAGTGAAGAAACCCATCATGCAATTTACATCTTTGGATGTCCTTTCTTCTTGTGCAGCGTGAATGGCTGGCATTTTTCTCTGGGCACTTTGCAGTGGGTGAGTGGGTGCAGCGGTGGCAACAGAAGCAAACATGACAGGTGTGGAGTACGATGTGGGAGTGAGGTTGGCATAGAAGTGGTACGTTAGCTGCATCACAATCCTGCCCACAAGGAAACCGACTGGATGGATGCGAGGCGGAGCAGAGCGGCAGCCAGTGCTCAAACACAGCACGGACTCAACGGAGAGCAACTGAGACGCTCGACTGGAAACATCAGACTGGATCAAGCTCGAACGTCTCCTCCACAACTTGCAAAGGTGTTTTAAAAAGAGGGATGTCCTCTGAAGTGTATGCATAAGCAAGATAAAGTGTCAACAAGTGTCAATGAGAGAAGAAAATATACTGAGAAATAAGAAGTGACCACTTCTGGGACTATGAAAAACTAAATCTTCCTTTTTCGCAGGTTTGTTAACATGAGCTAACATTATAGCGGCAACTCTTAGCTGATGATTCCTCATCGCTAACACTGGCCACCATAGAGAGTTTGCTAGACTACGTTTGCTGCGTCTCAGTTTGCTCACTTTTGTACTTCACTTGTTATCATGAGTGGATATGTGTGTTCACACTGAGATGTATGGAAAAATGCACTGCACTAAAAAACTGAACTAAAGTCAGGTGAGCAAATGTTTTAGTCTGTGAAATTTTGGTGTAATGGTGATAAGAGAGCTTCGCCTGGTTGCGATTCAGCAGTGAAATGAAGAAAAACAAGAAGAGGTCAAAAGATGCAACAGTCATTTTCACTAAGAGCAGTAATGTAACAGTCATGTTCAATTCAATCTGCGGCTGCACTACTGTCACCATGTATGCACTTCACAGGCAGGTAGTGTACAGTGTGCTGCATGAATTGGACTGACTAAAAAAATTAATTGAAACACAACCAGTTAAAGACCTTACAAGTTAAAGAATAAGATTTTGAAAATTTCTTTAATTCATCCAGTATTTGCTCAACTACTTGTGCCCCGAATTAGTTGTAAAACCCCTGAAATGTTTATCTGGCATCCTCTGACACACTGTTACAGCTGCACAGTCTAAGGAAATATGTTTTCTCTGGGAAGGACGCTGTTGTTTTTTTTACATTATAAGAGATTTTGAATCATCTGATTAGGAGTGACTCTGCAGCCTGACAGCTGATTCCAGGCAACATGCCAGTGAGACACAAATACATTACATCTGATCAGCAGAGAGCGCCAATAAATGTCAGCAGTTTGGCAGGATGAGGCTACAGCGACGCTGTACCGAGAATATGGAGGTTGTGATGGGAAAGTTTGTATCAAGATGATCTACAGTAAAGTGCCTATAAAAAGGTTTCATCCCCTTTGGACCTTTTTAAAATATGTTCCTGTTTTTCAACACAGAATCACACGGTTTCCAGACAGTGGTGAACACAAGACACTCTTTCATGTCAAAGATGCAGCACATTTCTGGAAGTTTCTATAACTAGTAGTACAAATCCAATATGTGGTAAGTATTAAAGTGGTAACACTTCCCTTTGCCACATTGTGGGTCTGTTCATTCGATAAAGGTGACAATGTTATCAGACATTTCACTGCAGTTACCTCCATCACAGTATAAGAGGAAACCTCATCGTCCTCAGGATTTGTCCTCTGAGCATGGCTATTTCTACCACATATCATCACGATGCATTCAACACTAGCTGAGCTATTTCACTCTGTAAGAGATCGATGGATTGAAGGCTCAACACTGTCATCCCAAGAGAAAGAGTAAGTGTGAGACTGAGGGACATGTATGTGTGTGTCACCATTTGACACACTTATTTGTAATTTGGGAGCTGGAGTGCTCTGTAAAAATAAATGTTAAAAACCAAATCACAGATATATTATCTATGAATAAATAAAAATGAATGCGTCATTTTTAATAGCGGACCTCTGAAACAGGCCATCAAGTCAAAACCATTTTCATGTTATGAGCATCATAAAATTTCAGTCAAATCTGAATCAGAGATGAGAAATCACAAAGCATCAAGTTGCACAGTGGGTGGTTAAAAAGGGTCGGGGTCTCCAGGACAGAGCATAAAGGCTAATCTAAAATCACTCACCACACCTTGATTACACACAAATGATCTCCATTTAGTCTATTTACAACAGAGAAGATCTAAATTCAACCTTGTGAAGAAGTTGAATAATATAATCTTACTACGCTATAAGCACTATTTTTTTCATGTAAATCCCCTTCCTGCATTTTACTCCAATTTTCAAGAGAGAATATTAAGTATTAATTCAGCAAATGGGAAACAGACACACAGTTATCACACTGAGGGTGTGTGATCAGTGCTTGATGCCACTATAATGTGTGTGACATCAATTCCTGTTCCCCCTCTTTGATGTTCATGTTCGGTCAACCGCCACACGCTGAAGCTGGCTGTCACAGTTAAATGTGTCATGGCTGCTCCCACTGTCTGCGTTTGACGTTTGAACGTGTAACACGCAGCTTGTTGCTGATGTGATCGTCAAGTTAAGATTTCACACCCCAAAAAAATGAACCACTTCTTGAAATGTAGTCAAGTTTTTCTTGGAGAAGGGTAAAAATGAATAAAAAATGTAATTCAAACTGTTGTGACCCACACAGATGCACATACATGAAACGATGCCCATAGGACATTGTGCATAAAACTGTCCCACTGATAAACTGCAGAGAAACGACTTGCTCCCGAGCAGACAGTAGTGTAATACCACAATGACCTTTGTGGCTCTCTGGTGACTTTAATTACTGCCTCCAGGATTAATTCTTCATTGACAAGTTGCTTTTAGGAAACAGAGGATAAGTGGGTTACACATCCAAAGCAGCACAGGGGGGGACATGATGAACTACGCTGATATTAAACAGGCTCCAGCAGCATGAGGTCCCAGGGGGCTTTGTGTCAGTTCATGTGATCTGTCTGATCTACTATCGTCACTCTAAGCGTGATCAGTTCAGTTCATTCCAGCAGTTATAGTAATTTGTAATTATTGTGCATGGCCGTGGCCTCGATACTACTTCAGGGACAGTGTCCTTCCCTCCACTTTCATCCTCCTTTCAGTGATCCTTCTTAAACATGAGCTCTTTCCAAGAATTAGAATAAATTATTCTTAACTATCTCACACTCTGATTTAAACTCTCAATCATGGAAGCGAGTTCACCACAGTTCAAAGTGTTCAAAGTGCTGATATGGATGAGAAACAGACCAAAAAAAAAAATGGATCCTGACCTGTTAGGCCTCCCAAAACTACAGGTACAGCACAGGCTGACACACATGTACACACACAAGTACACACACACACACACACACACACACACAGGATGTTGCATGTGGAGGTGAGGTCAAAGGTGTCCTGTGTTAATTGTAACTCAAACAATAATGTAAAATGATCATGTGAATAATGTAAAACTTTGTAACCAAGAAATCCTTTCAATAACTTGTCAGTCAGAGTAGCTGATGGAAAAGAAAAAGGAAGTGCAAAAGTGCAAATATTTCCAGCTTCGGCGAGAAGAATGCAGAGGACTGTGCTGAGAGAGAGACGGAAGGAGAGAGTGGAGAGAGAGAGAGGCAGGAGAGAAGGAAGACATCAGGAAATGAGAGAAAGATGGGAGGGAGGCCGACTCTGAGACATAAAGTGGGAAAAGATGAGACAGATACAGACAGAGGCAGAAACACAAACGGCTCTGCTCCTGTCATCAGTCCAGCTGGACCTCATTGTGAAGTTTTTCTCAGTTCATAGAAATTCCATCTGCTGTCATTTTCTTTACTTCGCAGTCTCATCTTCTTGCGACAACTTTGCCTCCATTTTTATTTTCTAGATCTGTCACTCACCTGCTTTTATTTTTTATGCTATGCTAACTGGCTGAATTCAGATTTAGTGTATACATGAGGAGTCTCGTGTCGCCATCTAACTCAAGGAAATGTAAGAAGCACATCCCAAAATGTCAAGCTGTTCTCTAAAAGTCAACAGATATCTTTCTTTGACCAGTTCCAAGTCTAATACAACGGTATGACTTGGGGAAAGTGAAAGAGATGATGTGTGTGGCATCTGAAACACATTTCACATTGCATAAGAGTCATTTATCTGTCACAAGAGGAGAAGAAAAGCAGCCACTTGTTTAAAATAACTGCACAACACTTGAGAAAATTGCCTCTGTTAGCGGAGCAGCGAGGCGAGGGATCGAGACGTGCGACCGAGCACCGCCGCCGCGTCTCTGGCTCAGCCGTCCACTTGACTGGAGCTCCTGTTGACGTTGGCTCGAGTGGGGGGGACTGGACGTCAGCACAGGCCGCGACCTGAGGCGACACCATCGCGCTGACATCACAGAGATTCGACGACCTGCCCGCGAGGCTGTTGGACTGTCGTTGAGCGACCACAGAATGTTTGATAAGCAGCGGTTCACTGAAATGGAAATTACATGCGCTTTTTTCTTTTCAGACGCTGGATTGCGCTGAATGTCTGTCAAAATATGTCTGTCACAAGATGTTGGGTCACAGACAGATCACAGAGGCTTATCTTGTAAGTGTAACTGCATAAATCATCAGTTTGATGTGTGTCTGCTCTCTCAAGAACAGGATCCTTGTTATTCTCAGTTCAACCCTGTTGCCAAGAAAACATCATTTGTTAAATAACATGGCATGTGTACCTTTGGTTTTATAAAACGTTATCTGTAATCATATTTTGTATTCCTGGTAATGGTAGAATACTCCTGCTGATCTGTTTTTATTTCTCTGGGCCTTTCTGAGTATTTTTACTGATTAACCGATCACTCTTTCTCACGCTGGTTAACCCTGCTTCACTAAGTGCTGTATAAAAAGTTAATCTTATATATGATTATTACCAAAAATATGCAACAGCCACATTGTATTTCTGTATCTCTTTTTTTCCCCCACAGGTTAGAAAATCCGGCAAGATTAGAGCAGCATCAGTCAAATTCGTTGGCAACTTACTAGCAGTGCAACAACAGTTTTTTTGTTGTTTTTTTTGTCTGTTTTTTTTTTAAATCAGGGACTTAAATGCTGTCCTTTTTCCTGCAAGACAATGTCTTTTTAACTCACTTTCTGGGGAAACATGTCAATAATAATGTCACTGGGTCTGTCTTGGATTGAGCTTGAGCTTGCTAATATAAAGAACGATACAGCTTGCATTAAGAGTATCTCTTGTATTCAGTGCCCATTCCAGACACAAAATGTCAGGATATGTCAGCGTCTGCTGCTTCAGTTTTTTTTTCATCTGCATCTTGTGAGTCTTCTGTACAGAAAATACAAAAACATATGAGACATCATGCTGTAGAAGGGAAATTATAATACGAGAAGTGCAGCCACAAAGCATCTGTTGGTACCTAAATGTAAGTGAGCCACAGCCTGTTGTGGTCAATGTTCCTGTAAAATATGAAAAGTACTGACCAAAAAAAAAAACTTTACAGCTTTAAAAATGCTGCTGCAATAGAAAAGGGTACTTGACAAGATTTCAGTCATTTGAACCACAAGGGACAAGCGATGTAGATGTAGTGCAACTGGAACGAGAGACGTGTTGCAGGCCCATGTTAGCAGATACCAGCATGTGTAGAGCAACATCATACTCAAATATTTACTGCATATTTGAAATAATATGGCTCGTCTTAGAAGGCTGTGGAAAGAAAGGGTTTTCAAATTTCTCTGCGTTGGTATAGATATAACATACAGTAAGTCTTTTTTATGCATTGCATCACACAGAACGCATTTCACACATGTATTTTTAGATTCTCCACACTGAGTAATGTGAGCTACAAATGAGTTCTCACGCAGATAACACACACACAGAGGAGAAATAAAATAATTGTCAACACCTCATGGAAAATAATTTCACTGTGGAGTAAGTGTCTGAAACTGGGTTCGAGCGTTACCCTTAATTTTAGTACGTAATCGTGCCGCACACACACACACAGGCTTTAGGACCAGGTTTCCTACTGCCTGCTGACGACACACAGCGTCAGCCTTTCTAAAAACAACAAAACACCAGGGGAATGGAGGGAAAGCCATGTAAGGATCAACATACTGACTCGCACACTCACACACTCACACACACACACACACACACACACACACACACATTTGTGAGTGACAACTTGGCATCAATGTGCGGCATCACACTGTGAGTTGTCTTCCTCAGCGGAGCAGCCTCAATCTGTTGAGCAAAGACGTCAATGTGTGAAGTTTCCTGGCACAGAGAATGTAGTCAGAATGGAGGATGCTCATCTCTCTATCTCTGTCTTTTCTCATGCACATACTCATGATAAAGACAAAAATACACAGGAAATCCATGCAGATACACAGGAGAGTGGGTGGGTTGAAACTGTTAAGTAATGAAAATCTTAGCTGGGAAAAAAAGATTAAAGATCCTAAAACAGTGTTAAACTACAATAAAAGGTGTAATATTCACCTCTTTTAATGAGAGCGAATATTGGACCACTTGAGCAGCAGACAGTAACAAGAGCTCCGGAGCCAACAATTAGAACAAGCTGCTATTTTGGTCTCACACCTCCCGAGGTTTAAAATCCACAGGACATCCCTGTGAAATCCACCCCTTTAACACCAAAGCGGAAGAGATGTCTTCAAATTTTCACACCGAACATGATTCATCTTCCTATTAGGAGAAAATGAGATATTTTTGTAGATTTCCCTCTGTTTTCTTTTTCCACTCCTAAATTAAGCACTTTTTTCACACTTCAGAGCAGAATGATTCAGGATTTGTGGTGGCAGCTCTGCCTCCCTCCCTCGCTCGTTTTCATGCAACAACAGTGGAGAGGGACTTTGTGAGTCAATCTGTGCAGCGTACTTACATAGACACTTCTTTCTTCATCCTCTCTCTTCTTGGGCCACACACACACGCACTTACAAATAGAGGAAACGCTCTGCGCGCCGTTTGCGTCATCCTACATTTCCACGGCTCCTGCTCTGATATAGTGCGCGTCTCCTTCGCCTCAAAGCCCGCTGCATTATTTATCCTCGCACTCACTGGAGAACTTCACTGCCTTAAACCCAGCTATTGGAAAATGGCCGCATCATGGAAACAAACCACATCCTCTGATATTGAAAAATTCACAAGAGCCTGCTGAGTCACACAAGTACGCAATTTACAAGAGAACTTTAATAATCTACTCAGCAGCTCAATAATAGTCACATATATCCAAATGTGAAATATTTATAGGGCCCACTGATTCACTCTTTAGATTTTTTCTTGGTCTGGACATGTGCATCCCAAAGCAGTTCAAACAAACAGAATATATGCACATCAACACAGCTAATGATGTTGTCTTTAACTTCAAAAGTTTGATGTGCTATACTGATGCTGTTTTGTAAAGAGGGGCTAAAGAAAAATGTGCTTATCTGTCTATTACTGTAGTCCAGCAGGCAAACTTCCACTCATCAGCCTTCATATAATTGATGAATGAACATTATCATATTGTTCAATATACACTCTAAAAATCAAAAATTAAATCAGAGTAATTTTCTGACATGATTTTGATTATTGTTAGTGGTGACCATCATTAAATCAAAAGTGCTGCTGCATTCACTCACATTTTTTACCTGGTGGGAGTTGGCTGCAATTCTGCTGTTTCCTGGTACAAATCAAGAACCGTTTCAAAAACTTGACAAGTCATGTACACACTTATTTCATTTCACTGTCAAAACTACAGTTTCATCTGTTACGCATCAATTGTTATCTCTTCTGTATGCACAGTCCTGTACCATCACTTTTAACAGCTGTTAACTGCTGTTATCAAAACTCTTTATAGCTGCACTAATCAATGCTTCTCTATCAGCACTGGGTGTAATAAGGATGAGTAATATGAAAGAGATCACCCATAGTGATGAACTGAGAGAATCAACACCTGACTCTGCATGATACAGAGGTTTTTAGTGACTTAGTGTTATTTACAACATATTCTAATGCCCTTGAGTGGCCAAAACTATAAGTTCATGCAGCTTTGACCATAACACAAAGCCATAAAAGAAGGCACAACAGGTGTTCCCCACCTTTTACAGTCCAATGAATTATATTGCAGTCAATGCTAATATTCTCCCCTTTCCTGCTCATCATTACCACTAGGAAATGGACCAATATTTTGTTAAGCAGCTTGCGTGCTATTTTTAAAGACTAACATCTTTCCTCTTGCATTTTAAAGAGACACACATGGAGGAACACTGTGGGGGCCAGGATGATGATTTGTGACAGGAAGTTGAGGGTTCCATGGGAAACGTGGTCATCATTTTAGGCAGTGCGTAGAGATGGGAGTCAGCAAACGTAAGCATGTGATTGGTGATTATGTGTCAGACTTAATAAGGTTAACATGTTCACACACAGGACGTTCAGATACCGAAACCTAACTAACAATAGGATGGGATAAAATGAACACAAGTGAGTGTTTCTGTGTGTGTGTGTGACGTGAGCAGTCTAATGTGAAAAATTTCCAGCTCTGTCCTGTGCCTGGAACTGAAGCAGCGCCATAAAGAGCTGTTACCTCCACAGCCATCAACATGTCAACAGCCATATCTGTTTGTCTGTGAAGACAGACAGCGGTGTGGTCTGCTGCTGTGGAAATTTACCCACTTTTCCTTTCCATTTCCCGCACACACACACAGTACACTAAGGCAGGCATAAACAAACACAAGAGTCGTGCTGTTCTGCCCATACTGACTGAACACATAGGAAATTAAAGCCGCAAGCAACATTGGACGGGCCCTCGCACCTCGGCGCCTGTTGGGGGGGGGCAGCACATTGGGGGCGCACCGGCTCGACACTGGGCGGAAAACACCTGAGCCTCAGCGGTCATCACACAAAATGTTAAGTTCAAAGATGTAGGTGAAATCAATCACTGGGCTGTTTTTGTTTAGAGGGCGCTATAGAGGCATTTTATCACAAACAGTCCTGAGATCGACATGTCTAGAGAGATTTTACCACTTCTGGTGAATTTGCCAAATTTTGTAATTGTATGAGCATCAGAAGCCAAATCAGTATCTGCTTCCTATTTCATGGCAAGACAAACTTTACCACACCCCCACAGACAGATCATAGAGCTATTTTTGGAGGCCTGTGTCCGGGACCCATAAAATACGTAATTTTACACCCCACTTCGGGGGGGTACGCAAACTTTTGTGAGTTTTCGAGCATGTTCAGGCCACGTAAAATGCAATTTATTTAGAACAATTCCCCCATTCAAAATAGAATAGTGCCTCGCACCCCCTTCGGTGCCTTCGGTGCTCGGGCCCTAATAAAAAGGGGACTGAGGAAGGATGTCAAACCTCTCATGTAAGTATGTGTGATGTGTACAGCTCATAATCAACAAATGGTGTTCTTAGATAAACCACTGGTTTTTACTGACTATTTTGTGTGAAGAAGGGGAGGTGGGTAGTTATGTGTAATGCAATTGGTTTAAAAAGAAAAAAGGAATACAAGTTAAATCAGATATTAAAAATGTATGTGAGTACGTTTTAAAAACCAGGCAAGAGAAGGAGCTGTACTAAAGCCAAGAAACAGCCACACAAGGACAGCTAAACCACTATTTATTTATACAATTAAAACCAGGTAAAAATCAACAAATCCAAAATACGAGTACAAATGGTGATACTGGGGCTACCAACAAAAGCTAAAATGCTAAAACCTAAAAGGGGGATTAAAACTAAGGGGGGGCAAG
>JBAJHX010000024.1:13792603-13827548 GCA_037176925.1 Amniataba percoides | reverse complement strand
GCCACCAAATGAAGAAGGTTGCCGCAGTCACAGGCATTTTCTTCCACTTGTTGTCACCAGTAGTTGTAATTTGCACATTCTGTCCAACTCAAACTTTGCAAATAAAAGTGTCCTGACCACTCCCAGTTGCATCATGTTCAACTCCAAGTAGAAAAAACAGCCTCCATCAACATTTTTGTTGTTAAGTCAGACTAAGACTATGGTTGGTCACAGGAAAAAAACATGGATGAAATGATATTTTAGACTAGATGTGCTGACTTAGAATGAATGAATTTTTGAGTTATTTTTGGAGGTCCGTGTCCAGGACCCATAAAATACATAATTTTACACCCCACTTTGGGGGAGGGTACACAAATTTTTGTGAGTTTTCAAGCATGTTCAGGCCACGTAAAATGCAACTTATTTAGGAGAACAATTCCCCCATTTGAAATACAATAGGGCCTCACACCGCCATCGGTGCCCTCGGTGCTGGGGCCCGAATTAATCACACCTCAAACAGACCCCAGCTGACCAGCAGGCAGCAGGTTTTCTCTTGCCGAATGAAAAAAAACCCAAAACATTTTATTCTGTTTTAACTTCCTCTATTACTTCCTCTATCACTACAGTAGTCTGCTCAGTCTGTAGCTCATATAATCATTTTTCTCCTTTCTGCAGAAATGATCAAGCCTTACTTGGAAATGAATTACATCAGCAGAACGTGGGACTCATTCGCAATTAGTGATAATGTGATGTAAGTGTCAGTGGACAGTGTTCCTGCCTTTAGAGATGAAAACAAAAACTCTACCATGAGGTGCTTCAAGCTCGGTCCTGTACTTAATTAACAGCTTTTTCCGCTCAGTGACTAATGCCAAGTTCTCCGTCTTTCTCTGAAAAGAAGAATAGCAGTTCATCCTCTGCGTGCCTCAAGTGTGTTAATGTGTTTCTTAATAACAGAAACACCCTGAGCTCTTTGTCTTCTTTATCAACCGGGAGAGTCAAACAGACTGGGAGGAGAAACTGCTGCTTAACCTCTTTTCATCCCAGGTTGCACAAAAATTCACTTTTCTGATACTCTACTTTTGTAAATCCACCTGCATTCGAGGTATAAACTTCTTTGTTTTAACCTGCCTTGTCTAGATCTGAGAAAGACAATGATGCAGGAAGCTGTTGTCACCATATGAAGTAAAGCTGCTGTAACAAAGGGTTGAATGATGTGTGTGTGCGAGGAGTTGTTCTTTGACCAACCAGCAGAGGATGATCACCCGAGCCTGCAGTTCCCCTCAGCCCTGTGACACGTTTTACTGTCTCAGTTCATTATTTGCTGTTGCTGCCTGCAGGTTTGTTTTTCTTCCCCCTCACCATTCACAAACATCGTGTCCAACAACAACAACAAAAAAAACAACTCTATAAAGCCACCGTACACTACCTGCCTATCACCAAAAGAGACAAAGTCAGCGATCAGTTGGCAAACAAAACACAGTGGAACATTTAACAGCTGAAGAGCAAGACCCTACCGCCCAGGAGAGGGTGGAAAAACAGAGATAAAAGACAGTGTGAATGCTGGATTTATTGGTCATTGCCAGATGAATAATGTTGTTCCATATCTGCTACACGTGTAGAAAAAAAAGAGCTGTTTGCTCACAGGTTTGTCACATTAACATAAAAGGTGGTAATATGTCACCATCATATTTACAGTCTGAGGATTCTCGTAAGATATGGGCTGTCAGGAATAGGATTTTGGTGCCGCTTAATAAATTTTTACTGTATTTCAGCCCTTACATGAATCTCTTAATGCTGCAGCGACTGAAAAAGAAACTGAAGAGTTGCTACGTGCATTTTCCACCGCACCACTAAAATGACATGCATACAACCTGCATTATAGAGTCTATACCCCCACGTCTTCAGCTGTCTTTCTGCTGACACTTGAAACATTCATCCCTCTGGAGGGCTGGTTCAACTTTACTGAGTGCTTACTGTGCACTTCATGGACCTGATTTCAGGCTGGTTTTTGTTTCAATGACATACAAGAGAAAATAAAAACACAGATTAAAAACACAGTGAAAAACATATTTTTGAACAGCTGAGATAAAATGGTGGGCGGAGTCAATTTGACACAGTAAAAACAAAGTAGTGCAGTACATACAGTGAAGGGAGAGACAGACATGAGGGCAGCGACACCAGATACCATGAAATAAGCTTATCAGTGTTACTGCACTGTAGTGGAGTGCGGGTGTGTGTTGTTTCAGTGTTTGACTTGACCACCCATAACACCAACTCAGCAAAACACAGCGTCCTGTTCCCTCAGCCGCGCAGACGGATGGACAGATGGATGATTGATGCACGCACAGACAGACAGACAGACAGACAGTCGGACCTGAGCAGACTGACTGACAGAATGCTGCCTGTGGATGAATCACTCGCTCTGGCAAAGACAAAAAAAAAAGAAAAAACACATGAGAAGCACGCAAAGAGCTGACTCAGACATTAAATATGTACCAGCATGTCGGATATTTCTCACACACGGGAGCAGCCATATGCACAAGCACGCAGATCGCCCAGGCCTGGGTTATTTATTTCGTTTCTGTCCACCTGGGGGATGTTTGTCCAGTATTCACTCTATTTAAGCTCTGTCTTTGGCCAAATCTAACTCCTGATGGAATTTATATCTGACTCCAAACACGCCGTCACATTCACCAGTTGGGTGCTAACTTTGTCTGCAGATTGGAGCTGAGCAGGTGCACTAATATGCGGTTGGATTTTAGGGCCTTTTTATTTAAGCTTTAGTGAGAATGAACCAAAACAGCTAAGTGACAGTGCAACTCACTACAGTGATGCCAAGAGGAGTCGCAGATCCGCGTGATGGATCCCTGGAGGCTCATCACCACCATCAACCACACTGTCACTTGATACACTGTTATTTCAAACAATGCCACTTTAAACAGGTGAGTTATGAGTCATTTAAGTAAAGGTAGAAATGACTATAAACACTACACTACTCCTCTAAAGAAAGCGCCTGACAGGCTGTAAAAGCAGACTTTTAATATTGTTGTGATGTGCAGATGATCCTGTCTGAAACACTCCAGCGCGTTTCTTTCCTCCTCTGTCGTAAAGCAATTAGACAAACGGAAGGAGAGCTGTCCAAACAGACAGAGTGTGAGGGACGAGGAGGGGGGCTGAGGGGCCTGTGACGGACGGAACGAAAACAACTCGGCAAACAGGAAAAGCTCCACCTGACCTGTTCTCTCGAATGTTATGTGCTCGACCGTCCTGTCTGCACTTCCAGTTTTTTCCATGCTATGTGCTTTCTATGGACATAAATCATTAGCGCACACACGCAGACAAACATGTTGGTATATGATCCAGTGAGCAGGGCGACTTCTGTCGAATACGCCGGCCCCTGCAGTAGTTATTAACCCTCAGCATCAGCAGCGTGGTTAACCGTGACCTCAAGTCCAATCTAAATATCATGCTGACCATAAGCGCTGACTCCAAGCCCCACTCTGTCCCAGGGAGAACATCTTGTACGTTATGTCTCCCCTGCACAAACAAACTGTGCTGTACAGAGAATTTCCTTAGTATGTCCAATATGAGCTCAATCCCATAAGGCCTCTGTGCTCATCATAAAGAGAAATTCTTGCTCAGTCACAGTTTTATTGCTCTCATGGGATTTCCTTAAGACTCTGACGCAGTTGCCCAATAAGGACAGAGCTTTGCACAATGTAAGGCTGTACACTCTATTCCAAGGCTGTAATTCTGATTAAGGCTAATCCTGGCACACAAATACATCTGATTACTTTTATTGTGTCCTCGATTAAATGGAACTTCGTATGCTGAAGGATTCTGGTTGACACTTTAATCCGAGGCAATTTATAAAAAGACCAACAATAGACAACTCCTACATCGCCTTTATAAGCAACCAAGACAATCATTTTGTACTGTTATCAAGCTGACATTTGTCTTTGATAAACATCAGCATGAGCGGTATTATGTTCATTAATATAATGGAGTTTCCGTAAGTGATCAAGTAATAAAGAAATTACGTCTAAAGTTGTGCTAATCAACACACTTATTTAAACAATGTGTCCAACCAGTCTATGGGACACAGCTTTTTTTTTTTTGCAATGTTTCAATGAATGTGTGTTGATGTGCAAATTGGTAACAATTTCCTGATACATTTGCTATATCAAAAGTCCAAAACTTTTTTCTGATGCCATCAGGTAGACAACAGGTTCTTCTTTCAAAGCTGAGATGAGCTGCGATAAAATGTTGTATCTGTTAATTATTGCAATTTTTTATTCAATTATATTTTCCTGTCACATCATGTTCTTAAAGGAGATTCAGAGGCATCTCAAACTCAGAAGAAGAAAACAGAATTTCAGAATGGTGGATACCTGCACAAAATATCTGCGGCTGGTGACTCCAGCTTAAAAATAGCCAGTGAAGTAAAAGTCAAGGTTACAGTGCCACACAGTATTTCTGTGTCTGAAAGAAATGAGGGTCAGGGGGAGTGACGGAGCGGATTTTGATACAGAGGACCCAAACACCACCTTTTCAAATAAAACAGCATGGCACGGCGTTTCGCCTGCAGGTAGAATGACAGTCAGGAGAAACATGACCATCAGTGGGTCTGACTGCAGAGCCGGAGAGCGAGAGGCCAAACACAAATCATTGTTTTACACCGAGCTGGTGTTATGGGTGGAAGTGAGTCACCATGTGGGTGTCTGGGTGACAGACACCATTTCTTTTTACGTTACACACAAACACAAAGACACATGTGACCATTCACACACTCATTTAATTTTACTTTATGGTTTTATACAGTACAGTGAGGTAATGTCATTACATGAGCATGTTTGCTGTCAGTTCCATTCAAATCTGCTGTACGATCGATCAATACAAAAATCATGGGAAACTGCACACTTGGCCTGTTGTCCTTCCTATTTCAGTGATGTTGTGTTGCTTTTCAAGGCCTGCCCTTTTGTTATTAACTGTGACGTTACATACAAGGCATGGTACATTTTCAGCGTGATGACGGCAGAGGAAGAAGACTCTTGTTTTGTAATTGCACAGATTTGTCTTCCTTTACCATTTCAGATTGCAAATGCATTTTACCGACACTTTGCTTTAAACCAATCTTGTCCAAACAGGGTGTCTACTTGCTGTTTGTGTTTTGTGCCATTATACTGGGCCTTGTTGAAATGAAAAAGGGCCAGCAGCACTCCCTAAAGACCGTTGGTTCAATTCCACCCCCTTACACAAACACTCTCAACACCTCCGCTGTGCTGACACTGTGCCTGCACATACAGTCCACACCATCAGAAACATGCTTCCTGCCCAGCAGCAATATTTGCAGAGGATGAATATTGTTGGTTTTACTGACTTCAAAGTGAGGAAATTGCAGATTGATGCAAGACGATTCATTTTAATAAAGATTCACTGTTTTTTGCAAGCTTTAAAACAATATTCACATTCTGAAATGTTCACTGAAGCAGACGTCTCTGTAAGAATTCCTCCTGTTTGCACTCGAAGAGATTCCTTCCCCAACATGCCTCCAGCAGCTCAGACAGCTGGAGCCTCATATCAGCACATCAGATAAACTTTGGTTTGTATTCTCGCACAGAACAAGGACTGCAGATTTCGTCCACCATCAGTTACATCGGAAGCACGTTAGAAAGGGACAGCCACCGAGAACAGGAGGAACAATTACAGCAAGGAAAAATGCACAGGGTCATTGTTTTAAAACACATTTGGAAAACTGTGACCCATAATAAGAGAAATGATGACAGATTCAAATGGGCTGGGTTAAGCAAATAAACTAACGGAGCGTGGCTGTGTTTAAAGTCACAGTCTTCTAGAGGATTTTCAAAGGTTTACTCGCAAAACAAGCACACAGCAGGAAAAATAGCACACCTCTCGGCACACAGGTGAGCTGAAGGTTGAGTCGGGTGCATTAAAAGCCCTGTTAAAAGCCTAAATGTGCTCCGCTTGCGATTTTTCCTGGAAAGCCGCTGCTGCTAATACCTGGGTTATAATACTGCAAATTCTGCAGGTTTTCATCAGTGGGTCACAGGCTCAGTCGTCACAGTGTTACCTTATTTGGTGACTAACTTAATGACTTAACAGACATTTTTTAATGTAAATCTTCAAGATTATAGCTTTAAGGTTCTAAAAACTTAAGGATAGGAACGGATCATGGTTGCAGTTAATGAAAACAAAAGAGTTTATTGCAGGTCTGTGAGACCTTTCTAATTATATGGCACTCAATGGTGGGTACCTGAGGTACAGAATCATCCAATGATGAAAATCTGTGATACAGGAAGTGGCATGATGACTCAGTGGTTTGTCTTGTTGTTGTACAGCATGAGGTTTCTGGTTGGAGAGGAGTGTAAGTGTTGACATTCATGGTCAGACATAAGGAAATCTCTATCAGATCGGAAGCTGCAATCAATATCTGAGCCAAACACAAGTTTGTTAGCTGAGGAAACCTGGCCAAGGACAGTATTCCAAACGATTTTTTAATGTTGCTATTATTTCAAACAGATTATGTTTCTTACATTAGTTTTCTGGCTGTGCTATGATAGGAAAATACATACAGCCTTTGCTAGTTTGCTTCAGCATGGTGATTTCTTTATGTAATACTAATACAAAAAGCAAAAGTAAAAATAAGGTCAAATAGAAAATAGGAGATTAGCCTCCCTAATTGAAGGCCCCCCTCACAGAAAATGGGACCTCTCACTCAGCCTACAGTGGCAACAAGCCATGTTGCTCTCAATAAACACAAAAATATGCTGCCTTTATTCTTATAGTCTGTTAACGTGTTCAGAAGTCATTTAAAGCTTCTCCCCACCCTGCAGCAACGCATGCTGAGATGGGCTGAAGCCCCTCAGAACCCCACAAAAGAGTTATGTGGAAAATATTAAAAGTACATGCTGGCAAGGTTTTCTTCCATTCAACAGCAAAGCTCTAAAATTACACCAGAGACGCAGCTTAACTGAGCGGCACACCAGGACTCAGGTACATGCCGGGGTGAAGATTTGAGTGTCATTTTAAAGCCAACAGAGGTGGATAAAGGACCTCAAAGAGCCCGAGACCAAATGCTGTGCAAGTCAGATAAAAGATTACCTAACCTCCCTCTCTATGCATCCTGTCCTGGTAACAAACCAACTACAGCTGCACGCAGTTGTCTTTGTAGCAAAACCATGTGCTGTACACCAAGGTTTACATTGTGCTTCACACGAGGATTTTGACACTTTTACTCTGTGGAAAATCAAAGTGGAGGGAACACGACACCAGAGATCACATCACTGCAGCTTACACTTTGTATTGTTTCTGTATTGTGATTCAACATTTGGAGCAGCTGCTGCAAAAACGTTCAGCAACACAAGCATGAGACACTCATTTACAAAAATGGCTGACTGATTTTGGCTGTCACGTAGCTTTACTTCATTAACAACAAGGCTGTCAGGTGGCTGATGGTGCTGAAAGCACAGCGGCTCATCTGAGGTCTTCGACAAAGCACTTGTGAGACACAGTGGAGTTGGCTGGCTGGTTATTAGTGATCGGAAGAATGAAAAAGGGTTGAAGGCCAATGAAAGAAAGGACCCCGATTATTTATCAGAGCTACTGATACCCTACTGTAGCAGCCATCCACTCCGGTCATCACACCAAGGCCATTTATCTGTCCTCTGTTCCTTAAGACTAGAGGTGACTGTGTCTTTGAGGTTTCAGCTCCTCAGCTTTGGAACAGCCTTCCTCAATCAGATCTGCCAAATCTGTGCTGTTTTAAACGGCTCCTAAAAACCTGAGAAGGAACAAGGATTTTTCTTTTACTCCTAGGTTGGCCCTCAAAGGCATTATCTAAAGCAAGACAGGCATAATTCTAAAGCCGGACAGACAGACACACAGACAGACAGAAAGACAGACACGGGCCCCGGTTTTCACTGTGAGAGACAACAGTTAGAACTTACAACAAAGATCTATACCAAAATTTCGGGATTAACGAGTTCAAGGAGGCGGATGTTGACGTTTGATGGCCAGCAGTTAATCAAACGTAGCAAAGTAACTAAAATAAAGGGACTGGTGGCAAATGGAAGACTAATATTCAGATTCAGCTGTTCCCTCGTGTGCTCTTAGCTGATATGATCAGCAGAGAGGAAATTACAGCACAGAGCACAAAGAGTCAGCTTCATCGTGTTCAGTTGGAACTGTCCCGTTCTGACAAAATGTAAAAGCAGCAATGATGCCAGAAGTTACGAACTCGATGTGATGTTTGGCAGAGCGGGCTTAAAGGAATGTAAAGTAAAAAAACAAAGGAAGACAGAAAGTGAAATGTACCTTTAATTGCTTGAAGAATGAGGACCATTAAGTCCCCCGGGCCTCCTGTTATTCTTTTCTTTGCGTGTGTTTCTGGCCGAGTAACGGTAATAAAACACAGCATTAAAACGCATTAAAAGAAGCCATGGACAGAAAAAAGCATGTCTGAGTTTGTACATTAGGCGCCACAACAGAGCACTCAGCAGTGAGTACACCTGTCATAACACACATTCAGCAGCCACTGCTGTCTTCTCCAAAAAAGCACATTAGCAGCAAAAAACTAATTCAAAACAGGCCCACCAGAAATAGCCAAAATGGATTCAAATTCAGCGTCTACATACTTACAGTGAGTCTCAATTTAACACGTGGCAGAACAACACAAATTCTGACAAAGTCTTTTTTGTATGCTTGCATTAGTACACCTCAGAAAGAAGGTATTTTATATAATCTTTCCAAATCCTAAATGACATGCTAAAATAACCCAAATGAAATGTTCTTACATAAGCACACTAAAAAGAGAAAAAAAAGATCCTCCACAGATCCAACCGTACTGGAGATCTATAGATCATGTGAGGCATATACCAGTGCTGTGTATTGTTTTTTTTTTTGTTGTTTTGTTTTTTGACATACAGAGGTACCATAACTTTCGCATTTTAGTGTATTTATTAAAAGGCAAACTGTTAAAGACTTAACCGGAAATTAATCAAATACACTGTGTTCAACATTATTTGACTGGTTGTGTCAAAGTAGAGCACATAAAAACAAGTACATAACAACATAAATCATCTTTTTTTGAGGTCTGTTTCGTTCTTACATCTAAAGATCAATCTTAACACCTTTCTTTTTTCTTAACTTTTCCTCTGTTAATATTCTAAACATATTCAGCACACAGTTTCAGTGACTGGTATAGTATTATATTCAACACTAGTGATGGTTTTGGCACATGCATATGGATGTGTGCATTTCTGAGTATTTCTTTTTTCATTGGTGTATTAAGTAAGATGCATAGATCATTGTAAAACAGGGAACATAAGTAAAAAAAAGCACCAATATAACCTGCTCTTTAAAATCCTTAAGAGATATTGTATGCATCTATACTTGCATTTACATGACTGCAGTGCCCAACACACACTGCAGTACTCTCCTAAAAGTACATGTAAAATAGCAACCTGACATCACAGTTGGTAAGTCCAGGTAACTTTGCCACGTTTCTGTATTGCACATGCTCACCAGAACCAACGCCTCGCGGAGGCTGATTTTTTTTCTTGTAAATTTCAGTGTGTAGTGGAGTGCCCTGTTATTGTGAGTGATTCATGGTCCACTGACTCATTAATGCAACAGAATACACAACTTTTGTGAAGAAGACCACAAATAAACCACTATGGTGACTGAAAAATAAAATCTGCTTGATTTTGAAGAGAAATGTAAAAAAAAAAAAAAAAAGAAATGTGCCAAGTTCAATCAGCCTTTTTGGAATTAGCTTGTATCCACTGGGAAAATGTGTCCTGGTGTTTTGTTTTATCACAGTTGTTTCAGTGAAATTGGCGGACGTGCTCTTCACACTTCATGTTCAGTCTCAGAGCACCCCCTAGTGGTCAAACGAGTGAACGTCCTCTCCCAGCGAGTGTAACAGGTGTCTGCTTTGTGTAAAACATCCAACCTGTGAATTATTGTTAATTTGGATGATCATTCCCCTCTTAGTATTTCACCTCCCTTCTTTTCAAACATGAATTCTGACGTTGCTTCTGCAGCACGGCGAGCCCTCCGAGCCTCGACGACGCCGGGCTCGTGGGTGAAGCGAGGTCCTCACTGCCTTTTGCTGTCCAGAATCGCCCTCCAGTCGTCCGACCAAGACTGGAGGCGTCTCTGGGAGGGGCCGAGGGAGAGGTGTTTGTTGTGGCAGGCGGTGAACAGGATGTGCTCCCACGATGGATTGGGCTCCACGCCTGATCAGGGGACATGTTGATGTTAGGCGCAAACATTGCGTAAGTGCAAACCACATAATATTTCACAGAGAGGAGCGTACAAACAGCTGCTTTTGACCGCCCGGTAGATCCTGACTAACAGCGCACACAGTGGCTGTGCGAATGAAGATGGTGTATGCAAATAATTACACCCACATGACACTACACGAGCAGGATTATGTAATCATCTTCCTCTTTCTTTCCTTCTCCCTTTTAGTTTTTCTCAGCGTGCAAAACGCTGTTCATTCAAATGCTATAAATATGAACCCATTTACATATTTATAATGTTATATCATTGTGTTTCTGTCAGTTAATGATCGCTGAAAAAACAGCAAGTCACATCATTTCTCAAGCCTCCGTCAACAGGAATACCTCAGCTGCAGGTCTTCACATTAAAGAACTTGTGATATTGCGTTTCCGTTTGCTAAACCCTTCACCCCGGAACAGCTGTTGTCCAATCACACCTCAGCAACTGTAATGAGGCCTGGCAGGTCTGTGATGTTTTGGATTTCCCTTTTGAAGTAGTGTTGTGTCTTTTTATAGACTTTACAAACTAAAGACGCATGAGAAAAAGAGTGTCTGTCTAAAGGAAGGTGCTTCCATGTGTTTAAAGCCTATAGTCATAACCTGCCATCACTTCCAAGGCTAGTCAACTCATCATTAACTGACTAATTGGGGTTAAAAGTTGAATTGAAGAAAAAAAAAACCTGTTCACCACAGAGTCATCCACTGTGTTGTGTGTGTCTGACGTGTGTGTGTCAGAGTTTAGGCTAACGTTAGCGTTTCTGACCTGCTGTTTATTGGATTTGGGCAAATTAGCTCCCTGGCCAGCTTTACCACAGAGAGCCTTACGTTTGCCAGAGACATCAGTCGGCCCTCATCCTCAAAGCCTTTTATCTTGAGACGTTAAAACTAAAACGTGTTGTTTGGAAACGCAATCAAGTATGCAAGCCAAGCAGCCTCACAGTAAAACCAAAGAACACTCGTGCTTGTAAAATGAGACGTAATTAGTTCTGCGCTGCAATAGGAGAACAATGCTGTTTATTTATTTACACACCTAAATAATCTAAATCTAATCTAAAGATCTGACTTTCTGCCTGAAACCTGCTGCTGGAGCATCAGCCCGTCAGCGTGATGTCAAGTACATATTTTAGACACATTTTACAGGTTTCTCCTTTTAAAACAAGTCAGCTGGTGAAGGCATTTTCAACCAATTCATGCAGCTAACATTAGTTTAACTACAGCTAATCAAATCTGCTGTTTTTGTCTGCCGTGTATGTAATCAAGGGCCCATTGTTTCTTGTTAAATAACCTGCCCTCTGCTATCGTTGGAGATGCATGCATGACAGTGTCAGAAGGGTGTTCAGGTGTTGATGTGGGAGCTGCACCTATATCGTCATTAATATCAATATAAAATCATGATCAGTAAAGTAACAACACAGAATGTCCTTGCGAATGCACACATAAACTGTCCTCACCTAGAATGTCAGGCTTGTCGTCTATGAGGATGTCTCCGGCAATTACTGTCTTGTCTCTGGTCAGGATGACCTGCTCCAGAAAGTCATGGCCAAAATACTTCTCTATCCAGGCATACTAGACACACAAACACACAGAAACAGACATGCACACGCACACGCACACACACACACACACACACACACACACACACACACACCAGATGAAATCTAGTTATTAATGAAACACAGTAATCACTTCCAAAGAGCACAGAGAGGATGTTGTTGATTGGCTTACCTTCTCGTGAGGACAGTGTCTGTAATGTTTTATAGGGCTGGTGCAAATAAAGACATCTGTGCTGCAGAGGGAAACAAGAGAGTGGAAAAAAATTAAAAACATACAAACATTTTTATATTCCAGCTGCTTATACCGGACACACTGCCTCTTTTTGACCGGAATGAATGTCTGTGTTGGAAACAGGTAGTGAACCTTTCCCTGGTAGGACAATAAACAGATGAAAAACAAAAGTGAAAAATATGAGATTGCACCATATGGTAGATATCCCTGATAAGAGCACGGGTCCATTCAGCCACTGGTGCTTAAAGAAACCCATTCATTTCCACCAGGAGAGGAAATGTAAACATACAGTTTCATAACTATGGCGGCTATTTTTAGACGTTATTCCGCTGTGTTGTGTGCTTCCGAGAATAACACCGGAAACGCAGATCGCAGCCTCCTCCATGTTGACTCAGATTACACTTGGACCAAATATGTCACTACAGGTGCCAGTTACAGCACACTTTCACCAACACACACACAGAGGAGAACAACAAAGGCACGTGGCTCACAGTCCCAGCTAGTGCTTTTACAGCAAATGTGGTGTCATACTAATTTCTTTTTCTATCTTTCTATGCAACATTTCTTTTTTCCACCTGCTTCTTTTGCGATTTGTACAATTTAAGGCACAAAATCTCCTCCATGCGTTGATCACCTCATAAGCTCCAAGCAAGTCAGGTTTGAATGACGAAGTGCTGAGAAAACCGATCGGACTTACTCATTCATCTTGGCCATCTCCTTGACCGCCTCCACTCCTCCTGGCAGTGGATCCAATTCCAGGAAGAAGTCCTTGGACTCCCAGATACTCATGGCTTTTTCCTAGAGTCAATAAAAACCACACAAACACACAGTTTAGTATGCATGTACATTGATAAGATGTAGGCGTGAGTGCTCTGAAAGAAGAAGTGTCCAAAAGTCATCTTGCCCAAGGTCAGTGAGACACTCCAGAGAGAAAAAGGAAAAAAGGATAAAATGATATTGGATATGAGACCGTAGATATGAGAGTGAGGCTGTAGTGTCCTTCGAAGATCTTAACAATGACAAAGCAGCAAACAGGGTCTATTTGTTCATCTGTGTGACATAACAGAAAAGAGATAGATTTTCACTTTCAGTTTTTTTTCAAAAATAAAAGTGACCAGAACATATTGACTGGATTGGCTTTAAAATGTAAAGCTAGTATCAAAAGAGCTATTTATTCTAGTGGTGTAAAATGCTTCTTTAAATAAATGAAAGTCAAATAGTCTGTTGCTGATTAATTAGTACAGTATTCCTTGTGATCACCCCTCCAGTCTTTGAGTAAACACGATTCTACACAGATAGAACTACCCATATTAATGGGACATGTCTGTGGACAGAACTTAAAACACTGGAAATAAAAGAGCCTTTATTTGGCTGCAGGCCCGTGACTAACTGAGTAGCACGTGGTGACAAATCAGCATCAGGAGCTGGCAACCGGTAAGTCGGGAGCAAATGATAAGACAGTCATCAGTGAGGACGGGGTTTTTTAAAGGGTCTCACAAAATAGACATGCTCACTGGTCCAGAAAAACTAAAGTCAGTTATTGTCTGTGCAATTTCAGATACTGTTTACTGTTCAGGCTTCCTGTTTCCTCATGTTGAATGACATAAATGATAAAAAACTTGATGTTGTGGTTGAACTGGCGAGCACTGTGTAAATGCATACATGGGACATGTTGCTGCAAATAATAACTTCTCAGTTTTTCAATTGATAAATTAGTTGTTTGGTGAAAAAAATGTCAGAAATTGTTAAAAAAAAATTTGAGACACTTCCTTCCTTTGAAAATGATGCAAAACAATCCATCTATTATCAAAACAATAGGGGATCCGTATAATAGTTAACAATTGATGGATTCAATCACTGATCGTTGCATCTGTATTGGGCACTCCACTTTATTTCAGTGGACCACAAACAGATCTTTCTGTGTGTGCGACCTGAGAGATGTCATACCAAAGTCCACCTGCAGACCTGTCACTGGGTCCTCTAACTCGGTCTCTGATGGGAAATATTCATGTTAATCACACTCTGGCACGTTTGAACCACTTTACAGACCCCCGGAGGAGCCTGCTCCGGGGCCTCCGTCTCCTGGAGGACTGGAGGTGATCTGATCCTAACTTACACTCAGGTCGCTCCTCAGCTGGCCGTACTGCGTCGACACCCAGAAGCCCCTCCGCTCCTCCAGACTGATGTACGGCTCGTCCGGGTACCTGGCCCGGTACTTCTTGAAGAACCCGCCCTCGAAGTCGGCCAGGACCCCGTCCATGTCCACCAGAACCCGCAGTCTCTTACCCGAGGCCGCGGAGGACGACATGTCTGCGCAAATCCTCTTAAAGGGCTCACGGAGCAAAGTGTGCGCCCTTCCGAGTAGGCGGGCAGAGGCGGACATTGTTGACTATCGATCCTGCCGCAGGTGAGCCGGGTTAACCCTTCACACGACGGCCACACACGTCGGACAAACCCTGCATGGGCTCGGGGGAGCTCCCGCAAACACGGCTCCGTGCCCGTGTTGTTATGTCGTGCTGTTGTTTTCTGACTGTCTTTTTTGTTGTTGTTGTTGTTGTTAAGACGTTGCTATGTGAACTTTCTCATCGCGTCCGCGCCGCAGCTCCGCTAACGGTCGGTGGCTAACGGTCGCAGGCTCAGCTGCGACACGGCTCCGGACGCGGGGAGCTGCGGGGAGCTGTGCTCATCGTTTGTCTGTGTCAGTGTTAGCTGCCTACAGACCGCAGTATCAGTCTGCGGCACACAGCTGGCCGAGCAGCGGCGGGAGGAAAGAGGAGCCGAGCGGAGAGGACACCCTGTACTACAGGACTGACACTGCGGAGATGGGCTTCACAGCAAGATGACCCACTCACCTCAGCTTGTCAGTGCAGTTTTACAATATCACTTATTTGTGAAGTATATTAAGGATTTGAATGACTGTGAAACTTTCAGGGATTCCACATCTGTGCATAGAATCTGAAAATGAGCCGAAATAAATGTTTAATTGACTATGTCTATGTGTTTTTGTTTTAATCAATGCAAGTCCATTTTAGATATTTGCATTTGTCAGCCATAAGTCTTTCATGTGGTGGTACAGTAATGAAAGAAAATCCATATAACTGTACGGTTTATCAGAGATGATAGAGTTAGAATAATAAGCCAGGGTTAATATTTATGAATTGACTAACACGTGCATGGTAGACTTCCATGTTTGAAAGGAAAAAAGACGTGAAATCGAGTGAGAAATTGGTCACAACATTGTATTTTAACAATGAGAAACAAAAATGATTTATTTCAAGTATAGTCATAAGGACATCTCATGGATATATACCAATAAAATTAAGGATATTGAAAACTACAGGGGTGGCACGGTGCCTTGGTATTGGTTCTTGGCTAAGACAACCTTCAGTTAAAAATACTGCTGTCCATAAAAACTGGACTGCATCTTCATTTTGTGGTCTTTTGTTTTATAAATGATTGTGCCCTGCATACAAATGACAAACTGTAAACCTATAAAAAACTATGGAAGACCATCGTTTCTTTGAACTCACTTTGTTAGAGTCTTTTACAACAGCAAGTTAGAGAGTGGATGGATGCCAAAACTGCTATTTACGTCCTCCGTGCTCAACATAACAACTGAAAACTTGTATTTCCTCTGCAAAAATTACATTTGTAATGAACTATTTTTTCTATTAATTTAAACAATTAAACAGTTACAAACAGTGTCATTTACAAACGTTATATTTCTCAGAAGCACAAAAACATCGGGATCTGTTATCAGTGGATGCTAAAAACTCTGTTAGAGAGGAGCTCTTTCCTCACATAAGATCTTTGTCGAAAACCCAGTAAATTTACGTCAGTTCCTGTATTTCTTCAGCTTTACAGAGGGAATAACACTATAGCCTGAAATACATAACTGTGGTCTCTTAACGCATGTTAGAGGCACAGTTAAATATAATTTTGTATTAAAAAAAATACAATTATTGAAATGGTGACGATATTTACAGATACTTTGACCGGATGGTGTGTCTGGCCCTTTAAGAATCCAATGGTCGGTCCGTAATCTCGTTGCAGTCTGCTCTGTTCTTATGATCTCGCGACAGCTCCAGCTCAGTGGCGGCTGTGTGGCCCCCTGTCTCAGTCCGGACGGAGTTGTTTCTGACGTTTGAATGAAAAACAGTGCAAATTACCTCCACTTTGGACCCAGGAAATAATGGCTTCAGCCTTGGAGCAGTTTGTGAACAATGTGCGGCAGCTCTCCGCTCAAGGTAGGGCTGCTAAACTTATTCGAGTGGGAAGTATTAGCCAGTTAGCTAGCATATGCTATCCAGTGCCTTGCCGATAGCTAGGCAGTCAAACTGGCCAGAGCCCTCTTTTTGCTTTATCATGTAAACACACCGTTAAAATGACTTCGTCCGGCCGCGAGAGTTGTGTAAAGTGTCACCAGAGGATTCGTTAGTGCACGGGGAAGTTAGTAATAACCGCGGACCGGGTGGCTCATCAAACAAGGTGTCAAAATCCTACTTTTTGTTTTTGATCTAGAAAATAATTTCTGGGGATTGCCTACCGGTAGTCCCGCCCTAGTCGCACGCAATTGGCTGGCGCCTCGATTTGGCGAATTTTATTGGTTTGAAGTCGACTGTCAATCCCACTCGCAGTGCCTCTGTTGCAAGGCCTTGACAGGACACTTGACCGGCCGATTTAGATAGAAAAACTCAGCCACAGCACGATGGTTGTAAGCAGTTTAATACCTTAGTATACCTTTGTTTTCTTAATTTATAAAGAAGAGCCTCGCGACAACTATAGACAAGTAAATGATCATTTTAGTCTTCATTTGGTCTCTTAAACAATGAAGAAAGCTCACTTGGAAAAAAAATCCTGCTCTTTTCTCTTTTCGTGGAATTTATTTGTTTAATCTCAACATCTACAATGACTGAGATAGGTGAGATGTTATGATAACATTTTCAATTTTGAAAACCTTTATACTTACACATTTGTGTATGTGTCCCTCTTGTGTGCCATAATATGTACAGAGAAATTTCAAAAATGACTGATAATTTTAAATCCCAGTGTTGTGCCTGGATCCTACCTGCCCTAAAACCAGTGATGTATGTACTCTGATCTGTATCTATCCCTGTCAACTTCCTTGATTTTAAGACAAGTGATTTTAAGACAAGTGTTTTCAGATCTTCCAAGACTGTGAGAAGGTCCACAGTGGTCTGACTTTTCTGTCTGCTCTCTCACTCCAGGCCAGATGACTCAGCTGTGTGAGTTGATCAACAAGAGCGGGGAGCTGCTGGCCAAAAATCTGTCCCACCTCGACACGGTGCTGGGGGCCTTGGACATCCAGGAGCACTCCCTAGGCGTCCTGGCTGTGCTGTAAGTAGCCCTGCTCCGTCATTTGTCCTTCACACTTTTGCCACCACCAATGTAGTTCACAGCAGCCAAGAGCTCTGCCTTGGTCTCTAGTGAAGTCTGCTGCTATATATATATATATTTTTTTTTTATTGGTTCAGTCTGTCCAGACTTCCTCTACGTTCCTTTTCTTGCCACATTCCCATTTCTTTCCTGAATTGGGCCCTGAAAGTCTGTCATCGCTATAGTCAATGTAGGTCCTATTTTTTGATGAATAGGGTAGAGCTTTTGGAGCCTTTGAGAGAGTTAGTTAACAAGGAGAGAATGATGCACATGACTTCGATGTTTCCTCAGTTTGACGGTGAGAAATGTGGGATCCCAAATAGGATAAAGTGTGTATATAAAGTGTATATAAAATGTGCCATTTCTTCTCATTAATAGTCAATAATTTTTTTATTGTTATTGGCCTGCCTGTTGCATGTAACATCTAATCTACTTGTTGCATGTACAACTAATAACTGGGCTGAGATAACACTGTAGCAAAGAGTGTTAAGCTTTAAGGGCTGAAATGCTTTTGCCAATCTTGCTTTTCCTCCTTTGTTTCCAGATTTGTGAAGTTCTCCATGCCAAACATCCCTGACTTTGAGACGCTCTTCTCCCAAGTTCAGCTCTTCATCAGTACCTGCAATGGGGAGCACATTAGATATGCAACAGACACTTGTAAGTCCAGACGAACCAACCTTCTCTGTCCTCAATGTTTAGGAAACATGTTGTATTCAGCCAGCTGATGTGTACACATTTACAAGAACTGCACTGTTCACAATGAGACAAGGGCGTGTGCTCAGCTAATCTATGTTACCCTTTTATCTAATGGGCACTCTTTTTTTGTGCATCACCTTTATGGTCAGATGGTGGATTTTTTTCCAGAGCCCGCTGACAAGTTCTTTACAGTTTTTTAGAATCAAGCAAAAATAAAAACATTGATGCAAAAATAAAAACATTGCTTTTTTTATGGTGGTACTGCATCCATAATGTAGATTGTAACGTTCAGGTTTTTGGTGTAGTGTTATGCAGTATCTGTTACATTGTTTCCATTTCTTCAAATGTCCTAATGTTAGATAAATCATTACAATGTCTGGAACATATGAACCTTTTAGCTAGAAGAAAAGACAGCGTTATTATGTATGTACATGTTTGACCAGGTGTATATATGTGATGTCTAAACTGTACCCTCTAGACGCACGTGAGCAGTTTATATACTTCACTAACCACTGAAAGAGCCAATCATCAATTTTCATTTAACCTTTTCCTTCCTCTCTCACAGTTGCTGGTCTCTGCCACCAGTTGACAAATGCCCTTGTTGAGCGGAAACAGGTAAGACTGTTCATTCTGACTTAGGTGTAAGTAAAATATCTAACAGAGAGTTACCACTAAAACTAAATTAGTTCTTCTCCACATCTTTACAAGATTATACACACAAATATTTTTTTGCTCCAGTAGCTACACATATATGGACGATGCACTTTATAATTCAGCTGTACTGCAAAACAGTTGGGCTTCAATGACAATTTACAGAAGCCTCTGCAGCAGTCTGTAGTGCTGTGGTTGTTATTGAAGACTGAATAGTCTGAATAGAATGTAAATGGGTTTATTTATTCTGAATTTTTTTTAATTGGCCCTTCCCCCCCCCTCGCTCAGTCTGTTTTTGATCTGTGAGACATTCAGCTACAGCTTCCATCGAAGACTACCTGCAGGGTTGAATAAAGTGTTTAATCATTGACAGAGCACTGTTTTAGTGATAGAGTAATAGAGTGTTTAATCCAATCCACAGGTGATCACTATGATGTTCATTTAAAGCCCTATTCACTGAAATTATGTAAGTGCTGACGTGCCTGTGTGTCATACAAACCTTCAAATTCTCACCTCTAAACAGAGCTTGAGTTGGTCTACCTCGTGTTGTGTGCCTATTTCGAGATTTTTTCCAAGATGTTCTTGTTATTATAAAATGTGTTGTTCAAGTGCCCGTAATGGGTGCATGATGTTTTCAAAAGCAATTTCCCCTTGGTGAGAGTGAAATTAGAAATAATGTTTGAATCTTATTTTCAAACACTCCAACAAGACAAAGTCCATATGAGTCATCCCACTGTTGGGTTTCAGCACCCAAGAGCATGTTTTCTTTTCCTTCTTGATCTAAATATTTCAATGCATTTTAAAGTGTGGCACAGGCAAAGGCTGTTTTTAGTGTGTTTGGATGCGTTAGGAAAGCTGCAGCTGAATAACATTTTTTTCCCTTTCTCCCTCTATAGCCATTGAGGGGTGTTGTCGTCCTAAAACAGGCAATAGACAAAATGCAGATGAACACAAACCAACTTACCTCAGTTCATGCAGACCTGTGTCAGGTGAGTTTCTGGCTCTGCTACATTATGACCAGTGCCTCAATCCTAAAATGTGTACATGCAATCTAGTAACTAAATGTATATTTAGCTGTAATCAACAACCAAGTTATCCCACTTGTCTTGTTTTCCATTCCCTCCTCATAAAGACGTATTTGTTGATTATGCTGTTGAGAGCCTAGTGTTAAATAATTCAAACACATATACTCTACTCAGTGTAACACTCTTGGTCATTCTCACTACATATTTGTATCCTTGCAGCTGTGCTTGTTAGCAAAGTGCTTCAAGCCCGCCCTGCCCTTCTTGGAGTTGGACATGATGGACATCTGTAAGGAGAACGGCGCTTACGACGCAAAGCACTTTTTATGTTACTACTACTATGGTGGCATGATCTACACGGGCCTCAAAAACTTCGAAAGAGCACTGTATTTTTATGAACAGGTACAAAAAAAATATCTTGACTATGTGGAATGACATAGCAAACCCTATTTGAAAGTCTTCAGAAGTAGTCACATGTACTCATGTTTTCCCTGAGTACACAATAAACTGTTGCCTTTTCTCTGGTGTATACATAATTTGTACATGATCACACATTTTCTCATTTTAACTTCAGGCAATAACCACTCCAGCCATGGCAGTGAGCCACATCATGTTGGAAGCCTATAAGAAATACATCCTGGTGTCACTCATTCTCCATGGAAAAGTGCAGCCGCTGCCCAAATACACCTCACAAATAGTTGGGAGGTTCATCAAGGTAAGTTTAAATGTAATAGATGAAATGAGAAGTATTCAGCTTTGCTCTTTTGTACAAGTGTTGCATTTACATCATGCAGAAAGTTAGGTTTTAGAATATCTAATTTAATCAGGTTGCATGTAGTTTACATAATCTGCAGAAACTCAAACTCACAGCATTATACGTTCAGTAAGCAGTTTATCAGGTGCACCTAGCTTAAACTAATACAATAGTCCTGCAATAAACACTACACATAGGAAGTATTTAATGCTCAGTTTGGATTCAGTTTGAGGTTTTAAGAGGTGTTGATTCACTATTTGTTCATTTTGGAAGTTGACATGTTATTATGGTGTCACTGAGGGTACACAGTCTGATTGATGCAATACAGTTTGGCAACCATAAGCATCCAAAATGATCATTCAGTTCAGTCAAAAAAAAATAATTTCATAGGACACTGGTGCGAGACTGTTCAGATTTCATTACTTTGAAAAGAAAAAAAGACTTTTACTCCTGTGAAAACAAACAAACAAAAAACATCTATGAGGATTTACAGCAGGATTGCGGTGACTGTCTTCTCAGGTGGTTTTTAAATAGCTTGTGTGAGCAACTGGTTTATCAACTGGATCTTGATCTTAATGCCCTTTGCAGTTGGTCTACCTTTCATGTGGTCATGTAGGGAAGCAGTTATGTTTCATCTCATGATCAATTAAACTGTTTATTCATTGAAGTTAATCAGTCATTATTGTAGGAGTCCAAAGTTCTGAGCTAAACCAGCTGTAAACAGCTTGGATGTTTGGCTATTTCTAGCGTCTCCAGTGAGTTCCTTTATGTTCCTTTATAGTTTATAACAGAAAATGAAATCACAACAGAAACAAATAAATGCGGAAATGTCACCAACTGCTGCCAATGAGAAGTTCTGTATGTTCCCACAGTTGACAGTTTCTACTCAGCTCTGAAGGAAATGAAAGGTCTTCAGTGACCTAATAATAAAAATGAAGACAAGCAATAAAGATCTACTCATGCAGTTAATGATTTGCTGGACCTTTTTAAGTAATTGGTTTTCTCCATGTCCTTGCTCTTTATTTTCTCTTATTGCTGTCTTTAGCCCCTGAGCAACGCATACCACGAGCTAGCTCAGGTTTACACCACCAACAACCCGGCCGAGCTGCGCAGCCTGGTCAACAAACACAGCGAGACCTTCACACGAGACAACAACACGGGCCTGGTCAAACAGTGCCTCTCCTCCCTCTACAAGAAGAACATCCAGAGGTTAACAAAGGTGGGTGTGAACTTGACTATTAATCTGAGCCAGATGTTTTCACAAAAAAACATGAGAGAAATTCCACTAATACGTGCACCCTTTATGTGGGGATACTATGGTTTGAACTCCACTGTCTGAATAGTGCTAAAGATTGCATTTAGATGTAGTTTTAGGCAGGCAGTGGAAGGCATACACTTATAAAAATATATAGTTAATATGTTCAAAACCAAGCATTGGTTTAAAGGGACGTTCTACACATTTAGTTTAGTTTTTCTGGCCAGCAACATTATATGTGTCGTAAGTCTCTTCCACAACGAAGTGTGCTGCACATCATTCAAAGTGACAGAAAACATCCTTTAAACGTGGGTATGTGAAGGCAGATGTTAACATCTGATAGCCAGATGTTACTCGTGCTTGGAAAGCGGAGCAAAATGAAGCAAGAGCTTGTTGTCTACAGCGAGAGCTGGGTAACATATCACTGTCATCTGACAAGACACGAGAGGAGACATAAAGGAGTTTGGTTTGGTTATCTTTATGTATCATGAGTTTGTTTTCTCTTTTTTTCTGGGTCTTAAAAGCATAAAGGGGCCATTGTAAGTGCCTCCACCTGTTTGGTCATCATATTCACATTATTAAGATTTTCTGTTTTAAAATGTTCCTGTCAGTAAGTGTCCTCTTAAAGCACCCAGTAGTCATCTTCTAAATATAATCTCATATCAGTACATTCTATCATCATGTAGTCCGATCACACTTTAAGTTATGTTGTGTTGTGTATATTTTATATTATGTTGTTTTTTATGTTATGTAAGTTATGTTCATTTATTCATTTGTTTTTCTATTTGCTAAGTATGAGAGGGTACTGAAAAAAACAGAGTCAAATTCATTGTGTGTGCTCACATACTTACAGGTGATTCTGATTCTTTATCAAGTCAATCATGCTTGGCTGTAGTTAAAGCAACTGTGCAATAAAAAGGGACTTCAGGTACCAGACACTTAAACTGAGCAGTGTAGATTGCATTAATCAAATACAACAATCTAACCAAAGGAAAGTAAATATATATATGAGGTTACATGCAGGTTCAGTAGAACTTGTAATCTTATCTCTTTTAAATCTCTTTGCATGTCATCTTCTTCCTGCAGACCTTCCTGACACTGTCTTTGCAAGACATGGCGAGTCGAGTGCAGCTGTCAGGCCCCCAGGAAGCAGAGAAATACGTCTTACACATGGTGAGCTCATTCAGAGAGACTAAAGCACAAAATTTTTAATGTTACTAAAATCAAACCTTTTTTAATCACAGCACATGAAGTATGCTAATAAGTTTTGTATCTGACTGCTACCATACATTTGATTTTCATCATGCTGCTTGCTGTGCTCCTGTGCAGATTGAAGATGGTGAGATCTACGCTAGCATTAACCAAAAGGACGGCATGGTCTGCTTCCACGACAACCCCGAAAAATACAACAACCCAGCAATGCTCCACAAAATTGACCAAGAGGTGAGGATATCCAGCTGTGTTTGCACTGTGGCCGTGTTTTGCATGAAGCCTTATCATAAAGTAATGAACCAATCCTTACAGTATGTCTGCTTTTATTGTGACGCTATATGATTTGTCTGCTTTCAGATGTTGAAATGTATAGAGCTGGATGAGAAACTAAAGTCTATGGATCAAGAAATCACAGTAAACCCCCAATTTGTGCAGAAGGTGAGAAAACAGCATCCACAAACATACATGAATTTTTCTTCCTTTCATTGAGACATCTGCTATCGCATCTGCATGGGTGAAATTGTACAGAATTTTCCTGAGGAATGTTCTTGTGCATTACAGCTAGATTTCCACTATTTTAGTCATGGTGCAGAGAAGTTAAGAAAAATTAAATCTGAGAGTAAATTATGTGAGGGATGTGAACAACATAGTTCAACAGTAGTATGGGCAGCTAATGTTGGAATTACAAAAACAAAAACATACCTTTTTGGTATTTGTATTTGTACGTGGGAATCATCACTGCATATGTATATCAATCAAAAAGTCACTGTTTATGTTTCAGTGTTTTGTTCCATGAAGTGGTGAGTTTTCTAATAAAAATCTGGAACATATAAAAGGAGCAGCTCTGGGCTTTCTCTGCAAAGCTTAGCAGATAATTCAGTTATAAACCTGCTTCCTGTAACAGGTCTCATGGCTCCAAAGAGATCAACCATTGTTTGTGGGAGTATAGCAGGAACAGTTTTTTTTGTTTGTTTTTTCCCCAACTAGTTGTTTGTTTGGCTCTAACGGGCAACACTGTCAACACGCAACTCTTTGTTTTGCAGAGTATGGGATCGCAGGAGGACGATGTTGGTAGCAAAACGTCAAGTTATTCCTGAGGGGCCTTGGACAGGGAGCGAACGCTGCAGCCAGCCAACACGTTCATCCCGGGATGAGTTGGATTTTTTTAAAAGAGGAAAACAAACAAACATTCTATTGCATAAAGGACATTGGTCAAGGAAAATCTAATTGTGTGGAATGATGATAATTTTGGTTATTCTTTCTTCACAGTGTCTTAAGGATAAGAAAAGATCCTTACAGAAAAGGAGAAAAAAAATACAATTTTGTCAGTGTTTTATTTATCAATGTTCAGGTTGGAGCGCCACCGCTACATTAACAGAAACCACAATAATAAAAACTGGACTTCTTTGTTCCAAACTTATGTGTGAATAATCTCACTGTTTGTTTTGGTTCTGCTGCATGATGGCCGTAAACATGAGGGCATTACACATGAGGTAAAATATCCATGGCTGATGAGGATTCAATCTGATATGTTCTACATTTGTATAAAAAAAACACAACTGCAATGATCGTTTCCCTCTCACTCTTTTTTTTTTTAATTTGGTTAGAATGTAGATATCATCAATATCAAATCTGTACAGATCTGTTTCTGGACATGCCCTTGACCAAACTCGGCACAATGGAGGAGTCGTTCACAATCTGGTGCACTGTTTTGTTTTTTGTTTGTTTTTGTTTGTTTTTTTTCCCCTTTTTCCTTTTTTTTTTTTTTTAGGTCGGATCCACTAGAGGTCGCTATAGCACTGTATAGAAAACCGTTTTGACAGCTTGTTATTGCAAGAAGTGAGGTCAACATGAAACCAAACTGTCATGTCATTTGGGAGCTTGAGCTTTGCGATTGTGGATCTGTTAATAATAAATTGTTTAAGAATATAGCTCTGGGTTTCATGCCTTTTGTGGAAAGAAAAAAAGGATGTTCATTCATGTTCCTACTACATGTGCTGTGAGGTGGGTTTGAATTTCCATCCACTCCCCCTGACAGTCACACTGTCACATCCTCTGTAAGCACCGTGAGGCTGATTCGTACTTCAGCCAATCAGCGCTCCCTTCTACCGGGCGGATGTTGCTTGGCGGGGAGCTGCACCAATCGGGACGCGATGCACACTCGCAGAGGCGGGACTTAAGTGGCGGAGACATAAATCCGGAGCATGTCAATCACACGCAGATCTCTCCTCTGATTGGCTCGGCGTTATGAATGAGGTGGGCCTTAACGACACTCGCCGTGTAAGCTACTGTTGAAATTCCAGAGCTAACCAACTTTAGCCAGCCTGCTAACATGTAATTTAGCGAGCGAGCGCGGCGCCATTCTGGATTTAAATGCGTAAGTAACACTTTCACGTCCAGCGGAGGAGTACTGTTGGGGTGGGAGGGAGAGTCGTCTTCATGTTTGCTGCTGAGCGCGTCTCCGTGACTACGAGCAGGACATGTCCAGTTAGCCGGAGCGAAACGAGCTAGCCAACCAGTCCGGATCCGGGTCCTGGTCTGGGTCCGCGTCGAGGGACCTGGACGGGTTTCTTCGCCTCAGAGGACAGCGAAAGGCGGATGCGGCGGCTGCCATGAGTCCCGCGGGCTGCCCCCATGTCAGCAGCTTCAAGGTGGACAACTGGAAGCAGAACCTGAGGGTGATTTATCAGTGCTTCGTGTGGAGCGGGTCGGCAGAGACCAGGAAACGCAAGGTAACAAGTGACATGAGGGGCGGAGGGTGGGTGGAGGGGTGTTAGGGTGCTGAGGAGGGATCCTAATGCGTGACAGACCTTGTGTGTGTGTGTGTGTGTGTGTGTGTGTGTGTGTGTGTGTGTGCTGGCGTCGCGTGCGTGGACGGCTCCCCGCCCTACCAAAACAACACAAACATCCGACACACACACACACACACACACACACACACACACATAGATTGTGAATGCCGAGCTGCTCTCTACTCTCATCCCTTGGTGTCCGCCTCTATCCAGCACTAACAACTGCGTGTTAGAAGCAAACAACACACCGGAACAAAGCCCCGTCAGGCCGGGCTCGGCTTCTCCTCGCAGAGCCGCCGTGTGTGTTTGCGTCCGTACCGACACACTTCCTCCGAGCTGCACACACGGAGCCGTCACCGCGCTCACAGGGGCATTCGTTGATTTTTTTCCCTCCCTCCAAAAATAATTTATGTTTTATTTTACAGGCAACTAAGTAATCGTAGGGCTTTTTATTACACCCTCACTTTCATACACACACGCACACCCACAATTTGCTCTACAGCAGTTAACCAGTGACTGAGGTGCACTGTTGATGTCTGTGCTGCATGAAAGGATCAGTCAGGTTTAACTGTGAAGCTGTGTGTGTGTGTGTGTGTGTGTGTGTGTGTACGCTAGCCTCTCTTTCACATGCTGCTCTGTTTGTGGTTCCTCAAGAGAAGAAAATCTCTTTCACTGAGCCATGTTTATCATCCAGATTCACATGTTCACAGATCAGATGTGTGTCTGCATCTGCACTGTGTGTGTGTGTGTGTGTGTGTGTGTGTGTGTGTGTGTGGTTGCATGCATCCTGAGCTTGAACGTGCTCAGGGATAACCCCCCCCCCTCCTGTGTCCCCTGTCTCCTGCTTTGGCTCCCTGGGAGCCGTTGTAGTCCAGGAGGCTCATTTACTGAAATAAACGGTGTAAATATTTGCGGGCTCTCCTCCTGCACTGAGAGCAGATGAGCCTGGCAGGAGGGCTCACATCCCCCCCGCTGTGTCGCCTCTCTCTGTGCCACTACACGTTTATTGATTGTGGCTCAGTTGCACATGCACACTCCTCCACAATTTACTTTCTGCTCCACGGCATCCACTTCCTCCTCCTTCTCCAGTGTCAGCCCCACGATCAGCATTCTGTCTGCATCAAGCAGTCTCTCTGACCTTCTGACGCAGATTGAATTTGAAGCATTGGCTCACCTGGAGAATGAAAGGCTCTACTCCACAGCGCCGATCTCAGAAGTGTCACATCCGAATGATATTGGATTTTATCAGTTTTATCAGATATTGGATTTTTATCAGATTTTATCATCACATACTGGGATGGAGGGCGATGACTGGAGCCTCACAGATATTATAACAAGACCAAAGTGTCATAACATCACATTATGTCACAGCTAAATTCATAGTCACCCATTCACAATGAATCACAATTCATCAGCCAGTTGGAGCAGCGCGTACGTGTGTGCACCGAGCCACCAAAAGGAAAAATCAGATATCAAAGTCATGTTAGCGTGTCCTTTTCAAACCCTGAGCTTAGTCTCAGTTGTTTCCCATGGAAAAAATGAAACATTAGAGACTCCAGAATTTGATTCCTTACATCATCAAGTTGAAAAACTGGATAATCAGAAATCTGCAGTAACAGGTTGATGTATAAAAATTGGTGCGTGGAAGAGAGCAATGTTAAATAAAAATGTAAAGTGTCATCACTGTTTTTTCATGTTATGTCAGCAAATCATAAAATCCAGTAACAGTTGAGCTGTCTATGTCATTATCCAACTCTGTATACCTGTGTAGACCACAGTATTGTTTTTGGATGTCATGTGTTGTTATACAGAAATCTTCATGCTTTTCAGTCAGTCATTTTCTGATGCTTTTTCAGCAGGCAGTTACGGTCACAGGGTTTTATGTCATTAACCACCTTTGATGTTTTTATTGTAATATTATATATTACATCAAAGTTCTCAAGAAGGTCACAACAGCAAATACTGAGAAAAGTGCAGAGATGCAAATGTAGTTGTCTTTTGTTTTTTTCAGTGAGTTGCCTCCTATTTCCCTTCACCGTAGTCTTATTTCTGACAGGAGTACACAGTATTTGGTATTTTGCTTTTTTGTGTTGGAGGGAATGGCTTATGATTCCCCATTTAATTCACCTATCTAGGCACCACCTCTGAATCTGGGTCTTTCCCCATCAATGGACGAGACAGATGTTGTTGCCTTTGGCTTCCAGTGCGATAACGTCCTCACTTACACTTCTAACCAGACTGTGTCCGACCCATTACCCTCTCCTGCGCTTCTCACACAACACGCTCGCACTCAGACGAATGTGACACGGACAGATCTCAGGGTGTTCTCTGAGTGTTAGGAAGAATCACAAGGCCTTGTTGAGCATGTGGTGTCTCAGCGAGCACACAGCCAGCGAGATTAAAGCAGACTGCTGTATGTCCACAACTGCTCCGTATGTGTAACTCAGACTGGGCGTGATAGTAGAGGATGTAAGGATGTGCTGACAGACGAGCAAACGCACATTATTACATGAATACAATATACTCAGGCAATAGACAAATACACATGAAAACGGCAACACAGACAGAAGAATGAGTGAGGAGAGATTGTTGCATATTGATGCTTTTTCATAATTCATGTGCTGTCTAAGCACTTATGCATGGAGGTGCATGTGTGTATGACTGGAATAGAAATCATGTTGGCTTTTGTTTTCTTTTTGGTTTCCACGTCCATGTTCATGTCAGCATGCCAGTCATGTGTTGGGTAACATGTAAAGATCTGACCATGAGCCTAGATTAAAGAGTGTTTCTAAGGTGTCTTCTTGTGCGATGTTTGGTTGGAGGGAGTGAGAGTCATCACTTGATCCTGGTTCTGTGAATCATTTGACACATTGGAAAACACACATATCTGCTTTCTAGCAAAAAGATGCAGATGAAAAGAACAATGTCACTCCCATCTTTTGGTAAAATGGTGTTATGTCTCATTATTGTGCTGAAATTCTGTTTAGACAGTATGTGTTTTCCAATTGTATGCCAACAAAAATCTGGGAAGAAAAACTAACCTGAAGCAATGCAAATATCCGATGTGCAATTACAGTCAGATCTATTGTATTATTTTTGTAGTTGGCATTTTTCATTGTTGCCTGACATTTCCTAGACTAAAGATTGCAGCAGTGATGCATCAGATGCTACTGTAGCTCCGTCTCTCCACTTCAGACAAAGGTGTTAACTGTTTTCATGCAACATTAGCTTACAGTATATGAAACATGTAGGCACAGGCACCAGGCAATGTGGGAGTCACTGAGTGCTTTGCTTTGCTCTGTCACTTAAAAAAAATTTTTCTGATGGTCTTTGTGCTCTGTCTCATCTCCTTCACCAAGGTTTTAATACCGTTTCTTAGAGCACCCATCTCTGTAAAGGTGTCTTTGCTGCATTAATCAAGTCTGCCAGCCAGTAGAGATGGATGAGATTGAGTTCAAGACACAGCAGAGTCCCACCACACCTCAGTGTTTACAGGCTTATTGCAATCCATTTTCATCCTTTCTTAACTAGTCTGTTGTTGGGAGATTACTCTGAAGGGAAATTTGAGTTGGCAGAACCAAACACGTGAAATCAACCTCTTTGCAGTGGCATCAAATTAACATCTAATTTTCAGTTCAGTCTTTGCCCTCGTACCTTCCTCCATCTTCTCCCTCCTGTCTTTTCTTATTTCCCCTGCTCTCTTCTTCCAGGCATGGCTCATTTCTTCTCACCTCCTCACAATCATGCCAGCTCATTGGCATGCCAGCTTCTCATCTGCATGCTTTTGAACTGTTGCTATCTACCTTCCACCCTCACACCCCCTCCTTCCTGTTGTTCAGACACAGAATATAAAGGAATGCATTAATCAGTAGTCACATGTAGCACTACAGGATTACACCGCAATAACATGGATCTTACATGATCACCACGAGCTCGTTTAGAAAAACATGACACTGAACACAAACAGTTACATGCATGAGGCCTGTGTTCACTCTGTTAGTGATAAAGAGTCACATTCTGCAGTGCCACACACACACTTCTCTCTCACACAAATACACAGAAAAACGACCTTGTTAGATTGCTTAACAGTCACCTATTGTGATTCTGCACAAGGCACCAGAGGTTGAAAATAGAGCTACACCAGATGTTTTTCTTCTTTTTTTTTAACTTGATAGAAAAAAATATTTTTTTAAATAGCAATGGAAGCCAAACACGTGATGAAGCACAGCCCTGACAAACAATTACAAAGTGGCCCAAGAAGAACATTTTACAGTTTGAAATGTCAAAAAAATTATACAATTTGCATCTACCAAAATTTGGGTGCAATCATGATAGGTATGACTAATGTCAGGTGACAATGGAAATGATGAACAAACTAAAGATAAAAAAAAAAAAAATAAAAATCTCTAGTCTCTCTAATCACTTTCCTTTTAGCTCTGTTTTTGTTCCCACTAACTCCTGTGGGAAATATCTCTCTAACTGCTAAATATTCACTAATGACATGGCACTGATATGTGTGTAATATGAGTGCAGCCTGAAAACCTAGCCGTGTTTTTGTTTTGTTTTTCATCTTTTCCGTTTTATGAATAAGAGTTTTGAAATTGATGTATTTCCTAAAATTTGCTCGATGGTTACGCCCTCTCTTGTCCACTCTGTTTTCAGGCCAAGTCATGCATCTGCCACATGTGCGGCGCTCACCTCAGCAGACTCCACTCCTGCCTCTACTGCGTCTTCTTCGCCTGCTTTGCCAAAAAACACATCCATGAACATGCCAAGAGCAAAAGGCATAACCTAGGTATGGTGCACACACACTCTGCACAGGTGTGGTTGGAGCAGGTGCGTTTTGATGTAACAACAGGCATTGTAAACTGCAATTAGCCCCCCCGCCTAAATGCTTCCTTTCTCAAAGCAAAGATGGCTAATGAAGATGTAGCCTGGTGTGATGATGGTCCATAAACACCTTTCGTGTGTGTGTGTGTGTGTGTGTGTGTGTGTGTGTGTGTGTTTCAGTTGGTTAGCAGTGCATTTTCACTGGCCTAGCTGTGACACATTTGTGGTTTTGTGATGCATTTAATCAGGCAAAATAATCAAGAGCGACAGACAGAGCCATTATGCAACCTAGTGCAACTCTATTGCAACAGTCTGGAAGGCCTCATGGGGGATTTGAATGTCACCTGTGTATGTGGCCCCACGCAGCCCATTACGGGGAATTTATGCCTTAGTGAACTTCCTAATTAATAGGGAGGTCTGTCTTAGTGACTGATTTTTAAAATTAAGTATATTTACACACTTAATCTACTTTATTGGGTGCACAGTATAATCAGCATCCTTTAAAACATTTGTAGCTGTGTGTTTACAGGGTCAGACACAAAAATGAGATTTTTGTCTGCCTTGTTTTGACAGGATTATTATTCCAGGTCAGAGAGGATAACATGAAAATGTTTCACAGTAATCTGCATTGTTGAAGTGTCCTTCCTTTAAAAAGAACAAAAAAACAACACAGAGGTCGCTTTGTGGCAAGCAGTTGCAGTGCGAAATGGGGAAAGCTGTATTTCACTCGGCTGAATTTAAATATTTACATGCATCAAACTGACATTCTTGACGGCTCCAGATCTGAACAGAGAGGTGTGTGTTTGCTATGCACCACAAACAGTTGTCTATTTCCCCCCCATATTTTCTGCTCCCACAGGGACACAATGCCTGTAATAATCAAAACATCACACACAAGTCACTGAATCACTGCAGAGAAGGTTGCTGCACGTTAACTGTTAAAGAAGTGCTGAATGTGTGCAGCCTGATGTAGGCATTCACCTGTAAACTGCTGTCTATTGTGCTCTGTGCAAAGAATGGGTGATATGATATATTGACGTACAGTTGGTTGACAGTTGAAATGAAAAAAACACATATTGCTTGTTTGCCACCAGCCTCATGAACAGCTTTGATGCTCCTTGACGTAGATTTTCCAAGTGTCTACGTGAGGGAAGATTTACCCTCATTTGACTGTTTTTGACGATGGCGACAGAGTGTGGTTGTTAAAATGCTGCTTCAGTCTCCCACAGATGTTCATCTGGGTTGAGAAAACCACTGCACATTATTCATCCATCCATCCATTTTCTAACCCGCTCTATCCTGAGCACTCAGGGTCACCGGGGTGCTGGAGCCTATCAGAGCTATCTTAGGGCGAGAGGTGGGGTTACACCCTGGACTGGAAGCCAGTCAGTCGCAGGGCCACACAGAAAGACAACCATTCGCACTCACATTCACATCTAAGGACAATTTAGATTAGCCAGTTAACCTAACCTGCATGTCTTTGGATTGTGGGAGGAACCCACGCAGACAGAGGGAGAACATGCAAACTCCTCACAAAAGAGCCTCAACCAGGGATCGAACCTGCACATTATTCACATCTTTTTAATTCTTCATGGCCTTTGTGGAGTCATCTGAAATAATTTTTGAAATCATGAATGACTCCCTGAAATGATTTTTTTAAACAAATGCAAAATGATCAAACCAATGTGTAATCCAACAAACTGTAATCCAACTGGTTAAAAAAGAAAGGGAAAGACATATTCATTTTATGCACTAATTTCACCTTAATATTGTAAAACAATGTAGAATAATAGAAATTACAAAATGAGAATGGGGCTGTATTAAAATAAGTCACCACACGTATTAAAGTATAGGTGTAAGTGGTATTGGTAGTAGTAAAGTGTACAGTGTGCTCAACGAGCACGGATAATTGCACCTTGTGTGTATTATCACACTGGATCCCAGCAGTGCACTCACTCTAGTGCTGGTTAGTGTTCAGCTCTTGGCTGTTGGGGGTGAGAGAAGAGTCAAGGATAGAGGGGCTGCATGCTGCTGCAGTAAAAAAAAAAAAAGTTAACATCTAACTAGATGATGCACAGCGGCCCCAGAGTAGGGCGCTAAATCATCAGGGCTGATATTAGTTCAGAACACATATATCACTTCCACCGTACCTGTCAGCCTTTTTATGTTTCAAGAGTCTCAGTCCAGGAGTTAACTCAGTGCGTTCATTAAGGCATGTCAGCCATGTGAAGACATTTAGCAGCGGGCAGGGTGTTGTTTTAGAGATGTAGTGCACAGACGCTTGTGCAGACATTTTTACAACCTTTTTATTGTTGATAAGGACACTGGATTGGGGGGTGTGGGTGTGTGTGTGGGGGGGGGGATGACAGCACAGACTTCAGAGGCATCGTTCAAAAGATACTATAAACAGCAGTATTATCTTCCACACAAGGCGCCGTTCCTGAAGAAACGCTGCGATGCCAGCTCTGCACCCAGCAGCTCTGTTTTATCCTGCACATAATAGAATTAGGCTGTTTGGGCTGCGAGTGAAGTGCGTTCTGCTGCAGCGTTTGGAGTGCCGCAGCAAAGACACTCAGGGTGTCCGTGACAAAAGGCTGGGGGTTTGGCAGATGTGAAGATGTTGCCGATTTTTGGTGTTTTTTTTTTTTTTTTCTATGAAGACCTCTTTTGCTCGCCGTTATCTCTCCACTCAGGAAGACCCCCTCTGGTGTGCGTGTGTGTTTCCCAGAGAGTGTAATTGCAGGTTTAATTAGGTTAGCTGCTGAATGAAATGCTGCAAGAAAACAGAGTGAAAAACAATCTGATACAGAGGGAGAGAAAAGATTTAGAAAAAAAAGGAACAGATCTCAGCAGACTGCTGAGGAGGTAATTAAGTCGTCTCAAACAAACCCTGTGGAATTAGCCTCCATTAAACCTCAGCCCCTCCTCCTCCTCCTCCATGCTTCTCCTTTTGTTTCTGCCGTGCCATCTCTTTCACTCTGTCACTCACGGCTATTTGGTCAGTGCTGTTGGCAGCTTTGTATTGGGCTTCATCTCTATCCTCCTCATCTCTTTTTGCCCTCCTCTTGTTCCCATGGTTACCTGATGACCCATCCGATATTCAGAATCACAAAAGGATTTCATATAATTACACTTGTCTTTCTTGCCGTTCTCACTTCTTTTCTCCCCTCACCTATCAATTCTGTGAAATTCCTTCCCTCCCTCTTAACCTTGCTCCTCCTGCTTCTTTTTCTTTTTTTTTTTTCCTCCCCATACCTGCAGAGGGTGACAGCTGGGAGAAGCCGACAGGCAGGTTGTCATAGCAACAGCAAACAGGTAGCTGCAGGGTACAGAGCAGGTGAGGAGAGGAGGGAGTGGAAGGACAGATTTAGGGATTTGGTGTGTGTTTGAACATTAAAGCAAGCGTGTGACGGTGATAGATAGCACAGTAAGATTGCTGCCTCTCTCCCTCCTCCTCCTCCTCCTCTTCCTCCTCAACCATTGACTCCTCAGCACTCTCGCCATCTCTCTGGGGCGTCTCTCCGCTGTCCCTGGATGGTGTGAACAGATAGCTGATATGTCAGCAGATAAGCCCGGCTAGCTGGCATCATAGCACCGTAGCAACATGGCCTGAATAGAAGACTGAGCGCTTGAGTGGTTGAGTGGTTAGCAGTTCACACAGCTTGCAGCGACGCGCAGACAAACACATGAAGTGTGTTCCTGCACGTGAATAAAACAGCTTTCTCATGCAAAATTTCCCCCCTTTTCCTTCTTTTCAGCTATTGACCTGCTGTATGGAGGAATTTACTGTTTTATGTGCCAAGACTACATTTATGACAAAGACATGGAACAGATTGCCAAAGAGGAACAGAGGAAAGCCTGGAAAATGCAAGGTATTTAACACACACACACACACACACACACACACACACACACACACACACACACACAATCACACACACACAATCACAACCCTAACCCTCCTGAGTGTCATTAAGTCTTACAGCTCTTATAACTGAGATATGTTGAATCTTAATACATGGAATTTCAATGTTTTGTCACAGTAATCTGTGTGTGTGTGTGTGTGTGTGTGTGTGTGTGTGTGCGTGTTGTGTGTGTTCCAGGCAGCGGGGAGAAGTACTCAACGTGGGAGCCCACCAAGAGGGAGCTAGAACTTCTCCGCCACAACCCCAAGAGGAGGAGAATCACCTCCAACTGTACGATTGGTTAGTGTCTCGTCATCTGTCACGCAGACACACACATACACACACGCACACACACACACACAC
>JBAJHX010000024.1:13744953-13784976 GCA_037176925.1 Amniataba percoides | reverse complement strand
AGAAGGATTAGCTGCATGAGGAAAAAGCACAGAGTGACGAGAGAAGCACAGAAACACACACAGGCCTACCTGAATCAGTCGCAACTCTCACTCTTAACATGGAACCACCCTCAGAACATCCTGATGAAGGCCCACTGCACGACAGCCAGGACAACAACGCGCAACAGTGCAAGAAATAAACAAGAGCCAAGAGATTTGTCGGGGCCCTGAAGGAACACTGCATACTTTCACTTGAAGTCAGGGGACGAAGAAGAAAGCAGCTGTGTTGTTTTCCTCCTTTTTTTTTTACTTTTCAGCCACAGAAAAGCAGCCTTGCTTTATTGGAAAAGGTTTACTTGATCACAAATGCTGTTCTTCTTCACCAACGTCCTGCGTGCTCGCACAGCTGCATTTTAATAACACCCAAAGGCGCTAACAAGTAGACTCAGCCTTCCAGGGGGTTCGAGGCTCTGCTTCAGTGCGGAAAGTGTTTGTTGTTTTTTTTGTTTTGTTTTTTTTTCCCTCATTCCCTTTACCCAAACAGGCAAATTCCTGGACACAAGCACACTTGTCCGACGCTCTCACGCTGACCAAAAACTTCAAGGATGGAAGTCGTCTCATTATGCATTTTTGTTCAGAATGCAAAGAGTGTGTGTGTGTCTGCGTGTGCGTGGTAGACGAGGAGTCAACAAACAGTATTATGAACACTGTATAGAGAGACAGTTAATTCCATTCATTACCTGTGAGTTTGTAGTTGTCAGTCAGATACATTTAGGTAATAAGTACGCAAAAGACATTGTTTTCTGCCTCTCATGCTGCGTCTAACTGTCACAATGGAAAGGGGTGGAGGAGAGGGTGGGGGGGGTAAGTTACACAGGGAATATTATATTTTTATACATACTGCAATTTAAGAAGTTTGTTTACGGTTTTGCATTCTCCCTCAAACCCTTCGTCTGTGATAGATCGTGCCGTCAATCATGTTTTGTTTTGTCTTTTTTTTTTTCCTTTTTTTTTTTTGTACACACAAAAGCAGAACAGTGCTGATGATGCTGACGTCCATGAAACTGCTGCTAGGCGGCTTCTTATTTTGTCTTTTTAATTTAGCCTCTTTCTGTCCCATTTCCCGGCATTCTCCTCGTTCGAGATGGGCTGTTGTGATGCTGTTTCAGGTAAATGGCCAAAAAAAAAAAAAAAAAAGAAATGAAGCAAAAGGAAAGGAGAGTTCTTCTCAGTACACAGAGTGTGTATAAAAGGTCAGAGGCTCGATCCTGCAGTGTTAACCGTCGGTCGCATGTCGCTCTAATTCAGTGTGTGTGTGTGTATGTGTGTGTGTGCACGTGTATGTGTCTGATATGGGGGAAAGAAGGAAAAAAAATCTCAGTGTAGGTGTGTTTGTATAAAATGTGTTATTCCGCGTAAAGAGAAAAAAAAAAGTGTGTATGTGTTCCTGTCTGTATGCACGTGTGTCGTGCGCGTGCGTATGTACCGTATGTTCGTGTACTGAATCAGTACTTGCATTCAGCATGCCGTCTGAGCTGGGTATCACAGTTTGATAGGATTTTTTTCCACATGTTGATGATGTATGTAAAAGTATATATAAATATATATGTACAGTTTGTATGTAAGAGACAAAAATGGTGAAACCTCAAGAGTCGATTTGTCCTTCTTTTATTGCTGGATTCAGGCCGCGGGGTCGTAATCAGAAGAAACTTGTCTTGGTCAGTCATTCCTCGCACACACGTAACTGCTGCAAGAACTGGACACAGTGATGGAAAGACACTCAAATAAAGAAAAGTCTATATCTGTAAAAATGCCTGTGCCTCTTATTTATTTATTTATTCATACATTAGTATGACTGTTTAATGAATTAAAACAACTTCAGATGCTCTCCAAAATAAAGATACAGATGAAAAAATATTGATTTTGTATCTTTATTTTCCCTGATTGGATAAAGCAAAGCATGTACAAGCACACTGTGACTCATGAGATGAACACACAGTCTACACACAGGCGCTGTGCGTATGTGTGTCAGTATTGCAGATGTGTATTTCTGCAACTAGCAACTGCCCAGAATGACTTCATGCTCCTGCCCCTTTATGCAGATACACAGTCGGTGGCCGTCATCATGAAGCACAAGAAGAACTTTTCCCAACTGTGGCGACTCCCAGTGGCCACTTGACTGAATTCATGTGCGCCACTGGAGTTGATTGTAAAGTTCAAAACCACCTGCACTCTCCAACCACTGCATGTAATAACTTAGAGCTCATCTTCGTAACTTTTTTTTTTTTTACTGCTGTCTCCTTCACAGCTGTATAGTATTCCTCACTTTGCTGTAATTGAAACATTTTCTATGAATGGTGTGTTTCACTTGTCATAGTGAAAGTAGCACATCTAAAGGGCAGGAGTCATAACCATCCTGCATCTATCACTTTCTGACGCTCTGTTTTACGGAGATGTGGTCTGACAATGACAGTTAGGCATGGTTTTTGGTTAGGGATGGCCATAAGTTTGGTTGCATTGTCGTCATCGTCACGGTCGGTTGGCTTGTGGAGGAGTGAGAACTGTGTGACTGGCGGCAGTGGAGCAGTGATGCCCCACTTTCTCTCCCTGCCCTCCTCCTCTTGACTTTGTTCTCACTCAGTGAAAGGTTCACAGGCTAAAAGCAAAACTCAGCATCACCTGTAGCAATTTCTTTTTTTTTTATCAGACATACTCAGTTTGCATGACACAGTGACGTTTAATGAGCACAGTCGAAACAGTTGTCTATGTTTTTTGGGATTATGAATGCTGGTAGACCAGAGGCACATGCGTGTCAGTGACTAGTACAGACGTCATGAGGACATGTGAAGCAAAGCAGTCAATCTTTACCAGTTCTTTGCTGTCTGGTGTTTGAGGACACTAACGCTGAGGCCTCTGATCCAGTATCAGTTCAGGACAGGACGTTATCGTGTTGCTGACATTTTCAGTGATGCTTTTTAAGTACGATGTGACAGAAACCTCCACTTTTCATCAGCGTGCCTCCTTCAGGCAATAAAATGTGACTTTTCATATGAATCAATCTTTTGAAATATTTCCAATCAAAAGATGTTTGCTTTTGTGTTTCTGTTAACGAAAGAAGGTTTTTTAATACTAATTCTTGCTGTTGCTGCTTATTAGGGGGTTAAAGTGGGGGTCTTAATAGAGAAAACTCCCCTTATAACACTATTTAAACACTTTTAAAAACCTTTGCTGCACGCTGCAACAGTATCCACAGTCCGAAAATCTGAAATCCAACACACTGGCGGTCTTCTCCTTATGAGCTAAGGCGGCGTCCTGCGGGCCTCACCCCACTGCGGCCTCCTCCTGCAGTCCGCTGGAGGTGTGCAGGTTCTCCTCAGCCCAGACAGGCCACCCGTTCTGCATCTGGGCACTGTGGAGGGCAGCCTGCGGGTAGATCAGGGTGGGCGCTCTCGGTAGCCTGTCGCCACCGTTGCCTAGTGTTTTCAGGTCAGGGAAACAGTGGACGCACACGCAGGTCTCGGTCGGGCTGCAGTCCTCTGATGGCTCTCGGTCAGAAAAACAGCTCGGGTTTGTAACGCTTGTTACAAAATCTGTGGAACGAGAAGAGAGGGTGAGAGCATACAATGATCAGAAGGTCTGTACAAACTTTACTACTCGACTAACAGGTGACTTATCCACTCATTGAATGCACCAATGAGGGGGCTTCGATTTGTATCCACACCAACCTCTGGAGCTCTGCCCGGGTTTGCCAGCCTCCTGGTCCGGCCGGACCGCGCTCTCCTGGCTGAGGTTGGCCCCCTTGGGTCCTGGTTTGGAGCTTTTGGCCGTTTGTCTCCTCAGGCAGACTGCCAGCGCAAGAGACAAGCTGGACAACAGCAGCACCATGCACAGGGCCAGCAGGGAGTAGAGCACGATGGTGTCCTCCAGGGCAAAGGGCCCCGGGGGCCCTCTAGAATTCAGCAGCGGCGTTGTACTTGTTGTAATCAGAGGCTTTTTAGTGCTCGCTGGAGGAGGGGAAAGATTGTTGTTGTGAAGGCTCTGTCTCTACACAGTGAGTAAGCATCCTCATTCACAGCAGCTGGCCCTGGTTCAGAGCTGCCTGTCTGTCATTGCTATTCATTCTTATTAACAAGGGTTCCTAATTTTACCATCAAACTTTAATTGCCCTCTAAACTGAGTCCAGGGAGGTCTAACTCATCAGCACATTTATGCCTCCAACAAACTGTCGCTGAATAATTAAAGCTCAAATTGAGACCGGTGGGGGGGTCGAGACTCACTCTCACAGTGCAGAGAGCACTCCGCTGGATGTCGGCCACAAACCTCAGCGCACCGCACACATTTCTTCACCAGCTGGTCAAAGTAGTGTCCAGGCAGCACGTTGCAGCTTGCAGACTCTAACAGAGACAGGCAGAGTGTGAAAGCAACCAGGAGCAACTACTAACTACTGCAAATCCCTCAAACACAGGTTAGATCCATATTGTGAAAAGGTGATTCATTGCATTTTCACTGGTTCTTGTTCCCCAAAATGCTGAATATGCTTATTTGGATATTTATTTTGTGTTTGTTTAAATGTCTATGGTCATATCATGTGTTAAATTTGTGATTACTTAATCAATCTGCCTGCTATTGGTGTGAAGTTGTGTTGGTGATTTATTTTTGTGTTTTGGTTGTAATATGTTGAGAATGGGTTGATTTCTGGTTTGTGTTTTGGATCTATTGTGTTGCCTGGAAAGATGGAGAATGTCAGCTCTTCAATCAATGATAGAGAACAGGTTTGGCTCGTTGGGTCCTCTTGCAGGGGGAGGGGAAGTTGACAATTGATGTATGGGGTCAAAAAGAGGGATGACAGGCAGAAAAGGGGGTCAAGAGGAGGGATGGATGGGTCGGAGAGAGATGGAAAGGTCATTGGAATTAAGGAACTCTTGGGTGGGGATACGTCTCTATCTGGTGTACTTTGTGATCCCCCTGTGGTTCCTGATTAAGAGGAAGTGGTAGGATGGATGCTGATATAACTCTAATTTATGTCTTATGAGCTGTCCTGCTGAGAAGAAGAGAAGAACACTGGGTTTGAGGGGGTGGGTTCTGCTTGTGCTTATGTAGGTACTTGTGCCTGATAGGAAAATTGTGACTAGATGGCCGGATTGGAGGAGCGCATGTGTTGGAATGAGTGAGGCAGAGGAGGCGCAGTCTGTATGGTCTTGTTCTTGAACCTCAGTTATATTAATTACATTTAATGCATCTTTGATTTCAAGCCAGATGGACAGAAAACACACAAAAACTGAGTAAACTGCATTTGTCTCATAAATGTTGACTCTCGGTCCAACTGGTGGTAAAAATGTCACACTTGCAACTTCTGCACTTACCAAGACAGATAGGGCAATAAGAAACTGCTCTGACATAGTTTAGTGCATTGTTTTATCAAAGTCCATGTAGCATATTCAAATATTGCATATGAAAGGGGAACAAAGGTGCAAAACAAAACAGCACAGTAACACAGTCAATACTCAAAAGAGCCCATAAATAAATGTGAGAAACTGTCAACAATGAATTTCACAGGCTATAACAGCTATAAGCCTGTAACCCTAAACTAATGTAAGTATGTCTGTGCGTGTGTGTGTTTGTGTGTGTGTGTTTACTCACCACAGTAACTGATGCATTGGGCTTTGACAGGTGGTTGCTGGCAGACTCCACTACAATCTACACATTGTCTGATCAAGTCATCCATGAACTGACCCGGACGGCACCTTCCACCCATCAGCCCTGATGACCCTCACACTGACACACACACACACACACACACACAATCAATAACACAGAGATACACAGAGAGGTAATTGTGGAGGAAATTGAACTACTGAAGCTAAATAAAGAAATTCATTCTACATGTATTCAATACACTAATTAAGTTAACTTTATTGTTATTAACCCTGTAAAGCCTGAATTATGATTGCCAGAATTTTTTTCCAACTAGTCTTTATTGAACCTTATGACAAATAAAAAAACATAAATTTGCATACATGATTTTTAATCTGTCATTTTTGCTACATTCTGCATTTGTATTATTTTTTTTGTTATTTGATATTCTTTGGCATTTTGATTGTATATATCAGGTTTTTCAGGGAAAACAAATATTTCGCTGATGTTGTAGAGGTGTAGGCCTGCATCATGAAATATGGTACGTAACATTCAGAAAACGCCATGTCCTTAAGTCCCCTGCAGTCAGCATCATGTTGCTGACAGTGTTTGTGGAGGCGAGCCAGCGTTGAACGAAACAGTGACACACACACGACACCAAGCATGACTGACCCTGACACTGTCATGTTAGTAGTTTACATTTCAGTAAAGTTGTATGTATGTAACTTGTTGGACCGTGAGTCAACGCGAGGAAAAATTATTTTTAAAAAAAGTTTCTGTGTGCCGTTCATTTGATGTCAGCTTAACAGACTCCACTTATGACGGCAGTATGACGCCCAAATAAACAGATTTTAATGTGATTTAAGGACGATAAATGGATCTGATGCTGAAATAACGATTTGTGAAAGTCTGACACTCTGGAGGCCTGTACATAGAAACTAGTCTACAGAGAGTCACAGTCAAGGAAGATGAACTCTTTGGTCTTTAAAGAGGACTATTATCGCTCTGTCTCCGAGCCGCCTCACCTCTGATCACTGAGACAGCACACTGCAGACTCTTTTTGGACAGGGGTGATTGTGGTGGTTTTAAAAACAGGCTGGAAAGATGGCCCGGCTCAGGGACGAGTTGAAGTCAGTGACGACCTCTGCTGAGTGAGCACAGCCTCTCCACAGCACGGTCAGTCATCTGGACCGGCTGCCTCCAGTGGGCTCGTGACAGAGAGGGTCCTCCTGACATTATCAGGGCAGGAAGTGCCCGTTCACCAGCAGGCGGCAGGCGTCTTTGGTACATTGTGTCGTACCTCAAATCATGCACTGAATTTATTCAGCACACTCGGAAGGCAGTCTCACTCGTCACAGGACGGTATAGTTTGTTCTCAGTGCAGGACTGAACGCTGCTCCGCAGACAGCAGGTATCATCACAGTGCTCAAAGTGGTCCTGAAGTTTCTGGGAACACCTGCCTTTGCATCTCTGATGACATGTGATAATATATCACAATGCATTACAGTAGTCTACGTTCTACTCTACTAAACTACTCTATATTACATTATACTATACTATTTTACACCACATTGTTCTATACTTTACTATACCACTCCACGTTATATTAATCTATATACTATTTAACACCACATCACTCTATACTTTATTATAATACTCTGTATTATATTAGACTATATACTATTCTACACTTCACTGGTATGGTGAATTATACTACATTAAATCATACTCATTTTATATTATTCAACATACTGTAATGTACGGCCATATTAATTAGTGGTAAATACTAATACTACTATACTAAGTGCAATTTTGTACTATACTTTACTATACTATACTATACTATACTATACTATACTATACTATACTGTACTATACTATACTATACTGTACTATACTATACTATACTGTACTATACTATACTATACTATACTATACTATACTATGCTATACTATATCACACTATACTTTAAGATACTATGTTATATTATACTGTACGTTAATATCCAACACTGTGTTATACCCTCCTGCACTATACTGCATTATTCTACACAGCATACCATGTTACATTACATCATACTATAGTCTACCTTCCTACAGTACACTGATCTTGAGGTAAAGTATGCTGTAGTATAGTACTACACTAATGTATATATAATAAAGGCCTGTGTCCTTATAGCATCTTTTCTAAATGGTGCACCTTTCTTTCATCCCCATGAAGACCCGCTTAGAAAATATCTGACTTTGCTTGGACGACCTGTTAACGATCGATCAGTATTGGTGAGCAGTATAGTGTGATCTGCATGGCAACTCACTGGAGAGTAGACTCTGTCTTATTCAGGGCACACTGAGCAGGGTCTTCAAAAACAAAGTGGACCCATTTCCTCTGGGTTTTTTTTATTTTTTATTTTTTTATTTTTTTACTTTTTCGGAGCAAACCTTGCGAAACGTGTACAAAATCCAGTGAATAATGAATGAAAAGCAAATAAAAAGATAAAGCTTCATCAGCAACGCATCTGCCTCGCTGCTGCGTCAAGTAAACGTCCGTCCTTTCAGAAAACATGCCTTTGTTCTCAAACACAGAACTCCTCGCTCTGATGAGCACTGAGTCAGCGGACTGTGAAAGACACACACATCTAAACCTCCTCCGCCCTCCACTGCTTTCACACACAACCATGAGCCTGATTTATTCTTGAGTGTATTTGTCACACTCTGATAATCTGCATTTGGTGTTTCACTCATGCCCCCTTTCAGATTTCAGTTAAAGTTTAAAGTGTAATTATCATAAACACATACGTATTATATATTTGCTCATATCATAGAAAAAAGTTTCCATACAAATCAAAACCATAACTTAGAGTTATGTCTGTCTTTTTGTGTTAACTTTTTTTTGCCTCCTTGTTGAGTTTTCTTTATGTTTTGTCCCTGTTTATTTATTTTCCATTTAGAGAGAGTTTCTCATATTTGACCTCACCTGCTGTGTCTGTTAAAGTGTGTGTTTGTGTGTGTGTGTGTGTAAATGTTCAGCACTGCACTGACAGCTAAATAAAAACCTTGCTGGTAACCAAAGAGAGCAGCAGACACACAACAAACTCCCTCCCTGCGTTCATCAGTATCATTAGAAACGACGACAGCGCTGGCAGGCGGCGAGGCTTCGATCCCTACCTGGACCACGACGAGTCAAAAGGCGTTGAAGCTGGCCGATGTGAGCTGCTGCGGGTCGACAACGACCTTTAGAGGGATCACTCACCTGGCGAGATGAAGAAGCGGTGGGTGGATGAGAGCCTTGGTCTGAAGATGAGAGTGAGAGGAGGCCTGTATTTCAGCATGGAGACTTATTTGGGTATGAACTCACTGCCTGGACTGGGACTTCCCCCTGTGCCTGAGGAGGACCCCTCCACCCCAGCACACACACAAAACACATACACACACACACACCAAGGTTAGACTGCCTGTAATATATTATCTTTTACATCTCTTACATCATCTTTGGCAGCAGTTCCATCATTCAGTCGACTTTGATTAGATTTTTTTCTTTGATTTATAAGTTTCATGGGCCCTTTGAACTCAACAGCTCTTTTTAAGCCATAAATCAGGATCAGACTCACTCACTTGTTTTTTCTAAAGCTTTCAGTCAAATTCCTCTGAAGTTGAAGTTGTCATGGAGATGGTGTAGCTGTCATCACAATAACTGAAATACTGTAAAAACGTTAGGAACATTTTTACGTTTTGTGCTATGATCTTTGGGCTCCTCGGTGCCCCCCGTCCTGTCCCTCCCTCACATGGATGGATTTTACATCCATGTGAGGCCCTTTGTCTTCTGCATGTTTTTTGTTTTTTTCAAACAGACTTTTCCACAGGACACGTCTCAGCAGGAGTGAGAGTCCCGCGTTGCTTCTAATTGTGCGTGCTGGCTCATGGGAATGGTGTGCTGAGATGCTTAATAAGCCTAAAAGACACTGTTTAGTCTCCTACATGCTCTTTTCCTGCTGTGAAAAAGTCCCACTGACTGATAAGCTTTGTGTATTTTGAAGTCGAGTCACTGTCACCACTCGATTACGCACACAGTTTATCTCCACTCATTATAATGCCACTGCTTCAAGTGTTTTATTAAGATGGGAGAGCACTTGGTGTCATTCCTGTCTGGGTATTTTTTATTCTTTCGATTCAGTTTATCCAAATTTTTATATTCTTAAACGGGCTTAATATGAAAATGAAGGTATGAGCGTCTTCATCCGTCTTCAGATTGCCATGCTGGGAAGTTGCAGCTTGGCAGAGAAACCACAGTGACTCACAGCTGACAGGTATGAATGTGCTGGTTTATTTTATACAGAAAATAAACCCACTTTCTCAGCATCAGTGTGAAACCGTTGGGCAATTCCACGCCATGTGTTTTACTCTCCACTGAGCACGAGCAGAATTTTACTGTTTCAGCTCTGCTTCAGTTCTCATATGAACCGGGAGCCCTCGGACCATGTGCAGCCTCGATTTAGACCGAGAGCAAATGCACCGGGCTATTATTAAACACAGCATGAACATCCTGAAAATTAAAATGGTGTGATGACTAGAGATTTCTTTTCACTATTCACTATTAAAAGCCATTAAAGTCGGCTCCTTTTCGTTCTCAAATAACGTCTACTGAGGATGTTCCTTTGTGAATAAATCAAAGATAGTGAGGCGAAGAGAGGATGCCAGAGAGAGGAGAGGGGTTTAAAGTTCAGTAACGGAGACAATAATGGCAGATCAGGAGGAGGTCGAGAACAAAAGGAGCTTGAATGAAAAACATGAAAAGATGCCGGGACAACTGAGATTTTTCAGGGAGGCTTTGCTGTGCAGCTGCCAGAGGACGCCGGAAACTCTGAGGTGACAAGTCATTAAAAGGTGTTAGTTTTGTTTTACGATGCACTAATGTGGTTCTGCTTTGTGTCTTCTAAAACAAGTAGCTGGAGGACAGCAGGGACGCTGACCTGCTGGTAACAGCAGGTGCAAATGAGTCTGGCAAGAGGACTTTCGATGTCTCATGAGCTTATTACTGCTGTCACTCTGCCCCATACTGCTATTACTGACTGCTTATTACCTGTTTTCACTTTATATATGTATTTACTTCTTCTTGTGTTTCACTTCTGCACACCTGCCTTTCACACTCCTCTATTGATATTTTATTGAATATTTTTTTATTCTGGTGTATTATGGTGTACTTTAGATACTGCAACATATTTTATTCTTATATTCAGAAATGTTGTACTATTTTGTGTCTTTACTTCTCTTCTTACTTTTGTCGTCTTGTTTACTATGCGTCATTTTATTTATGAATACCTTTGAATATTGTTGGGGGCCACCTGAGATTTAGGAATTTCATAGCCGTCATCTGTTTCTATGTAATTGCTGCACACATGACAGTGAAGATCTCGAAACTTGAATTGTGTCCAGCACGGACCCTGCAGTCGACCAGTCCAGCAGAGGGATTACTTAGATCAGATGTTAGAGTATTAGTATTAAAATGTGAAGGAGGGCTATCTGACACACACAGCCTCTAAAATGGAGTGACAGTAAGAAATTACTCATCTTCTCAAATGATTAGAATCAGAGGACCACACCTGAGCGAGTGTGCAGTAAATGAGTGAGACTTCCAGTGCGGGAAGTCTCACTCATGTAAATGATTTGATTGCAGTCTTGTGTCCAGAGAAAAACCAAGAAGTTGAAATTGAGGAAGCACAGACAAAATTATGACTTTGCTTATTGTCGAGTCACAGTGAAACCAGACGTTTCTCCACATTTTACTTTACTGTACAGAGATCTGCATAGGTAAAACTGCAGTGATGAGATTCAAAGTGTGAAGAAAAAATGTAAATAAGATACAATATATTACAATATATTTCTTTTCTTTTTTTCTTTTATCCCCCAAATGTCTGAATGGATATATTTCACATGCTTATTAAAGCACATTAGGTAATAATTGGTGGGCAACATGACAGCAGTAAAAGCAGAATATGAAAATTCCATTTTAGAGGAAGAATGACTTTTCACTGAGGAAAGCTGAGGAAATGAAAATAATGATGAGAAAATGCAGGCAGTGTTTTTTTTTTAATGAAAACTGACTGTACAAATGTGTAAAAATGTGACTGGAGTTATTTCATATGAAGAGGCCCACAGAGCAGCAGAGAGGCACGAGGACAAGTTGAGCTGCAGACACTTCAGTAAATAACAAGAAAAAAGACAAAGAGAAAGGATTGTGTGAGGATACAGAAACTCTCTCAGTTTGCGGACATACATTGATCTACATTATATTTAAAAAATATGAGAAACTAAATCATATGAGCAAAGAATTCAAGACTGAGGTTAAAGAAGGTCAAAAACAACAATGAAGTATCAGTCAGCCTGCCTGTGTATTGTACTGCAGTGAAAAACACAAGTGATTGTTATCTGTGTGTGTGTGTGTGTGTGTGTGTGTGTGCACGCAGCTCAGATCACACCTCTTTTCAAACAACCACCTTCAGAAACCTGAACACCCAGAATAGACTCAGTGCAGATGGGTAGTCAAATTCAGAAAAGGAAGCCAGTTCACAGAAAGAAAACAGAAGGACATAAAATGGCCCAATCTTGACTAAATCTGTCACAACATATGCAAAATGTCGGGTGAGCTCAAGACAAATGTATATTTTTTTTGTGTGTGTGTGTGTGTGTGTGGGGGGGGGGGGGCTCCTCTGCTGGATTTGCATGCACATGAGTGTGGAGCAACATTCATATTTTTTACACTGAATCTTTCAGCAGGTCTGGGAGAAAAAAAAACATTTTAGAAACTCAACAAGTCAAAAACTCAGCATGCACAGGTGCCTGTAACACTTAAGCGCAATGCTCGGCTTTTATAACCTGAACATTATCATACTGGAGTGCAGCTGTCACAGTGAAGTCTGCACAGCTGCGCCTTCACCCACACCCGCAGTACCACAATCACACCAGTAGATGGAGACAGCCTGCAATATTTAACAAAGACTGTCCAGTCTTACAACCCACATGCAACACTTTCACCTCTTTATCTTGTGGAAACACATCATTCAACAGTCCCAGACATCACTATACAGGAGGCAGAGCAGTGCTGAGAATAAAAAGAAGGATTATTTACTTTTTTCTAACTTTGGTGAGAAGATGAAGTGACACTGGTGAGAGGTGCTGGGGCGAGTCACAGGTGAAGGGTTTGCAGGGGCGAGGTGAGAGGCCTTTCTATGAGACATAAAGAGCGCTGAGCAGCGTATGCACATGTACAATTCGATCAAAGCCTCAGAGCCCACATGCTGTGCAGTGCTCCCCTGAAATTTCTACACCACCACTGAGCAACATTTCCACCCACAAATGGTACCTTTATTGGATCAAACGGCCTGTATCTGCTTTCTTCAGCGTCAGCCTCGCAACACATCCAGCTTGATCTATCTGAGAAAATAATAAATGAAGCCAACTTTTTTTTTGCATCAGATTTTCATGCAGATCAAGCAAGACTAGTCTTTGTACAATCTACAAACTAGTTTTTTTTACATGAAAAATACATTTGCAAGTAAAGTCAACTTAATCTTTATCGTATCTCTAACTGTGAGTGCTGTACTTAGCTTTACAAATATCTATTGTAACTCCTTTGTAAAATGTCCATCTTACTGAAGTGAACTCCTGTTATCCTGCATTATTCTGAAAATGTAAAGACAACTGTGGTGCAGTATTTCATTGCAAAACGCCGCCGCTGATTCGAGTGCAATATGATATGGTGTGGAATTTATTTAATATATTTTGCCGCTTCAGCTTCACCATAGTAATGGTTGATGAGCCTCACGGGTGCTATAATACTGTTCGGACATACTGGATGGACAGAATAACACGATCTCTCAGACAGGAATGTGGAACATTTAGAAGCGCCGGCCGTAACATAAGAGCACAGTACTGTGTGTGTGTCTATCAGTCAAACTGAGGTTGTTAAAAGTAAAGTTCCACATGGGGAAACTTCTCCTAACTGGCAATTATGTTGTAACAGAGTAAATAAAACAAGATCTTTGCTTGTCGTGTGGCTGTGTGTACCTAATACGACTGGCTGGGATTGCGCAATAATCTTATGTTTTGAACAAATGCAGAGTTTGTTATGTTGATATCACTGATTTAATTATTCTACATTTACATCCGCTCAGATGTGGTTTTTTTTTCAGTGCTTGATGAAAACTTGTTATATGCATGTAAAAAAACACAAACAGACACCCCCCCTTGTGTCACTGGCGCAGGTGGAGGTGGTGAAATGGAAACGCATCTGATGCGATCTGACTCTGTCGAGCAGGCGGTGGAGAGGCATGTTGCTGCCGTTCCTCCTGCCACATATTGTGTTCCCATGAATACTCTGCTGGATTGGATCAGCAGATTACAGCACAAAGCTCAACAGCAGGGTCACCGTGCCGACCTGTCACTGCGTCTTTATCTGTGGCCTTCAGCGTGTCCCAGCAATGATTTCAGCAGATCTATAATAGCTGATATATATCTAATTGGGGTTACATAATAATAACATAAAAAGTCAATCGTAATTATGAGAAAATAATTAAAGTACGTTTAATCAATGTTTTTAATTAGTAATTGATCACATGGATTCTTGTGTGTGAAGGTGGGCGCTCACAGTGATGGACTGACTGAGTTACCGCCTGAATCTGCACTTTCATTCAGCTCTGCGAAGTGTTTTGGGATATTTCAGCATGTTGTTTGAGCAACTTTGAAAATCTTTGTCATTTTCATGCACGGGGGCTGTTTGCAGTGACACAGTGACATTTCTCGCTGTGCACCAAACAGCAGACAGACAGACAAAGTTTGTGTCAGGCTGGTGAACATGGTTGACTGTCTAGCTGCTGAAGAGCGGGTTGTTTCCCTCAGGAGTTGGTGGAGACCACAATCAGAGCTAAAAAACAGTGAGTATCAGACACTCGACTCAGAATGAAACTTAATGTTGCTCCGTATCTGTTGAATGTGTGCTGTAGATATGCAGCTGTTAACCAACACATTAGCTGTTTCAAACTACAAGCAGACAATATGTCGGCGTTGTGTTCACAGCTTGTGTCTGCGCCTACTCTGATAAAAGGATTAGTAGTGGGAGAAAATGTGAAATGCTTTTAACAAACAAAATACTCCGCGAGGTCCGAGTGCTGCGTGACAAATATCTACTGGAGTCACGAAAACGGAGCTTTCCAACACCAGCCTCTGCATTTGTTTTTTAAAGTTTGGCTGAAGGAGCACATTTGGGAATTTGAGAACAAACTGGGAAAAAAAGTGATAGTGATGCTGAAATCAACCCACAGGCTTGGAGGGCTTTCTCTTGAAAGTTTGATCAAGCCTCAGAAACTTTTACATGCCCGGTCTCTTCACGATCAGGACATGCTCGGTGCTCTTACGTCCTCTTGCATCCGTCGCTGTGCACTTCATGCGAGCTGTGCTGTGTGAACTTTTTCATACGCTGACTCTGGTTTGGCCTACTTGCCTCGACTTTGTTCTGCTTTGAAACCGCATTATGCAACAGAACTTTTCAAAAGATTTTTCAGGAGTCTTCTGAGGAGTCCATCTGCTTATTGTAAAGGTCATACATAGCGGAGCTTGATCATATAATACCAAAGCTCCGCTAGTGAAGCGTTATAATAAATCTCTTGTTGACCGCACCAAGGGAACAAGAGCGGCATTCGCTGACTTTTTTTTTTTTACATTGACATTCAAACTGGACTCTCCTGAAACTTGCATGGAGCTGTCTGCATGTGAAAACCCGCTTTCTACTTTTAATCCTCATTTCACCTGCTCTCACCTGCCGCCGCCACAATACGACACCCCGAAGCACAACACTCACTACAGAATACATTACTCGTTCGCACAGTGAAACTGAATCTTCGGCGGCGCAGATTGGCACGACGCTCGCAGCCGTGAGTCATACGGAGGCGACTCAGGCGGGAGAGAAAATCAGAGGTGATAAGAGGGAACTGTTGCACGGAGGCTCACTCGTGTGTGGAGGGTATTAAACTGAGCGTCTTCGTGTTTGGGTATGTCTAAAGAAAACATGCATCTGATGTTATGTGATGTGATGAGAAGGGGTCAGCTACAAACTGAGTCCAAACTGGTTTTAATGCAGGTGCCTCGTAAGCACTCATTTGGTAATCTGGAGATAAAAATACACCAAAGTTTAAGGAAAGGTCTGATATTTCTCAACCTGGGTATCATTTTCATAACTGTGGCCTTTCTGATTACAGAGTCAAGATTGGTTTAGGGTTTAAAGTGTAAAGTTAAGATAATGCACCCTCTGAATGACCACAAAAATCTCTACAGTCACACTGCAGGTTCTGTGAGACTTGTGCAAAATGCACACCTGATAATGTGTAAGTAATTTGCAGGTTGCGTTTAGCAGTGGACAGACTGACTGTTTCTAAAACTGTTCAAGCTGACAAAAACAGGCTGGCACAGGCTAAACTGTTGTTTTAACAGCATTTGTGCCACAACCTAACAATGAAAAGTGGCTCTTCACAGCAGTAAGTGTTTATATGCAGTTTTTAAAGCTCTGCTGAAAGAACGTTACATGCGATTCAGAGCAGATGTATCAAACACTTTTCTACCAATTCCATCCTGCTTGTGACTCAAACGTCCAGACAGCTTTTTATTTGCACTTCACCAACTTAATCCTCATGCACAAGGTGAGTTAACAATAACGCAGTCAGAGTCAACATGAGTCACCTTGTGACGGTAATAACTGTCGTGAAATGAGGCGACCTTCTCTCAGTAGACCTGTCCCTGCAGAGGTCACTGAATCTCAGCTCACCTCCATGACTTATCTGACACATACTGACTCTCTGTCCTCCGTCAGGTTCATCTTTTTAGTGCTCTTTATTTTGTTTGCTGTATCTGTTTTGTCTTGCATTTTGGATCGAGTTCAATAAACTCTCCCCTCTTTGTCCAGCCTTGTTGTCACAGAGGAAAAGATGAGATTTAACTCCTCTGTGTTCAGGAGTTCCTTCACAGCCCCTTGAGGAATGTTAGGACTGTCTGAACACCACACTGAGGATCATCTGTATATAACACAGCGTGCATATGATGTGTTTGGGGATCAAAACTTGGAGTTCTTCCAAGGAATGTATCCCTGGAGGAAATACAGAGGAAAGGCTCTTCAAGCTGCAGTTCCAGGAACTTTCTAAGATATACAACCACCATGATGCTTAGTGCATTCAGCCAAGTGTGTCCAAACTAACACACGCACACACACACACACACACACACACACTCATGCACATCAACTGACAAACAAACACACAGGTTTGACCGTCGGAGCAGAAACTGCTCAGCGTTTTAATTGCAGAGACGAGGACATTGGCCTGTCCGTTACAATCAATGATCACATTATATTCTACGCAACAATAAAGAGTCACAAATAAACATCTGATCGGACATTATATCACACAAACATAAGCAATGCACACTAGGGGAAAAGTACTAAAAATGATAAGCAGGTCTCTGTCATGTTTTGGTTACCAACATATCTGTACAGTACAAAGGCCTTTGGTTGTCTGGCTTTTGGGAGAAACAGCTTACAATGTTGTTTTTGCTGTACATTGATGTCATCACATGATTCAATATTGAGTTCCAAGGCACATAGATAAAAGTAAACTGCACGGAAAAAGTACATATCCATGGCTGAGCACTGTCAGAAACAAGCGAGTGAGTTACAACCAGCTGGCTGAAATATGACTTGGTCAGGGTTCTAATTTAAAATCTGCAGTTTTGGAAAAAACACACGTATAGTTTTGCTTCGTTGACCAAAAGAATGTGTCATATTCGCTGCTGATCATAACATCCAAAGCTGTTGCTGCTAAAGCTGAACCAAACATTAAGTACAGCTCTGTACCTTTTTTTTTTTCTGAGAGTGTAGCAAAATAGGTGGCGCTCCGTACCTGTGTAACACTGGTTTTGGCAAGTGAGGGGACACAGACGGCGGGATACGCAGCCCTCCCCATGCAAGAACAAGCAGAGGATAGCACGAATACATAGTTAATATCAAACGGTGCACCCTCGGGAGTGCACCTTCTAGCCCTTCGCAAGTCAACGTATGTTTCGGAAAAGAGAAACGGAGCGCAGGGAGGCAGAGGTCTCCCTTCCCTTCGCCCCTGCCTCTCATCTGTACACTGTACAGTGGCGGGAACCAGCCACAGATCTGGGACTGGTGCCCCTTTCACATTTAGCGCTAAAATCAAAGCCCAGCACACAACGAGCCGAGCCGAGCGAGCGAGCTCCACTTTCTCAGAAAAACAACTTCATTTTCAGAGAGATGTTCAGGTCTGGATTTCACAAAATCACAAAGGAAGCAGCAACTACAGGCAATGTCTCATCGGCCCAGCTGTCCTCTAAGCGCTACATCTATACTGGATTTGGCACAAACCGTCTCAACAACATGTATGATCCATTAAATGATCCATTAAATACTTTAAGTCCATTAAACATGTCCAGATAGCTGGCGGCAGTGACGGGCATTGTGTGTTTCCTTCTGTATGCTTCAGTTAATCTCAGCTCAGTTCAGTTTGGGTGGGTGTAAAATGTGTGTCAGCTCATATTATTCTTCACCAGCTGTGCATGGGAGAAGGAGAGTGAGAGAGAGAGAGAAAGAGAGGAATGGATGGAAAGACAGAGGGAGAAGTAATTAACTGTGGATGATGAGAGAATACTTCTTGCGCTTCAGGCTTGAAAGCGCTAAATATCTTAACTGTAATGGGTGAGATTGTGAAATGAGTTTCTCACTGTGCATGCATGAGTGTGTGTGTGTGTGTGGCACAAACACATAAGCATGAACACACATTAGGCAGAGTCCAAAATTAAAGATGCACATAAAGATATTGCATGTTCCAAGATGATTCACAGGTTTCCTACGTACAATAATCAAATTACAATCCAAACATAAAGCCTTTGGTCTTGGTCTTGTGTCACATTATCACACACACGCACACACACAGTTACGCAGTCGACTGGGTCTGCATGACTCTCTGATGCAGAATTGGTCACCCCCATCTCTCACCTTCTGCAATGCTAAGAAAAAGGTGTGAGGAGCTTACGTCTGTGACACAATGTGAGCAGCAAGGCTATAGTGTGTGTGTGTGTGTGTGTGTGTGTGTGTGTGTGTGTGTGTGTGTGTGTGTGTGTGTGCGTGATTTCTTGTCTTTAAACACATCATGCAGATCTGTACCTACGTGCATGCGCAAAAATGTCTACGGACACGAGCGTGGGTTCCTCTTTTGACCCGTGTGTGATGACGGGGCTGACCCTGCCACAATTACTACTCCTGGCAGTGACAGCACAGAGGGGACGTCATGACAAATTACAGGCTGTGTGGCCCACGACCATCTTGGAGTCGGCTATCTGTGTGTAATTATTTCCAGCGGTAACCTCCCAGGACAAGCCCTATCAGCTCCTTGTCTCTTTTGGCCTCACTGATTGATGGTTTCTGACTTGACTGATATAGTGGGAGGAAGTGAATCTGACACGGCGGCATATGGGCGGACGACCTTATTGCTATTGGAGGCTTGGCAGAAATCTCCCGGCAACCAGGTTCTCCAGCTCCATCATGGAGGTCCTTTGGAGAAGTCATGTGCACAAACAGCCTGATAGCTAAAACGGAAGTAGATGTGGATTCATTCAGTCAGCATTAATGGAGCGATAAGCTTTACAAAGTCCAGTTATTGTGAGATGGTGTTGACTTTGTTGAGACAGCTTAGCAAACTGTCATTGTTTTCTCTAGCTAACTGACCAGGACTCTCATTTGTAGCTGCGATAATGATGTCAAACAGCGTGAGAATAGGTTAGGGGGCGGTAACCACGGATCTCCACTGGAGCTGTGTCAGTATGAACATCATGTGACAACGAACAGACATGTTCGCCTCCGTGGCTGCAGCTTAATCAGCAGGCTAACATCAGCAGGCCAACATGCTCACAGTGACAACGCAAGGCATATATTTAGCACGTATGATGTTTACGTGAGTGTCATCTTTGTTTAGCTTGTTAGCATGCTGATATTTTCCATACAGCACAAATCAGAAAGTGCAGCTGATGGGAACGACGTAAAAAAAAAAATCTAAGCTTGGGTGTGAAACAATGTGTAGACTCATCTGAAAAGAATCCCTCTCATTCATCCATTCATGCCCTCTGCCTGTATTTTATTACTCTTCTGTCTTCACAGCGTTTCTGGGTGTTAACCTTTTGGCGGTGTGTAGCCTCGAGAGAATAACAGCGTGCAGGGCGTGAGGGTCGGACCGTGTAAAAACATCAGTAAAGGCAACCAATTGGCAGCTCGTAAGCACGTGAGATCACCAGAAGCACGTGAGCTTTGAGCCGGCGAGGCGGGGCCGGTGACCCCGACTCGTGTGAGCTGATGACGGTGTTGGATGGAAATTTATAGGATCACCAAACTTGTTTCAGTTCCTCGTGATGTTCTTCTGATTGATTGATTGACTATTCAGTGAATCAATCTGACACCCTGATGCTCCTGTGTCTCACAAGAAGCCACTAAATCAGAGGTGTGCACACACTGTCTATAGCTGCCTGCTGACTGTTTGCACTGTTCATCTGCTGCACCGAATGCCACTGACAGATGCAAGACGCTCTGAGGCAAGGTCATATGAGCAGTGGTAAAGGTATGCTTTATGTGTTATCTGAAAAAAAGAACTGCATTCAACTCTTAATTTAGTGGCCTTGCTGGCGATGTATTTTATGACAAACGGGTGAAAGAATGTGAAGAATAACTCAATGGCGAGTCAATTTTTCGGAGCTAGTACATGTTCACAATCTGAGTACAGCACAAAGTGAGGCTTACTTTGCTGTGAGCGGTTTGAATTCTCTTTTGAGTAAGCTGTGTAAAGAGTGTTTTCAAGCTCAACTGGGCATTAAGTTGCTCTTTAAAGGGGCACTCCATCAATTTTATGTATCAACTTCAGTTAGCTCATACTACTACGTATGACTCAGCCTGTGATAACAGCTGAAAAAAATGTGGTTCTGCTCCAAAGTCTGATAACCAAATAACCCTTAATGATGTCACCGGGGTTATCTCAGCATGGACTTCTAATTTAATATTTCATAATAACATTTGTGTTATAAATTAAGGGTGTGGGCTTTGAAAGATGTGGGTATTTAACTGATCGGTTGTATGTGACTACTGCGTTATCTATTGATGACTTATTATATTATATTGAACTAATATAAATGTTCTAAAATCATCTTAGATTGGAAAAACATAGGTGTTTCCAGTTCTGTCTCTCTCTCTCTCTTGCTGTCTCTTCATCACACACACGCCCACACACACTTCCTTTCAACTGTATCCACGCTGCTTGCTGAAGCCTCTCAAGCATTGTCTTCACGTGTTGTGTTCTCAGCGGACACAACACACACACAAGCTTCTCCATCTCCTGCTCGCTGCGTCACTCTCTCTCTCTCTCTCTCCCTCTTTGGCTACACGACACGTTCTCTTGCATCCTGTGAAATTTAGGCATTTTCGCAAGCACACGCTGGCTGAACCAAATGTGAAGCTGAGGGCAGTGACCACATTTCAACATGAACTCGGGAGGAAATCTTACACTGGCATAACACAGCACTTTACGAGTAGAAATGGGCTCTTTACAATGGCACCGCTGGCACACTGAGCAACTATTATTAATATCAGGATACAGTATAAAGTACATGTGATGGGCTTCACAAACATAGTTTCAGAGCTGTCCTTGATACGTCACAACGATACAGATTTTTACAGTCTTTGAAATTCATTCAGTCATTTGGGTCGTCCATGTGCCGAACCTCCCCAGGGAGGCTGGCAGAAAACCATTTCATATATACAAAGTCAAGCTGTTTTAAAGGGAATGGGGTCAGAGGGGCTGCTGAGATGTTTTCCCATCCTTCCCTTTAATCGGTAATCCAGGATGTTAAATTCAAGAGTTCACGGGTCAATGCGGCGCCTCCTGCAGAGAGGCGAGCTCAAGAGGGAGAAGAGCATCCTTCGCTCTTTGCAGGAAATAAGATGTTGTGTTGGGAGGGCTTTGCCATTTTGTTGCCGTGGTGATCATGTGAGACCAGGGTAATCAGCTGGTATGAATAAAACATGACTGTGAAGCTACTCGGAGCTGTGGTTTCTGATTTTTGTCTTTCAAACTCTATAGAATTGCAGTGCTGGCTGTTTTCCGCCGACGTGTTTGGCCGACTTCTTCAGCACTAATTCCACATTCGGAGACATCAGTTCCGACACTTCTTGGCTCTCAGGAAACTCCATCAAGGACAACATAGATGGCACTCAATCCCCTCAGCTCTTACTCTAACATGAGCAAGCGAGCCTCAATATTTCTCCAGCGGGTCCGCAGCAATCCACTCTCCAATCCTGCTTCTTGTCTTGATTTCGGTTCGGTCTGACAACTCGTTAAATGTACCTCAAGCTGGCAAGCGTGAGCAGAACTCTTATTTATGTTTGATTTCAACACCACTTGCCTCTACAGTGTTGGAAATCACTTCAGTCAAGATACGTTTTTGCTCCGCCTCAGGGCAAACCAGCTCAAGTTGCCTCATTAACCCAAACATCAAGAGTTTTGAGCAGGAGTCAGTGTACTTTCCCTGACCTCTGAAAACCCTTAGGAAATTGTTTATTTTTCACTTAGACTTTGTTCATGTGTCAATGTCCACGAGCGGCAGCTATTACATCATCCTCCTGCCCCCGCATCTTTGAACACAGGTCACTAGTGATGCTCTGGCGGCCCATTAGTCTGGAAGCCTCAAGCACCACTGCTCAGCCACCCTGGATGTGACTGCCGCTCCTTTACCTTCAGATGCTGGTCTGCAGCTCACCATTGAGCAGTGCAGCATTATGAGTCTCCAAGCTGGCGTTGATGATGGCAGCATCGTTAGCCATCCTGCTCCTGTCTGCCCTGCTGTCGCTGCGCTCTATCTCGTCCAGGCCCGCCACCTTTTTCAGGCACAAGACGTTCTGAAAGCTCTTCTTGAAGTTGTCCGACAGAAAGGCGTACAGGATGGGGTTGGCGCAGCTGTTGGCGTAGCCGAGAACCACCACAAAGTCGAAGGTGCTCTTCACAGCAGAGGTGGGGTGGATGGAGCCGGTGACGGAGGTGACGTTGAAAATGTAGAAAGGCAGCCAACAGAGGACGAACACCGCCACCACGATGGACACCATCCGCGTCACCTTACGCTCAGAGCGCTTACGCTTGGTGGAGCCCACTCGTATCCCAGACGACTTAACCTGGCAAAGGAAGGGATGTTAATGGCTTTGACTCTCCCAAATATAACATCACAAATGTATAAATGTAATACATGTTTGACATTTTGGAATATATGCATAAAGGTTGGAAACATCCAGGGCTGTTACCAAACTGAAATGTAAAAACTTGTCATGTTTAAGTTTTCATGTGTCATATTTCTTGTTTAGTTATGTCTTGTCATGTCTAGTTTTCACGTCTGTCGTGTTTTGGTTATGTCTCGTCTTGTTAAGTTTCACGTTTGTCATGTATCTGGTTCCTTGTTCTGGCGTGTCATGTTTTATTTTGAAATCCACTCTCCCTCATGTTTCAGGTCCCTTTACTTCCTGCCATTGTGTGTTTCCCGCCTGTCTGATTGTCTGCCCCGCCCTGATTGTGTCCACCTGTTCCTTGTTACCTTGTGTATATATAGTCCGTGTCTCCCCTTGTCTTTTTGCCAGATCGTCATGTTTCATGCATGCAGCCTCCTGTTTCCTGTTCATGTTTCATGCCTTTTTGTTTATTCAACCCTTTCTGAACCTTGATCCTGAGTTGCGTCCTGCATTTGGGTTCTGTCTTGTCTGCCTTGCCTGAGAGTAACGTAACACCTGTCAGTCTGTAGATATGCTAAACTTCCATAGTACTACTCATGAAAAACAATACTCTTATTTAGCTTCCAGCAGTAACACTGGGAAGAAATCACTCCTTTTGTTCCTTTACACTCGCCTCACTCCAACCATTTTTTAAAACATGATTCCCATACCCAATGTGAAAATAAAATGTCCAGTTTTCCTAATCAGCTACAAACTGACTGCATTGGCATCTATTCATAAACACAGAAGGCCCAAACTACATCTACAACCCTGGTGACAGTTAGACGTTTGTATGTTCGTTATAGTCCTGTAGCCAGAAAATAAAACATCCTCTTCACTGACATGAACCCAACGGGTATGCACAAACAGAAAATGGTGTTAAATGATACAGTCACACATGCAGAGGCAGCAGACGCTCACCTTGACTATAATGAGCAGGTAGCACAGGCATATGACTGCCAGGGGCAAGAAGAAGCCAATGAAAAAAGTGTAGAATATGAAGGCAGTGTAATAGAAATCCTGGGGCTCCGGCCACACGATGCCACACACTGGCACTTTGTCCAGGCCACTGAAGATCATAGTGGGTAGGTTGACTAACAGCGACACTCCCCATACTGTCAGGTTAATCAGCTTGGCAATGTGGGGCTTCCGCCATTTTGTGGACTTAATAGGGTGGACCACGGCCAGGTATCGATCGATGCTCATCACCATCAGACAGAAGATGCTGGTGAACTGATTGAGAGAGTCTGGGATTGGGTAGGGGGGAGAGACAGAGAGGGAAAAAAGAGCAGAAGTGAGGTATCGAGTTGAGGGATCAGTAACCGCCAACACTTGGACAAAACAGGAAGTGAATCAAGCAGCTTACCTCACTCCATTCAAAGATGAAAACACCTACCAGCATCTATACAACGCACGAATTAACACTAAACTATACCTTTTTCGTTCAATCCAGACAAAAATGTACAGTCTACAAAAATGACAAATTGTGTCATAAACCCCATAAAGGCCCAGTTTTTAACACGTTTTGCTTTCTGTATTAAAAAAAGAAAATCAAGAAAGCTTTGTGAGTTAGGAGACTGATTTTGGACTGCAGAGCTAAACTAGCGTCTTTCAGTGCTTTGCTAGGCTGAGCTAACACTCTGTAGTTTTTACATAAAAATATGTGTGGTATCAATTTCTGATCTAAGGAAGAAGAGCATTTCCTTAAATTATATCCTATATTGTTTGAAATTTCTTGAAGAAGTGTCTACAAGTCTGCGATACTTCTTCTTCTACATTAAAAAGTGTGAAGATGTTTTTCTAGGTTTTTCTAGAAAGAAAACAGCAGACAGGAACCTGAAAGTGTCATTGCTGTTTAATAATGTGCTCCACTGGCCCTCCTCCTTCCACCTACCAACAGTCATGATCACCCTGCACAGCACCTTTCCAAAGGGCCAGTGCACCAGCGCCAGCTGCAGAGCGATGAACGGCAGGCTCATCATGCACAGAACATCTGCCACCGCCAGGTTCAGGATGTAGATGTTGGTAACCGTCTTCATTTTGGCGTAGCATAGGATGACATATATGACCAAGGTGTTGCCACAGAGCCCCACGGCACAAACCATGAAGTAGATGAAGGTGATGACCACTGAGCTGGTCCGGTCCTGCTGAAGATCGTTGGGCTCTGAAATGTTCAGGTCCAAGTTGGACTCGTTCCCCTGCATGTAGCTGTCGTACAGTAGGGGTTCAAAGATGGAGATGTTGGGGGCAGGCAGGAGAAGAGGCCACTGATCCAATGCCATGATGAATAGGAGAGGTTTATGATATTTAAATGCTCTAAAAGTGACTAAAGGTAGTGAGAGATAAGGGGAAAAGGTGTAACCATAAAGTGGTTAGGCTTTTACATGTTTAAAAACACTGATTTTATTCATTTGTAGAGATAAGAGTCAAGGAAATTCAGTAAGTTCTAAGATAAGCCAGCGGTCCTTGGAGTTTGAAACTTTGGGTCTTGAGTTTTGGGAATTGGGATGACCAGGGATTTTCATTAATGAGGAGCCACAAGTATCACATTCCAGCTGGAGGGAAACAGTAATAATAAACAGATCTGTGAAGAGAGAGAAAGAGAGAGAGAACAGAGTGATCAAACAATAAGTATGGCTGTGAAACAAAGAATATTTCCTAAATACAGGACCTTCTAAATCCATAGCAACAGTTAGTTGCTATGGATTTAGAAAGTTACAAAGTTAGTTTACACAACCATGTTCATGCCTTTCTCTCTAAATGTTTAGTTCTTCTTCTTCTTCATTATACTCAGCCATGTCTACTTATTCCCCAAACAGCAAGCTTTTGGCAGAGAGAAAGATGGAGAAGAAAAATCCAGCAAAGTCCAAATTTCGCACAATGTGCAGCTTTCTAAAAATAACTCTTCTCCTTCATTTGAGAAAAACAGCACCAAGGACAAAAACTGGGAGGGACATAGGTGAAATGCAAACCCCAAATACTGGAAGTTTTTCTTTTTTTCCTGATCCAACAAGCTGACAGCTTACATTATGCAACCCCCACACCCCCCAACCCCCTCTCTCCACACACACACACACAACCTCTATGTCATGACATTGATTTGTACTCTTTTGCACAAAGCAAGCTAGCTTAGACTTTCACCAAAAATGTGCAGGTGTGTGTAACTAAAAAACTCATCATTCCACTTTAGAGCCACATTTGTATTCAATGTCAAAATCTCAGCTTGACCTTATCCGGTATTACGTCCTTTTTTCACTTTCTAACTCAGTCCAGACTGTAAATCCCCTCCAATGCCACACTGAGCCCTGCGGTGCTTGCTAGGCATGTGCGTATATGCGTGTGTGTGCCTCCTCATGTATGCATACATGCAAAAAGGTACGCCTGAGCGAGAGAACGGCGAGGGCACTGTGCTGCCGAAGGCAAATGTTTATTCAATTGATCTTGGGGACAAACAGCTCTGACACTGTGGCATGATCACTCACTCATCCCCTGCGGTGACAGCAGCTGGCTCAACAGGGACATTAGCTCAGTCCTGTCTTTCATAATTTACCTGAATTACACGATTGACACACGTGGGCCCACTTTGGACAGTCTGCTTTGTGACAATGAGGGCTATTGTGAGAAAAGGTTGAGCACAATTACGTGTTATCTCTGAGGATGAGAAAAGACATATGTGGGTAGCTTAATACTGAGGATTATTGTAATTGAATTAATCTACAAAGGAGTTGCCCTTCATTAATTCTTAATTTTCTAAAATGTTAAAAACTACCCACAAATTTCATGAGCGATAATCAGAGCCAAACTGGATGTGTTTAAATCTGCCTCTCCAGTTTAAGCACTGTTAAAAAATAGATAAGCCTGCCCTACACTATATCTCGAGTGGCCATTTGCCTCCTTTTCATGAGGCTGCACGCAGTAACCATCAGTACTTGACTCCGAGCTGCAAGTGAGGCAATCTACAAAATCTGCAGTGGAACTTGTCTCCCCTTGACTTGATGAGCTTCTACCAACCTAAAACTTGTTCCTCTAAGATTCACTGCAGAATTTTAAAGGCTAAAATTATCTACAAGCTGTTGTGCGAGAAATTTTCTCGCACTTGTGGGACCAATTAAAAGGCAGTTTTGCTACATTCTGACAATTTTAAGGGATTTTTAAAGGCATTTAAAGATTATTTGATATGGTGATACCTATGATTACAAATGGTACCAGAGCACAAGAATGGCTATTTATAGTAGTCACAGCTACTATATAGACAGCATGTAATCACATTAATGGTCACTGCTAACCATAATTATTATTTTTTAAAAATGGAGCCTGATTGTATGAAAATCATTACTTATTTACTTAGATTATTACTTTCAGTGCAGCACTCGATATCATATTCTCTATTATATATATCCTTATTATGGAGAATATATGTGCTTGTCTGTGTGTGCATGAGTCAAAGACTGAGAAAGCTACAGAGGAAAGTGTGCAGAAAAGCAATCTGCTCTAATAATACATCCATTAACGGAGGGATTAAAGTGTTATTTGCTATCAGGAGGTGTAGGATAATTACCGTTTGAGTGCCAGTGTTATTTGATAAAATCTTGCAGTTTAATTATGAAGCAATGTAATTGTATTGTTAACTGTAAGGGGGGATTTAGAGGTCTGTTAAAACTCTTCAAAGGAAAAGTCTAATTGGCTGCTTCAGACTCAAGGAAAAACACATTCACAGAACATTACAGCACATTTTCGTGTCGGAGACTGTATTTCAGCTCCAGCACTGACTTTGTGAATTGATGAAGTGATGGCAGGCTTGATGCAGCCACACACTGACCTGCAGCCTGTGACACACGTCCAGCTCAACAGGACACTTTCTTTTATTCACAGCAAAGTGGAAACTTGTCCAATTGTGAGCAGGTTGTTTTTCCTTTCTTCTCGAGGACACTTTGACATAAAATGGTTGCTGCAGGCATCAAACCTTTGACCTGTCAGTAGAAAGGCAGACCTCTTCTCCCTGACATGTTTTCAACTCACACAGACTAATTACCCGTTTCTCCACTGAGGTTGCGCCTGCTTTTTTTTCTTATTTTTTGATAAGCTGACATGAATTTCCGAAACGTACCAAAAGGCAGCAGCTGCTCTGTGTGCGTAAAGTGCGCGTTCTGGGTCCGATCTGGAGAGTCTGTTCGCTTCTTGTTTCATTTAATTTGTGTGCCAAAAGCTAAACAACCAGTGCGTCACGGTGTGTGCAGACTCCTTCATCATAAAAATGGAACTTTTAACAGATGAAATGGATCCGACAGTGTAATTAAAGCAAAAAAAAAAAAAAGAAAGAAAAAGAAAAAAGCGAGTCAAAGTCCTCTCAGAAATGCCTGTGGATGAAGACAAACGTGATGAGAACAGTGACAAATGATTTTTTTTCCCCTTTTCAAAGCATCACTTACTTTTACAGAGAAAACTTCATCCTCACATCAGGTCCATCGTGGCGCAGCGTCCCTCAGCAGAGAAATGTGGAGTCCAGCCGCTCCGAGGCGGCGCTGACCTGCAGGAGAGCCGCATCTCTCCATCCTCTCCATCCACCTGCTCCGCCGCTGTTACGCACGGCGCGGGCGTGAAAGCGCCCACCCCCACACCACCCACCCCCGCCAGAGCTGCTGCTGGCTCCGAGTCTCTCAGGTCATTTTACCTCCAAGAAATATCCCGCGATGGTTAACAGAAACTCAGGCAGACCGGGTGTAAAAAGGAAGAGAAAAAAGCCTCAGTGCGCACACGGTGCGTCCAGCAAGAGTCCTCAGCGAGCAGTCAGCGAGGTGCAGGACGCACGACTGCACCAGAGAGAGAGAGACTAAGAGAGAGAGAGAGAGAGAGAGAGAGAGACCCGCGCGCGTCACCCCGTGTGAGTCCTGCAGATTGCTGATTTTGAGTCACACATGGCCTCAGTCCTCTTTTTTTTTAGAAGATTACAATTCTACATCATTTCAAATTTCAATTATGCAATTTTACACCAGATTGCATCAAATGTATCACGATGAACCCAATTAAAAGTGGAATATTCCATCCATCCTGTCTGAACAGACCTCAGCAGTAACAGCTGTCTGACTGAACCTATATGAACCAGTAACAAACTAAAAAACATCATGCAGACCACATGCAGCAAAAAGGAAACATCAGCCCCAGGCAGAGGCACACAATGGTGGCCCTGATTGGATTGTCTCTTTCCAAATCCATCAGCTCCCACTGCAATTATTTCAAGTGTTATCTGGCCCTCCACATGCTCTTCTCAGTCAGTGGTGCACGTTCCTGTCAGCCCACAGCGATGACACTCGGATCTGAAGGGACGAGGCCGACGCAGCTGACCCCTCTTCCCTCTTTATGAAGGGGGAGTCTTCCAGCAAGTGCAGATGGCTGGTTATCTGCTGCGACCTCTCTCATTGGAGAGCTCCATGAGAAAATGTCCCGCCACTTGTCTCAACATAGCAACACAAAAGTGCTGCTATTATTACTGGCAGCTGTTGTCCCATCAAAGATTAATCGTTCTGCTTGTGATCCCAAAATGATCAGAGCGGAGTGAAAATGCTCGAAGGGGAAACTGAAGGTTTCGTGTCCTCAGTTTCTCTCTGCAGAAAAGCCCTGCCTCGCAGATCAGGAGGGTTACTGGTTCAGGTGTGTTTGCTGTGGTTTGAGGTCAGCAAGTTCTCTGGGTGACCTCACAGTGTGTGTGTGCGTGTGAGTGTTGTGTGTGTGTCACTGAGGACAACATCCAACCTGCAGGATTTAGATTTTTTTGAATGAGCAGCGAGGCTAAAGAGGTCAAAGACAAAGCTTATGTTAGCCTTCGAGCATTTTAACATTACTGAAGTATTACAGTTTGACATTTTACTCTCTTGTACATGTACAATAAATATGAAGTTAACTTTACACCAGACAGCTGGTAACTTTAGCCTGTCTGTCCACCTACCAGCTCATTTCACAGCTCATTTTCACCTTGCATCTGTCACTTGAATTTGACTGATGGACGGTTGCCCCAACCAGCCAGAGTGCAGACAGACAGACAGACATTAGCTGGGACAGAAGTTGCTGAGTGTGTGTGTGGTGTGAGAATGGGTTCATTTGTGAGTGTTAAATGTACTGTAAGTCTTTGCTACATTTTTTAAAATGTCTTTATTTTTTTAAATTAGCATTTTATGAAATTATATAACACAGTAATAGCAGTTACAGAGCATAAAAACACAAACATCAACAACAAAAAGCAAAAGAATATAAAAAGGTAGAAAGATAAGCATCAAACAAGAAAAATGAATAAAGAGAAGTTAAAGAACTGAGGTGATAGATAAGTATCAGATCACAGGATATGGTTAGATATAATTTCATGTCATGTGCCCACACACACATACATATTTACATATAGATGTGTACTCACCCCTTACTGACTTTGACCTTGCCTTACAGTAAACTGTTTACCAGACCAGTTTCATATTTACTCACCTATAAATCAGTACTGATGGCAGGCTCTGAGAGCACTTTGAACACGTAGGTTTCTACATCGTGTCTCCCACAACAAAGTGTCACTGCATGTAAGACGACATCATTTTACAACGTGTCAAAGTGACTAACATAACACCAGTAAAGTGCATTAGTCAGTTTGCTGCGTGCGTGATGAGCAAAGCACTATAAATTTCAATAAAATGCCAGTTTCTAAAATTGATTTTAACACTAAATACCACCACCCACAGAGTATCCTGCTGAAAGAAATTGAACATAGTGAATGAAAATAGTCAAAGCTGGAACTGTGAAGCAAGGCCGTGATCTCATCTGGATACACTGAAAACACAGTACAGTGTGTCTCTTAATAGTTTTAACCCAGCGTAATGAATCTCAAACTTTCTCTCTGCTTCCCACTGAACACACACGCGTAGCCTTGAATGTCAGTGGTCAACAACTCTGCACTTGGCCTTCAACTCTGACGCGCATCTGAGTCAATATGAAGCCCAGTTTGAAGGGTAAAGGCCCGTTTAAGATAAGACTTAAAGATCAAAAACTGATCAAAAAAAGATGTTTCTCACACCCTCTCCTGTTTTATCCTCAACCCGCACAGAAAAACATTGTCTCCAACATCCTCCAGCTACAGACAACACAGACTAGACGTGTCACTTTTCATTTAGCTGTTTAAGTCCACGATGGTGTACTTTAGGCCACAAGTTGTGTCAAATCTGTTTGAACAGACGCTGACGGAGAGCTGCAGATGTTGCGCGGCTGACGTATTGTTTTCGTCGTGAAGACAAGGTGTTACCGGAAAAGAGTGAGGCAGCCAGAGAAAAGTGTCAAGCCAAATATGCCTCCTTTTCCCCGCTGCAGCCTGGCGCTCTCTTCCCTGCCCTGTTTTCCTGTCACATATATTCCTTTGCCTTCTTCTCAGCCTGCTCCACATACATTTCATGACTCCTGGCATGCTAAGCACACAAACACATCTCCAAAGCGTGACTGATTTGACGCTCCAGAAAAGCCTTGACGCCGTGCTCGTCATTAAACTCTTCCCGGGGAGAAACAAGCATTCGTCGTGACGTGATTTATCTGCTGTTTATCACCTTGGCACACGTGCACGTCGCGTGGTGCCCCTGGCGCCGAGGGCAAGAGTGAAGGCGCTGCTCATGAACCAGATCGTACAGCGTGGAGGAAACTAAAACGTAACGACTGGTCCTCAAGGTCACAGAGCTTTGATTATCTTTATCCCTCTGTTTGTTTCTATCCACTGTGACAGCCATGAAACCACAAGAGAAGACCGTAACACCTGACAGTGTTTCCCTCTGCTTGGCCTCGAGAAAAAGAAGCTGCTCTCAGTGGGCGTCAATACTAGAAAACCCACTTTTTGGCTTTTAGTTCAGAAGGGTAAACACAGACCAGGTCCACAGACGGATTAGGAGACAAAGGGCCTTAAAGCACAGACACGTTAAAAACACAGCTGGGTCATTTGTTGTCGTTTTGCTGCTCTCTGTAGTCATACTGTGTCAGGACTGTGTTGCTGAAGAGCACCTGAACTGTGCTCTGTATTGTATTCACTAGCTAACTGTTTATATGTGGTAATCAAACCAGTAATAACAAAACAAATTATTAAACATTATATGATGTGCTTGACCACTGAAGGCTATTTAAAACATCACATACAGGATCAATATAAATGTATGGCCATAGTTATGTCATACTAAGTTAAATGTGCAGTCTTACTGTTATGTTTTGCTAAATGGGTGCTTTGTATACTTCACACGTCAGTACTAACTAAATGCATGCAGATTCAACATCAGCATGATGGGAAAGCAGCAGACCAGGACACCACAATACAATAAAACCTACAGGCACAGCAAGATGAAATGAGCTCATTCATAACTGACCTCACACAAAATACCTTTACTGTCAGAGCGCATGTTCAACCACGGTATCAACCTTAACAGCATCACAGGTCGGGTTGTCACCTTCAGTGTGGAAAAAAAGGAACACCCTGTCAGTGGCACCGTGCCCAGGAGACACAAATCAAAAGGGGGAGAGGGGGGGGGGGTCTCTCAACATGGACATAAAGGAAATAAAGAATCAGTCAGATTAAAGTAAAATTGCATCTGTTGAATTAAAAGATTAAAGCATGAATTAATCAATGCAGAGAAGGTGGACGGCTAATTGGAGCACCTGCAAAAAAATGAGGAAAAAAATTAAACTCTGTCTCTCAGCCTCTCAGGAGGAATGAGGAACTTTTCCAGGATAAAATTTGGTAAAGAAATATCCTCTTAAGCTAAACCCAGAGAGTGATTAGTGTTTCACTGAAAAAGTGAGTGAATCCAGCTCCTGAGTGAGAGCACAGGTAGCTGTGGAGATGACATTACTCATGTTAGATGGGCACGAACGAGAGAGAGCGAGCGTGAGAGACGTTGTATTCAAACAGCAGTTTGGAAATGCTAACTGGATTTCCTGAGGAGAGTCAGCCTGTTGTGTTGCTGCAGAGCAGAGTGACATTGACACTGTGTGAGAAGAAGACATCTGTGTCTGTTCTACAAACCTAACCATAGACGAGAACGACGATTGTGACATCTCCAGCCTCAAAATGCTCAGAAGACAGGAAAACTGAAATGTCTTGACAAAGAATAACACGAAAATGTCACAGACACAAACTAGACTAAACCAGACTTGTGTATTAAAATCAGACGATTACTAATATTTTCATCAAAGACTCTCCGACATGTGACACGGTGCTCTCTGCCTTCCACCTGCTGAGAAAGTTGCTAAAAGCTGAATGTTAGTTTGTGTGTGTGTTTATGTTTTGTGTATTGCTGTTCAGTGTGTCCTTTCCTTCTGTATGTCGGTCTTATCTTTTTTTTTCCTTTTTTTTGTGGTGGAGAAAGAATGCTTTCTTCTCTCTGGCCTGGTGTGTCAGACAGAGTGTAGTGTGAAAATGTGGTCTTTCAGCCCGTGGCTCTGACTCTGCCATCTTGTTTTCAGCGGGGAGTTCATTCCGCCTGGAACAGAAGAGAGCCTTGATCAAGATCACGAGCACAGGGACCTCCGAGTGATGGAGAGGCCAGTCACCCAGAGGCAGAGGACAGCATTGGTCACACCAGAGCGTGACGTCACTTAATAATCATTTTAATGAAGGAAAATGCAGTAAAAAGTAAAGCAACTGAACAAAACAGTAAGTGAAATGTAGTGTCTGCAAGTCTCCTTCACAGCCTCGCAGAACAGACGTGCTGGATGCTTGTAGAGATTATTCTTTTGTTGTTTGTTTCATCTGTTTTGTGTCCTTTTGTGAGCTGAAGGTCTGAGGGTAGAGGTCCTCATGCTGTAAAAACTGATGCAAATTTATGATTTGTGATATTGCAATATATGAATAATACTGACTTGAACACACTCACGAGCAGGGAACATGTGGGTCCTGGCAGGTTATACTAACTCTGTGTGTTTTGACGTCAGCCCTGTATATCATTTTGTCCAGTTAGGAGTTTGCAAAGACTGAAAGAATTGTCAGAGCTGGGAAACTGTGAGTTAGTAAGTTCGTTATTTCACTTCCAATCTCACTTCACTCCTGTGCAGCAGTTTATATTCAAACAGGGTGAAACAAAAGTGGATAGATCAGCAGAGCTAATTTTATATGACAGCGTCTCCATCTCGGACCCACTGATTCAGATGACTTTCTAGTAGCTGACAGTGCAAATTCACGTGCACAAAGTTCCATGAAAACTTGCTATGTAAAAAATGTCCTCCTCCTGAATCTTGGGGAGGGTGGTAAGTCTAGAAAGAGCTGGAGCTGTCAGGAAGAGATGCAAATGTAATCCATTTATTTCAGTTAACACCTGCCTGAATGAGAGGAGCTATCTCATCTTGAGTGTTGTGCTAAGGTTTGTTTTCTCAGGGTTTCTGAGGAAGAGTAAATGCTCAAAGACAGAGATGCAAGGTGTGTTAAGATCACATCTCACATGGAATCTTTAGGTTTTAAGATATTAAGTTGCTCATATCTCAAAGGTCCTAATTATATATACACTCATCACATCATGCGTCTTGATTAAATAGCTATCCAATCTCAAAAAGACCACTTTGAAATTCATCCGAGCATTGACGTCAGAATGAAATCTGTCTGGCTGCATCCATTGTGCTCAGATGTTGGATTGCGGTGCTGCTGCTCTGTGCTTTTCAATCAATGAAGAACAGTGGGTACTTTCTTTTAAAGATTTGCACATTCAAGCGCAGATTCAACTTGTGGAAGCCCCATTTCTGCTGAAAGCTCCCTGACTGTTAGCCTGTGTGTATCTGTGTGTTAGACATAAATGTGTATTTCTGCTCAGACTGTACGTCTCCTCTCATTCTATATGTTTCTCTTGTCTTGTCCCACATGGTGTGTTTTTGTGTCAGAAAAAAAGTGTTTGTGTGAAAATGTGTGTTCAGCCTGGGGCCGTTGATGAGCTGTGGCTCTGCTGTCTTGTTTTCTGCAGGAGTTCATTCCACCCAGAACAGACAAGAGCTTTGACCACAGGGACCTCAGAGTAATGGGGTGGACAGTCACCTCCTCTGCCCTTGTGATAACAGCGGCTACGCTACAGTTATACAGAGATTAGCTGCTTTTCTCCGTCTCATTAAAGCAACAAAGAAAAGTGCCTCCAGAAAGTAATAAAAAAGAATAGCTGCAGCTGTTTACCTGACCCCTGATCAGAACAGTCACTGAATGATCTGTGTGTCCTCACTCATAGTTCATAAATGCAATTCCACACATGCTCAACTCAACTCATACTGACTAAATTGCTAAAGTGCAATGCTAAGTCTCATCCGGATTGCATCCGAATATCAAACTTCAAATGACAAAAGAAAATGGGGTCAAAGACACACAGGAGAGCAGTACAGATCTTGACATTCAGGATATTAATATTAATGTGAATATACAACTGGGTGTTATCTGCATAAAAATGATCATTTGTGTCCGTGTGATAGCAGCAGTAAATGTGTGGTGGGAAAACAGAGGGATGATGAGCTACAGTCTTTCATAACAAAAGACCTATTCTATGGAGATATCAGTCAAACCCAAGCTTAATTCAGACATCTGGGCCAGTGCCAGCTGCCTGAATTAAACTTTAAACATTCTTATCTTCACACTCCATAAACAAGCTGCGAGCTTATGTAAGAAATCTCCCCTCACGCAGACAGCATATGATGATATCATGACCGCTGACAAACGTTTCAGGCACAAACCTCTGAGGCTCTGCAGGAGCCGTTCTCAGAATGTGAATCATTCTGTCATATCGTACAAGTGTATTACGTGCGACTGTGTCATTGCTGCGGCCGGACTGTGAACCGAATGTGTCAGGGGACACACGTTTTGAGGGCATGCACGGTCACATGCCCGATACATCGATGTGAAGCACCACTTGGTCGGATAATAAGCACATGTCATGCCTCTACCTCCAAAACTGGAACATCAAGGAGTGATAATCTATATGGAAATTACTGTCATATTATGCCTTTGGGTGTATTGTGTTGTATTTCAGTAGGACAATACACCAATAGGGCATTTAAGACTAAGAACAGAATGACTAGATAAATCTGTTCTCCTGTCTGGATGTATGAAATTCTCATCAATAAGAAATGAAGTTTTATAAGGCTGTTGCTCTTTTGTTGTGACCTCTGAAAATGAAATGCTGCTGTCCTCTTTGCAGATGTGAAAACATTCACTGAGATATTAAACTTACGTGTAATATATTAGGGTTGCATCTTAAAGTTATACACAATTACAGAAATACAACTACATTGAAGATGGTATTGTTTTAATTACCTGATTCTACTTGATTATTTTCGATTGATTTTTATTAAATAAATAATGACGAAAGATTAGGTAGTGCAAATATGAATTTATTTACATAAAAAAGAGAATATTGATCATTATGTTAATTAGAATTGATCTCAACAAAAGTGATTGGTTGCTATGCCAACCTCTAAAGTGGCCTATTTCCTTTTCATTTATTCATTTCTATTGACCTGCGGTATGCGATCCATACCAAAGAGAAATAGCATATTATCATAAATTTCATTTCTCAGCGGTCTGTATGTTTTCTTATTGTTAGTATTACATTATGCACAGCCACCAAGCGAGTGGAGAGCAGGGCTTAGCAACATGAAGACTTCCACTTGCCTGGGAAAAGAAAGAAATAAAAAGAATGCAGAAGCAAGATATATCAGTACTTGAATTGGTAAAATATTCAAACTCACAGTGATGCTGGAAAACATTCATTTTCTCTGTGGCTCCAACATAATTTAAATCATATTACATTAATATGAAACATGCTACACCGCAAAAATATTACTCATAAAAGAAGAGATAAAAAGAACAAAGCTATTAAACTGGCAAGGCTGCTTTTCTCTTTGCAATATAAACTTCACTAACACCTTACTTAGGCACACCCCTGGTTTTATGAAACTAACTGGCTTCTCTAGACAGTGAGTCAGACAGACATTGTACAAGAAAGCTGTCAATAAGCCTCAACAGTGTGTTTGCTGTCGAGCACAAAAGGTCATTTGTGACTTCTGAATCTTAACTCAAGGTCCACTTTCCAGTCTTTAAACCCTATCTTGTGTCCTTGTCAACTTGTAGAGTTTTGTGTAGTTGTGATAGTTTTAAAGGTTGACAATTGATAGTTATCACTGTCAGTAGTTAACAGCTGTTAATTGATGTTGTGACTTATCACCTTTTGAAAATCAACCAAAATCTTGCCTCTTTTTTCTCTCACCTGGCTTGTATCAAGAAATAAGACTCACTTGAAATTTATCTGTCTGATTTGTTGATACTTTGTATGGCAAACAGTGATCTGTCAAGGTAACAAAGCACCGTTAAGACTTCAGAACTTCAGAATCAGTTTTTTTTTTAACTTACTGAATTTGAAGTACAAATCTGCAATAAGGCTGCAGATCAGACAACCATCTCTTTGTGACTGCAGCTGACTGATTTTACAACAACATGACAGATGATAGGTGTAACGTCTCAGGATGGTAAGGAACACTACACAGTCTTCAGTTCAGCCCGCTGGTCCCTGAGACCTTTTGGATGAGGGGGATCAGAGAATATCTGCAGGAACTGAGTGATGTTTCCAAGACCTTCACGGATCCCATGAGACATTAGCAGCACCTTGTTGTATTCAAGTCTCAGAGAAGTTTGACAGCTCTGTGGGATTAGGGTCAAACCCAGTACTCACTGTACCTGCACAAGGAGGATAAAACAAGAGGAAGACAGAAAATGACACAGAGAGATGACAATAAGAGCTGGTGCATTAATAGAACAAGTGCAAAAGTCCAACTGACAGTACAAAGCAGGCAAAAGACATGTTTTTTTTCCAAAATCACGTGCGAACAATGTTTTTAAGACAGAACTTAACTCAGATATCATCTAAAATATACAAAAATATTAAATATTTTCCACAAGAAGTTATAAATAGATACATGCTAACCAGCAGGCTAATTTAGTGAATTAGTAAATATAGACACAAAGCTATGATGGACAGAAAACGACCCTGTTAACTACATTAAAACTGTTGTTTCTCGTTGCTTGGTCGTTGGGTCGTTGTTTTTCAGCTGCTACATCCACACCAGGAGGGACTGATGAGCTGTCTGATACTCTGTTCTGATTGGTTGTTTTTGACATGGCTTGGTGGATTCTTGTCAAATGGCCCTCGAGGCAGCAGGTGAGCTCAAGTGGGGAGGATGAGAGAGGATGAGAGGATGCTGATATTTTTCGCAGATTGTCTCATATTTTACAGTCAGGAGTGACAGTTTTAGCAAATACGACTGAAAGTTATTTTTAGATAATGATAATTTAAATAATATCTCCTTTGTATTACATGATAGGGAACAACATAGTCAGTTAATTTTTCTTTTAAAAACCCTCAGCTACAAAGATGGCATATAAATCTCTGCAAAATTATGCTTAGAGGCCGACAAAGTAGCCATTAACTCATACAATTTCCATTTATCAAAGCTCAGCAGTGGGTGGCACTGGGGTTAATTGATTGGCCCCGTCCTTGTCCTCGCCACCTTGAGTTCTGTGTTTAGTTTGCAATGTTTCATTAATGACTTATCTCCTCTGTTTTGTCTATTCCTCTAATTCCTTTTGTACTATCTTTTGTTAAAATATGTTAATGTTACACAAGGAATTAAACAAGTGCCAAATCTGATAACTTGTGAAGCAAAAACCTGCTGTAAAGCAATTATTTAAAAAAAAAAAGCTCAGAAGTGAGTCATCAACTTTTCAAACCTCTCCAATCCACTTGACTGGAGTCTTTTCACTGCAGAGCACAGAAGAGGCATACAAGATGTACTGGCTGCCTCCGAAAGCCCAGCAACAAGCTTGGGCGGAGAGTAAATCTCCAAAGAGATATGAATTTTTACCACATATTGCCAAGGAACTTGGGTAAAACCAGAAGGAAACTGGGAACTGGTATTGGTACAAGTACAAACACCACACCGGAAAGTTCCGGGGCTTCCACAACTCTGACGGCACTCCGACACACAAAATAATGTGACACAAAGAAATGCGTGCAAATTACACACAAAGTCATTTTCGCTTGTCTTCAAAAACAACCACTGTGGCATTTAAGTTTTGTCAAGTAGGAAGCCAAAAAACACAAAATAATCAGTCTGTTCTTTGAGAGTGTTACTTATCTTTTCTCTTTTTTTAAGTGATCTATTTTTTATTGCTGTGGTCTTTTTCTTTGTTGGAGGAGAATGTAAATATCTTTGTGAAACTCGGCTCGACAAAGTGGACATAACTCAGTTAAATATGGCGGTGTTTTGTTATTGCTATAATTTAACAGTGTAATCAATATTCGAGAACTTTCCCATGCCAAGCAAATATTTTGATGTTGTGCAGATGTTGACACAAAGGTCAGAACCAGTGTGCAATACATGTGTAGATATCATGCCAAAATCAATTATTGGCAAACTGTGGCTCAATGATCTCTTTCTCAGATTGTCTAAACTTTAGACAAGCTAAACCATTTTCATAATTCCTAAAGCTGTGCAGGCTTTTTATTTATATTATGTGTTGTTTTAAACCCTTGCTCCATGTTTTAATCTTTCTTTCTGCACAGTCAGAATCTGCGACTTTTACACCACACGTGACGGGTGAATGGCCGTGTCCTCGGTGTATTCAAAGAGAGAGGGAGAGAGGGGCGGTATTACTTTGTGCAATGCTCTAAAGATCAAAAAGTAGGAATAAAAAAGGAGTAATGAGCTGCAGATAGTGTGGAAGATGAGGACGATATTTCTGCACACGAAGTTCAGTTTAACATCCCAGCAGTCTCGACACTACTCTCTGCCGGAACATGTAAAATACTACTCCAATAATGTCACACACCCTCGCTACAGTTTAAAGAAGTGCTCCTGACAGCAGCCATGAACTGCTCAAGCTGCAGACAGATGAACAACCATCGTCCACGAACTGGATCAAACAACAACATATGTGGCATCAATTTGTCCAAATCCATAGACCTTAACCAGTTAACTGTCAAAACCCGCCGGCGGGTTTGTAGTAACATTCCATAACTTATTAAATCATATTTTATCAA
>JBAJHX010000024.1:13729029-13739301 GCA_037176925.1 Amniataba percoides | reverse complement strand
CACTGATTGGACAATGACATACAGAGACAGATTAGTGTCAGAGAGTCACAACTACCTTAATATTGTGTAAGAATACGAAAGAAAAAAAATCCCTCATTTTCCCCCGGTGGTGGTGCGTCGCCCAATCGCCTGTATGAATAAACCGCCCATGTTGAAAATAAGCAGTTGATAAAATATACATGAAAACAGGATGCACAGAATATCTGTTTGCCTTTATCTGCCCATTCTTCACATTGTGAGTTAGATAACCTAAGATAATAAAGGGGATACTACCAATGCCACAGTAGTAGAAACACTAAAGTGAAGTTGTGAGCCGGACAGTCAAAGACTGAGCTGAAATTCACCTTATAGATTAAACCACAGCCTGCAGTCAGGTTCTCACAGTGAGCGATCCTTTGATATTACACTTTGTCCTTTCCTTTTACAAAACTATCAGCTATGTATATATGAAATCAAAGCCCATTTTTATACCAGTTATGGTCGAGTTTTTTCTCCAATAACCATTTAATGCATTCACATTCAGTCGCTGCTTCTCTACAGGTTAGATTTATTTGTTTGTGGCATCGTCCTCCGTCCCTGCACTGAACTCAAATTGCCTTCACAGAAAATAAGGGACTTGCAGGGAACGATACCTGAATGTAATCCGGTGTAAATGAATTCAGCTGAAAACGCAGTATCAGAGCAGCGAGGCACCGCTAATGCAAACAGAAAAAGCATTCAGCTGGGGAATTGTGGGGTGGAAACATGTTGTATTTTTCAGCCATTTTTGTCATTGTTAACAGCAGGTCAGTTTCAGATTTTGAGGGGAGTAATGGAACAAGAAGGAGGTGCCACAGTGAGCTGTTCGATCAAGGTAACAGCCGTTCTTTTGCCGTGTCCTGCTGTTGTCTAGAAATCTACTCGCACAGCATGAAATCAGATTGCTGTTGCAATTATTTTTCACTGACTCCTTTATTAAAATGTGAATTTATTTGGCTGCATTGTAAACGAATACAACAATACACTGTTGTATTTCTGAAAAAAGGATGCTCGAAGAGTGTTTGTTGGTTCCAAAAGAAATAAACCACATTTTCTTTTACCCGGTGGAGGAATGTCACCAGTTACTGTGTTTCCATTTTATGCAACTTTCTGCTTCTTCTCCATCACATCTCAGGGGCAAATATTGTACTTTTTTACTTCACCGCATTTGTCTGACAGCTTTGGTTACTTTTCAGATCACACTTTTATATTCCCTTCTTGTCCAGTGAAAACCATGTATCTCCAGAGGATTTTGATGGCCTGTGATAAACTGAGGGATAAAGTCTTCCTTTATGTGTTCAGAAATGTTTTCTTTGCTAAAAAAATGTTCAAGGGCTCCTCAGGTCAACCAGAAAACACATCATTGGAAAAATGAATTGTTTTTCTGAGCTCATAAAAACATTACGTTAAAAAGTTACGTTGTTCTCATGGGACAACGACGCCTAAAACATATGATGATCCTACAGACCATGATGCACTGCTGCAGTTTAAATGAGCTCAACCAAAAACATCTAAAGCAGTAAAATGCAACATACACATTTAGCAGATAATACTGACATACCTGCAGGACTTTACTTGAGGTGGAGTATTTTCACACTAAAGTGGTATTAGTCCTTTAACTAGTGAAGGAATTCAGTACTTCCTCTTAAACCAAGACTGAAATCTTACAGCTCTTTATAAAAAAAGACGTATTTATGTGATATATTCATTAAAACAGCAACAAATGTAAAATGTAAAAAAAATAATACATCTTTAAAATTCAAACAAAAAAAAGAGTTTTTCTTCCTGTATACTGTTTGCCTGTGTACGTCTAATCCAGCTGGCTGCCTGAGCCTCAGAGGCAGCCTGTGCAGATGACCATCATCAGTTGCCATCTATCGCATTAACATTGCATATAATACTGTTATCATTAGATAATATACACTAGATATTCATTAACAAATTACTGCATCATAATACAGGACTTTGTTATCTCTCAGATGAATAATTACCAGCTCTACAAAACATATTTACAGCTTACCGTTTCTTGAAAAGTGGTATCAGACAGGGCAGGTGTGGCTCTGCAGGTACACAACCAAAGCAAGCGCCACCTCATGTGCTGTAGGAAATTTCTACCAGAGCTGGAACCCTTTCCATTGGGTAGATGTAAAAGTAATTTCAACATTTGCAAAACAGTTTCATGGCAGGAAAACATTCACTCAGTTTAGATTTCACATTTTTGTGCTTTCCAAGAACACAGTAAAGTGATAATTGCTGGCTGGTTCTGCTGTCTGTCCCCCTCAGCCCTGGCTCAGCCGTGGTTTCTCATAAACATGCTAATTTTGGGCATCTGTCAGTCCTGTTGCACAATCAGAATAACATAGGAAGTGGAGTTTAAAAAAGGTAAAGCCACTGTTGGGAAATAAGGGAATGACGGGAATGGAGGAGAGAGAAGGAGGCGGAGAAAATCGAAAAACGGGACATGAGGAAGAAATGAAGAAACGCCTGACCAGACTGGACTATGTAAATGGACTAATTGACCTTTATTGATCCGTTCCTCTAGTCATGTCATAGACAAATACATTCACACACACGCACACACATAAACACAGACACACTGACAAGCTCGCTCTCAGGGGTCCCATCAATATTCTTTACTGAGAAACCTCTCAGGCAGTTGGCACCTGGTCTTAATTACACGTAGAGGGTGAAGGTTGGATCAGTCAGAGTAAATAGGACCCGTGAAAATAACTGCTGCCTGCCAGCACTTTAATTAGGACCAACACACATACAGTCCACTGAGAAACACACACACACACATACACTCCAGGCCTTTTGATTAGTGTGACCTTTTGGATTGTGGCATAACAATACATTGTAAGCCTCGAATCATTCAACACACAATTGAATGGTGGTTAATTAAACAATCCACCACGTTTTGTTGTATCAGTTAAACGGAGCAGAGGTCTGCATTTCCTGCTTTTCTGCCCGCAGCTGGTTGTTGTTCTAATATTAAAAAGCTGGTTTTGTTTAACATCATAAAGTATGCATTAGGACATTTGAATTGTTGATGTAGCTCAAAGCAGCAGTGTTTGATCGAAACCACTCAGCCTGCTCCCGCTTTTCTTAGCATAGCATAAAGACTCTCTCAGCTGAAGTATATGAGGCCCACAATGGTTCCCAGGGTGCACTGCAGTTTTTTGGAGGCCTTTTAGGTGGTTCCCCTCCAGGAAGTTAGCGGCAGACCCTCTTGGCATGTGGCGTCTTTATAGTTTACTGAGCAGGATGATGAACTCACTGAATGGCCTGAAGACTCTGAAATACCTTTTCAACCATTAACACTGACATGGAATAAAACCTTTTCCCAGTGCAAAAAAAGTTGGGGTTTTTTTTTTGGACATTTTGGTCATTAATATTTTTAATGAAATAACAGATAAGAGCAAGGCGAAAGAAGTGGCACAGGAAATAATGGTTACAGTTTGACCTCGTCACTCAACAAAGTGTCCCGTTTGAAATGTAGAAATATACTACGAATTCTTATGTTTGAATACATCAGTGATGGTTTATTAATCACCACAAGAAGATAATTATAACATTGCAATTACAACACATAATAAGTCTGATCCAGTTCTAGAAAGTGTTTTGTTTCTATTTAACCATTCATTTTTATTTATTCATCTTCAAACATTTCCATTATTAGTAATTTAATACTGAACTATGTAATCAAACAAATGTGATATTCTTAATTTAGTAAAACCTGTGCTAACTGTTGAAACTGTTTACCAGGACTACTGCCTAAAGGAGCCGACAAACATCCCAAAAGCTATTTCTAAGTACGACCATTAAAATTGGAGGTACTGACCAAGTGGCAAACATTGGAATCAGGAAAAAGACACATGTTGGACAAAAAGCCAGCATCTAGTGGCCATCAAAAGAAACTGCATCTCAGGACTCCTCTTTGGGTTCAAAATTCAGCTGCGGTGCAGCCAGTGGAGTTATGACACACCACAGCACACTCACTCCACACTCTGCCCTTCATGAACTCACCCACCTCATCCCACCCCCACCCCAGTGTTCACAGATAACATGACCAGGGACTCGATGACACCCTCAGGTAAACCTGAGCACCTTTTCACTGCTGCTTTTTAAACATAGCAGTCTCCCTGTCTGAGGCTGCAGGATACAACAGAAAATCTCACTAACCAGGTTACTGTGATTTAGCTGCATGGATCACCTATCAGGCGAATTAAAGTATAATCATTGTTGCAGTGATTCCAAACATCACTTGAAGCCAGACCAGAAACAAATGTTCTGCATTTGTTCTTCATTTGTTGACAAGCAAACCCTCAGATGTTAGATTCTGGAAACATCCACATAACACAGTAAAACCTGCATGACACCATTGGTTCATCAGTGCAATCAAACTAATTAGGTCCTATGATATCACAGTACGAGTGTCTTGGCATGATTTATATATTTTAGCGGTGCAATCAAATCAATATGTGAGTGTTTTATGCTTGGGGCCAACGCTGAACTGGGCCTCCTCTTACTGTCTGTCAAATTCTTCTTTGCCATTGGCACATGAGCATCTTTAAAACCAGAGATGTGGCAGGGGTTTATTAGCTCTTTTAAAAGCACGCCGGCAGACACAAGTGGGTCTCAGCTAGTAGTCTTGACATTTACAGAGTCTTTCCAGTTCACAGAATGCCCTCTGGAAAAAGTACCAAAGCGGACGGTCAAAAAGAGACTCTGTTCATCTTTTAGAAGCAAACTCAGAATTTACCATTACCACATATATTTTCTAAATAGCCCTCATATGAAAGCTGGCTGTTGCAGTGGTGGAAGCTGTTGGGATTTTACTTAAGCGGTACTCTGCTTGCGTAATATCCCAACACAGTGTAGAAATACTCTGTTACAAGTATTACATTCAAAATGTACTTAAGTGAAGTACTATCACCAAAATATACTCAAAGTACTTGTTCTAAAGCCTGTGACCACTCCATGAGTACTGATGCATCAGTGACATGGCAGCATTTTACTGCTCAAGCTGGAGATTCTTTGAATTAAAGATAATTACGTTTTGCAGATAAAATCTTTTTAAAATCTATTTTATTAATGCATTTAATGTAATTGTAGAATATGAATCTGGTATTGTCATATCAATGGATTCATGTTATAAGTTTGGTCACACTTTGGTGTAAGTGCTGGAAGACAGACAAATTCACTAGGGGCCTCTCGCCCAATGATAGCTGAGATAGACTCCAGCACCCCCTTCTACCCTGTGTGTCAGGATAAACAGGTATAGAAAATGGATGGATGGATGGATGGATGGAGGGATGGTGAGTAAAAGTGAAAAGGGATGTCAAATATACACATTTCTTAGGTTGTAAGGTTGTAAACTGTGTGTTTAACATGTATTTTGTAAATATGTTGAAGTCGTACCCAAGAACAGTACTCCACTGCAAAATACTCTGTTACACGAAAATACTGCATTCAAAGAAGAAGTTAAATATACTGTCACCTAAAGGCTCCTTTAAATGAGTGTAAATTATAATTTTGTTGAATTGTCATTAATTCATTAACGTGTAAGGAGCATGTTAATGTTGTTGTCCATGGAGGTTTGGCTCATTTATAATATCTATATTTTACTGTGTAGTCAAATCTACAACAATGCATCAGTTTTTTTAATAATCTGTGACAATTGTCAGGTTGTGGGATTGCTGATGAGACACATGGTGGTCATTTCCAACGCAGTTCCAACTCTGAAGCTTTGACACAATATAACTGGTGAGTCTGCCTTGGCTGTGGTTCACTCCTTTGCCCTGAAATATCGTAACAGAAATGAGACAATAACACCCAGCAACTCCATTTATTTACAGTTAAGAGCGCTTCAGCAGACTGCTCATAGAGTGACTACATGATAAATATACATGAACAGCCTCCATAAAACTCATAAAACACAATTTCTTTACAAAACATGCACTTTTAGTGTTAAAGTGTGGCAGAAAAGGGATTACGTTAACATGTTTTAAAGAGGGGAATTAATATCTCTCTTTTACATTCTTAAATCAGATTTATGTTTCTAACAAAACAATACAGATTGTCACACACATCATTTTTACATATTTACATTACATCACTGACAATAGACAGCCAACATCTGCTCTGCCAACACACTTGAAAATGTTCTTTGTGTGTGAGATGATCGTCTTCTGTTTACTCTCTCTTCTCTGGCATGTAAGTCTCCAGTTTGTTGAGAGGCCAAACGCTGCCATTACAGAAGGAAAACAGGTCTTAGAGACAAAGAAACATCAGAGGAATGCAATTACATGCAAACCATGATTTACTTTTCTTTGCATTAGTTTTTGCTGAAACCGGTGAATTACACACCTCTGTGTGACTTTATTAAAGCCTTTCCATTACAATGTCAAAATGCATTTTCATCACACTGAACTCAAGACTTGCTTTTTAAATATCTTAAGCAGTAGCATTTTGAAGATACAAGATTTTATTAAGACAGATTCATTAATTGAGATTAAAGCATTTGTAAGTGCTGCTATTCTACACTCACTTCATTGGAATAACCCCAGTAAATAAAGTGAATGAATGCATTCACTTTTAAGCCTGTTCATTTCCTTAAAAGTATTTTTTGGAAATCCTCTTAAGTAAGTCAGGATCAACCAGAATACCTCAGTAAGCTCGTGGCACACAAGATTCCCAGCGTGCATGTGTGCGGGTGTAGGCACACGGCCACCCAGGCACAAACACACACATCTCCTCCGCTCGAAAGCCAACGGAACATAATCCAGCTGCGGGAGTGGAGTAGCTGCCTGTGTGTGTCTTTGTGCCGGTGTTTGGCCACAGGCATGTGACCCATGTTATTCTGTTTACACTCCACCTGTCTACACTTCATCCCTTTTGTGCCTCATTTCATTAGTTCTGCTGAAATGCGGTAGAACGGGAGATGCAGCAGAGCAGGTCGCCTCAGCGGTCTGAGTTATTAGAAGATAAATTTTACAACAGGTCTGTGTCAGACCGAGCAGGAGGCGGGCCTGTACTTTGTTAAGCTAAAGGATTTGTTAGATGAACAGAGTGTTATGGAAAGTGAAAATGAACAGCACTGTTTGATGAGCTTTGTCTCCCTTCTTGGCCTGTCTCATTTCGTGGAAGTGTTACTCTTTTCTCCACATGGAGAAGAGGGTAAACTTTTCATCTAGGTGTAAAGATGCTGCATTCAATACCGTGATCAACCCAAATGTGTTGAAAACCCAAATCTCTGCAGACACCTGATCAAACATCCACATTTGAGACACGATGAACAAAATTCTCACACAGCTTAATGTTCAGTCAGAAACAGCAAACCTGATCACCAACAATAAGACAAGAAAGTCAAAGAAAACATACAGCTTCAGTATTAGAGGCAAATAAAAAAACTTTCAGTACATTCCAAGAGAAAATATAAAACAGAATCAAATAACTATGAACTATGAAATGAGTGAATAGAAGTTGAATAAAGAAGTTGTGTTTCATGCAGTGCATCTGGAAACAAAGTAAAAAAGTGAGTCTGTTTTTCATCTCTACGCCAGAATGGTTCGATCCCGCACACCTGCGTCGTTTAAGTCATACCGCTCAGTGTTGCACTGCATGCTGGGAGATGACTTGGCAGAGGGGCAGAGGAGGGCGCGGAAGTGCCTCCTGAAGGTGTCGGAGAGGCAGGCGTAGAGGATGGGGTTGGCGCAGCTCCACGAATACGACAGCAGCACCACAAACTCAAAAGCTCTGTCGAAGGTCAGGACCAGGTCCATTTGGTACAGGGAGCAGAAGTTGAAGGTGTAAAACGGCAGCCAGCACACCCCAAACACCACAACCACTGCCACCACCATTTTGGTGACCTGTCGCTCCAGCCGGTGGCTCTCGTGGTCCCTGGTTGCTGCTTTCAGTCGTTGGGACCTCATGGTGAGCAGCAGGGCTGCATAGAAGGCCGTCATAACTGTGAACGGGAGAGCGAAGCCCATGACGAAGGTGTAGGACAAGATGCCGAGCCACCAGGCATCCGAAACAAGGTCGGGTATGCAAAGGCCTCGATCGGTCGAGAAGTGGAGCGCCATGGGGAGGATGGTGAGGATGGAGAAGATCCAGAGGAATGCCGAAACTATCTTGGCACAGCGCGGCGTTCTCCAGCGGGCGAACCGGAGCGGGTCGGCCAGCGCCATGTAGCGGTCGATGCTCATCCCCGTCAGACAGAAGATGCTGGTGAACTGGTTGATGCCGTCCAGCACCATGACCACTTTGCACGCCATGTCGCCAAAAATCCAGCGGTTCTGGAAGTTCTGGCTTGCCACGAAGGGCAGACCGACCATGAAGAGTCCGTCGGCCAGCGCCAGGTTGAAGATGTACACCGTCGTGGAGGACGACATTTTGTCCAACTTCAAAATGGCAACAATGACGAGGGAGTTTCCGGCGAGTCCCAGGATGCAAACCACCAAGTAGAGTATGGCCATGGTGATGCCAAAGGCGTCAATATTGTCCTCAAAGTAAAAATGATCGTCCACATAAGTATGATTGTAGTCTGCGTCTGAAAAAAATGAGGCATCCATTCTGCCTCAGAACATCAGATTGCTCAAAAAAGAGATTAAAATGACAAAATTACAATCAACAGTGGCAGCTCAGCGAGAGGGAGAAATATCTGTCTCTGCTTAAATCCCTCTGCAAGAAGCTCAGGAGTCACCTCTTGACACCCCGTGGTGGAAGTAAAAAGTACTCAAAGGGAGAGGAGTAAACAACTCAAGCGAAAAACCTGAAAATCAAACACCGTTTTCAGGTTCAAGAGCAGCCAGGCTTCAGCAACTCTCAACTCCCGCATCCAGTCAATCGCTACGTCCTTTTATCTTCTGTAAAGGAAAAAAGAAAAAAAACAACCTGTCAAAGTTTATTCCTTTGTAGTAGAGACAGCACACTTCTGTCTGATATCACCATGCACTTTTTCTCTCTCTCACACACACACAGACACTGACATACACACACACACTGGCATAAACACACTCAGTGACGCACAGCAGTGTGGAAATGAGCAGGACGGCCGGTCGGGCGCTCGCCTCACCGCTCTCTCTCCCTGGGAGCCCTTTTATATCTCTTCCCCCCACAGTGCTTGAGGAGTGTGTCCGCTGCTGTGTGGGCTTGGACTCCCCCCCCCCTGCACACACACACACATACACACACCTCCCTCCTTCACCCAGCGGCACCCCTTGTTCATCAGTCTCCAGAGATTGTGATAAACTCCAGCTTGGCTCACGCCCCCTCCTCAGTGCTCCCCCGGTGCCTCTGTCGTAACGCTGTTTCCAAGGTAAACCCTGGCCCCATCTGCTACAATACTTTTGTTTTCATAACTTTTCCTCCCCACTCTTTCTTCTCTCCCTTCCCTCTCTTCTGCCCGCTTCTGTTTACTTCACACCCCTCCCCACCATCCATTTTGTCTCACCACACTGCGCGCCTCTCCTTCTCTGCCTCCTGCGCTCCTTCACAGTTCAGTGGGGGGTCACACAACTAAACCTAAACACACACACACACATAATAACACAATCTCGTCGCTCGGGGCCACCCACCTTTAAAACCCAGACAGAGTAAATCCACAGCCAGGGAAAAGAAGTCCACTGTGTGTTTTTTCAGGACTTTTGTTTTTGACATTTGACAATGCATTGCTGTTTGCTTCTTCGACTCCCTCCATCCTCCTCCAACCACCGTTATTTTTCTAACTCCATCTATCACAGAAGGAAGAGGAGGGAAGAGGAAATGCAAAAAGGTGAAAGGGAGACAGGAGATTGGAGTGGAAAAAGATGGAAAGGAGGAAAAAGAGAGGAATGGGGATATTGGAAAGGAGGGGTGGGGGTGTTGCGAAGATTAAAGACCCTGGATGAGCGATGGCCTCTGTCCTGTTGCCGCTCTGACACGCATAGCTGGAATGCCCGAGGAACATCCCCCAGAAAAACCTCCAGGACGTTCATCAGGCCCCATCATGACTGCAAGCAAAGCTCAATCACAAGTAACCGATTCTTCCCATCTCTCCAGCCTCTATCCAGCGATTTCATTTAATTTCAAATGCCTTATCTTGGAGCTCATTCATCAGATGCCACAGATTTCCTCGGAGATTTCCTGACACATACCTTCACTCTGACTTTTAACTGGTTCCAATTACCTAGGAAAAAAATGCCTTTGTAGTCTAAACTCCTGATTAGGTTGTGAGTTAACATCCCCCTGGAGAATAGCACTTCATATTAC
>JBAJHX010000024.1:13666334-13701191 GCA_037176925.1 Amniataba percoides | reverse complement strand
GTTTGTGTGTGTGTGTGTGTGTGTGTGTGTGTGTGTGTGTGTGTGTGTGTGTGTGTGTGTGTGTGTGTGTGTGTTTGCGTGTATGAAACATTTGAATCATACATTTTTTACATGGACATGTCCATGGTTGAATACAGATCGAGGAGGTTGAATATGTGCGTATGTGTGTTTTGTTGAGGCAACTTAAGCGAGTGGTCAGTGACTAAGTGCTAATTATTGATCGGTGATCATGTAGGAAGATGCTGAGACTTACCTCAGATTAGACCTAAATGGCTTTGGTTGCAGACCTGGACTCCACTGAATCAATGCATTTTTGATTAGCTAACTTTGAAAAAGGAAGCATTCAATTATATGCGACTGTCTGCGCTGCCTTGCTTGATGTGAAATGAAATTCATGAATGTCCCTTTTGCAGATGAATGGGAAAGTCAACAAAGGGCCCTCATGTATGTGTGTATTTCTGTTGTATAAGCCTATCACAAAGAGCTGATCCCCGCCAATAGATTTAATAATCCCATTTTGACACTTTCTAAATAAGAAAGCCATCATCCTAATGTTGAACATGTCAACACTATCCGATGATTAAATCCAAACATCTCGGAGCCTTCTCCCGACCCGGGGTGAACGGGGAAGGGTGGAGACGGGACAGAGGCACACAGAAATGTGATGCAGTCGCTACGACGGCAGCAGCAGAGAACAGCTGTTGCCTTAAGCTCCTGCAGTCACACCAGGACAGCAGCGATGACACGAATTACATATGAAGGAGCGGCTGACACATCATCGTCATGCGCGCTCATAAAAGATGACACGCACTCATACAAACCCAAAGCACGCACGTAAACACATGCACCTTACACACAATGGAGAGTCGAGGAGAAAGATGCATCCCATACACGCATAAACAAGATGGTGCACGCGTAATTGAAGCACGCTTGTTTTGTACAGTTTCAGTCACAACTCTTAAGGCTTGATAAGAGATCGTCCTTCTGATCAGGGTGTGTGTAACCTCTCTGCTCTAATTCAACTAATGAGTTTTGAGTATTTCCATAATACAGTGTATTCAGTGAATTTTGCCACTCCACATTGGGAGTGCTGGTGCTAGGGTGTGATATGAATTCATTATTGATTCAGGGACTCTCAATAACAACAAACATACTCTTGAGTTTTTTCTTCCTGCTGAAGATCGCGCCACATCGATGCAATTTTGCTTTACACAAACAGATAGTAGCTCTGTGTTACCTCCAGTCTATGTTATGTGTGCTTTGCTGTTTGCAGATTATTTTACAGCCCTGACATGGTTGATACTCTGATGTGAAGGCTGCTGTCTGTTCTGCCTCATCAGTTTTTGGCTGTAATCCTCGGCCATAATTACATGGCTTGAACTCTGCCCTGCTCCTGCTATTTTTTTACTCCACTTCCCCAGTTTCAGTCTTTCTTAACTGGTCAGCATCACTGGCTTTAAAGAAATGTTCATCCCTACAGAGATTATGAAGAAAAATTCTCTAAACCAAAAAAAAGAGGACTCTTCTGTGTGAAACTAAGATTAGATGCTGAGCCGCAGGTCTTCTTAGCCTTACAGGTAGCTGTTAAGATCCAGCCCAGTCATTTCCCGCCTCTCCACTCAACTCAGCAGGGGCTAATTGGGCAGCTGACCCTCTTGGCCTAAAACCACCCATGCGGCAGTTCAGTAACAGCGCTCTATTGGTAGTCTCAGGGGATGCTCTGGAAAGAGATCTGTATCTGTAGTGATGGGAAAACAAGCCATTCTTGAGGCATGTAGGCTTCCCAGCCAATTGTGTCGAAGCGGTTTCATTTGTTAGGGCTTAATGCCTTCACCAGGGGCACATGCCGGCCAAGAGAATTTACAGCAGGAGAGCAGTGTGCTACAATGGGGTCAATTAAGTCTTTCAGATGAAACTGGTCATATGATGAATAAATACATATAAATTGGTATTTTGCGATTATTGCTTACGCCTTAAAAAGACATAATTGGCTGAAAGATATGGTCGAAATATCTCACACTGCTTTCATCTTATGTCGATTGATAGTGCAGCCTCTAATGCGTTTCTCTAGGCAACATTTAATTGTGAAGAAACGATGAATATGCTCGTTTCAGCCTGATGCCACCTGGTCATGAGTCGGTAATAGCATCATATGTTAACCAAAAGTTACCCAGCTGCCAGCAGCATGACATCAGAGCAGCTCACAGTGACAGAAATAAGGAGGGAAGGGTCTGACATGATGTTTTAGATACGAAACAAAACCACCCTGCTGAAGCGGTGCCTGACTTAAAATGTCAAAATGAGGCACACAGATGGAAGAGCGAATATCACAGTGATGTTTCTCTGTCAAGTGCAGCGGAGGATGATCCTGGACAGCGGTTCTTGCATGATGTCTCATATCACTTCTATCAAGTGTTGCATCACTCAGCCTAAACAACAGTCTTGTACTTGCTGAAGATGTGGTGGGCGAGCTTCGCCTGCATTTTGGTCTTTCTTCTGTCTTTCTGTCATTGCATACAAAATCATTTGATCTAGAATAATCTTAGTGTACTTTCCAATATGTTGCCAAGACTGGATGCTTTTTTAAGCACTAATGATAAAGAAATAGAAGCTTAACTCCAAGCATCTTTAGTTAAGATGTACAATGTTTCTGCAGTTCATCAGCAAGTGTGAAAAATACTGTGCACATTTTTTGCACATCTCTGCACAATCCATTTAGCTCTCTCACAAATAACTCATAACTGCACATACCATCTTCCTAATCATATTAATAGTCTTTATAGTTGTTATTTTTTTATTCTTGATACTGATGGTTCTCTGTCCTGTCTTCTGTATAATGTCTATTTTATATTTAATTTGTACTTTACTGTTCACTGTCTCACTACTTCTTAGCACCAGGATGTCAAGACAAATTCCTTTTAGATGTGTGAATATAACTTACTGTGTTTTTTATTTTGACCCATTGACAGCCATTTTTGTGATATTTGGCGTGGGGCTAGTTGGCCAACGTTACGTATCCCTCTTGATTCCTTTTTGTCTTTGCTACGTCATTTCTGCCATTTTATCCTTCACGGCTCTCATCTTTTCCTTTTGATTTCTTTATTTTGAAACCCCCTCACGTCATCGCTCCTTTCCACTTTCGTCTCTGCTTGATTCTTTTATCATCTAGTTTGACCACAGCTGCCTCCTTTCTTTTCACGTCTCCATGTATCCGTTCCTCTCCTGCCTTCCTTCTTCCTCTCTGTCTCCTGCCCTTTTTTTCCTGGATGCCATGGTGACAGTAGTGGAGACGTCAGGCTGTGATAATAGCTCGCACGAAATCAACGGGGAACCCAGGGGGTCTTCCACGTACACACACACAGCGGGGGGCCATCAGTATTTGGACAGCTGCTGGTGCCACTTTTACTGGCTCCTCAATAAACACTGGAACTGAATGAGAGCAACCATTGAGGAAAGGCAAGATGGACAAAGAGGGAGGGCTGGGGATGACAGGGAGAGAAGGATGGCAGTGATAAGGTAACGGACACAAGGGAGGATGAGAGAAAGAGAGAGGCTGGCAAAGACCAACCGACCGAGAAACTGCGTAATGGTTCCAGGGAGAATCTCATCACCGATCACTCTCTCTTCCCACACATCTCTGCCTTTCTACCACTCACTAAGGGAATCCAGAGGTCATTTAATCAACAATGAAATGTCTTAAATACAGTGAATTAAGTTTCTGTTTTGGAATCGTGTAATTCAGATTTATATATTTTTATGATACAATGTCCATGTGTAGTTGGATGGTTGTGTTTCAAAAATAAGTATTGAAAGCTACAACTCTTCACACCCAGCAAAATATGTGGTTTTTATATCATATTGGTTTTATGGTTTACATAAAAGAGATGGAATTAGAACAATGTCCCAAACAATTTGGCCTTAGCATTTCTGTGGGCGTGAATGTTGATGAATGAGACATTTCTCCTCGAATCTGCTGGTGTTTTTCTTTCCAGAAGCTTCACATTCACATAGACAAGGTTAAGAGTCCTTTGAGAAAAAGAGTAAACCAAGGTACAGCAGTTATAGATGTTTAACAGGTGACAAAGCCAACATACAGCATCTCACTGAGGTGTTGGGTTAGGAAATGTTTCACCTTTGGATGAAGGTGATCGCTCACAGCAACTTTGTATTGATTTTACAATGAAGAGCAGGGACAGGTTTGATATATTCACATGATGATTATTTGCTAGTATGTTGTACACCTTATTTAATATATTTCTCTCTATTCTGTTTCTCCATACAATAATTCTGTTTTGTTTTTTTGTCTAATTTGTATTCACAGTACAACACCTGTGTGTCTCTTTGTCCTTGATGAGGTATCAATCTGTTGCTCCTCCTAGAATACTCTCTTGTTTTTCATTCAGTTGCATGTTCTATTGGACTCTCACACAAGATGTGCAGCCAAAGTTCAACTGTGACTACACATGTTTAATATAGGTTTGCCTCATTCTGTGCTGCTCGTCATTCTGCACACTCGCAAACTGGTCTGAAAGGTGTTTGCTACTCATTGAAAAGCCTCCCTACCGAATGTGCTTTCACTGCTATTATAATAGGACCCTAGGTGTAATCACATGGAAATAGTCTTCTTTTGCTGTAATTTTTGTTTGTCCCGGTAGTCTAAGAGAGAACTGATGATTAGGGGCCAAGCTGTTTTAAGTAGTTTAAGGAGGCAACTGCTGTAAGAATCTCTCAGAGTGAAGAGGACGGCAGAGAGGCCGAGGATAGTAAAGCAGGAGAAGGAAAGAGAGGGAAGGAAAAAGGGACACATTTCCATTTTCACTTATTCTTTTCAAACTCTCACTTGCGATTCTCAGATAATATGTGTGAAGATAGTGTTTGCATGTATTTGCAGAGACAGAGTCTGCCCTTGCTTGAATGAAATACAACCTTTCTCACCTTATTATCTTCTGTCTCCCACCCTGGTAGCCATCACCATAACAACAAATAGTGATGGGGGGGGGGGGTAAAAGAAGTGTTGGCAGCCCGGGGTGGGAGCTTTGCATCCTGGTATACAGTATATCACCAGATCTGGGTTTCCTGTCTGCAGTATACAGGAGGCACTTAGCCAAATGGACAGCAGTAACAATGGCCAGAGCACAGCAAACACATGACATTTTTACTGTTGACCGTGTCTGTGGGAATGGCTGTCTTATCGGAGTGACTGACTGGGATGTTTAGTCATGGTTACGCAGGGTCGAAAGCTTTAGCCCAACTGGGACACATCAAGTGTAAAATAACACAGATCTTGTTGTGAGCAGATTAGTAAAAACATCTCCAGAAGTCTGCTTTGGAGGCACAGGTGTAGGTAATTATAGTCCTACATAGAAGGCACCAAATAAACCAAAGAAACTATGGATTTGAGTCGTCTTTAAAGCAAACTGCAGTGCTTGGATTTCATTAATCACCAGAACAAGGGCAGTGTATCCAGTTTTCGACTAATTTAATAAGGCAGGTTCTTGTTTGGCATCCTTTGTTTAGGCAGTATTCAGCATGAAGTGGTTCAGTTTAACTTTTTTTCTTTAATGGAGCAAATATTTGTTTGTTTGTTTTGATTAAAAAAAAAAAAAGAAGTGTGTTCTTCCCTCTTTAAGTAATCAAATAAATGCTTCTGAACAGTACCAACTTTAGGTATTGATTGAAAATTTGAGCACAATATGAAACAGCTACAGAGTTTGAATGCCAAATTGTATTTACCGGATATAAAATCACAAGCTGTCGTTTCATGCATTTTGGTCAGAATAATGAGCGTAGAGGGGAAACTCCAGTGAGTCCATGAGTAATAATGAAAAATAACAAGAACTTGAATCCAAAAATGTTTTTCCCCAAATGGCCACATCAAACCATGTCTGCTATGTTGCTCTCACTATACGTCTGGTAATGCTGGTAACACTGTGCTGCACAGTTAGACTAAAGGTCAGTCCGCAGTATTTCTGCAGACCCTGCTCCACTAAACAGATCACCACACCGGCTCCTAGAAATGTCAATACGCTTACCCCCGTGTCCTTTGGAAGTGCGTTCCTGTTGGAAGATGCTAATTTCTGGTGTTGTGCTTAGTGCAGCGAGGCAAAATGTAAATATGTAGAGGTTGGTGTGCTGGATGTTTTCAACCTGTCAGGCACCTACAATTATTCCCTTTTCTGCCATTAATTGACAACATTTTTTCCAAAAGCTTAAGCAAGTATTATAGATTGACCTTGCCCGCAGTATATGAGCAAGTCGTGTTGGTCAAATGCAGCTCTTAGTGTGAATTCATCACGTTGGTATGCTGTGTAAAGTGTCACAGACTATTATTTTCTCATCTCGAGCGAGGACGTGTTTTGATTTCACAAAGGTTCTTCGTTGGGGCCATCTACACAAGGTTTAACTGTGGAAGGAGAGTTATTGCATTGATATTGCCGTTATTCATTAAAGCCTGCTTTAATGAACACACACAAACTCGTTATTCTGTGTTATTCTGACACACACACGAGAGCTGAACAGACACGGACTTGTTTCCTTGCCTTGCTGCCTCCCTCTCATGCTGTGTCAAACAGTCCCAGCCCCTCTCTTACTGTGACAGTTCACTGCGCTCTATTACACCAACACCCAAAAGAGCTTAGCTGACTTTATTACATTATTTTGCATAATGAGATATAATAGAAACCAGCCTTCTGCTTGTTCACTGTGCAGTACTCTGTCACTGCATAATGAAGGAACATGGTTGTTCTGTTTTTTAACCCCTCTAGCTGTGATTGACATCCTCCTTCAACCTGGTAATGATTCTCTCAGGTTTGACTGAGACTCTGTGCATAAACGCTGTAAACGGGAGACGGTCTTGATTTAAGTTTTTTTCCTCTGTTTGGCTGTCTGTGCCTTTTAATAGCGGAGAGTAATTGTGTTCGTGCTTTGGAGGAAATGCCTTGGGTATTAGAATACCTCACAGAATGAGATTAAATACTGCACCAAACAATATTTTTATGCTGTTGTGTTTTAGGTTTGGAAATATATGAATGCATCTCCAGACAATAACTAACTCAGTATTGTTGTTTTGGGGAACTTCAGTGAATCTGATTTTTCACTTTTGACAGAGAAGTAAATTCTTATCAATAGAATGGTTAAATTCAATATACACGTAAAGTTGAGGAAACAATATGTATTGTCAGACAGTTGTTTGAAGAATAACAATTATATTTAAAAGCATGAGGATAAAAGTTGGTTATGTTGACTTGTTGAGTCCTGACACTCTTCAAGGCTGGTTATTAAAGATGTACTACTGAAATTTAGTGCAGTTACCTGAAGTATAACCCACAGGCCGAGACACTTTTACCTCCTAGTATGAGTCAAGTCCTGTAAAACACCTGATCATTCACTTCCTGCAACACAGCTTCACAGTCTTTCTTGCAAAAGCCTGTTGGTGAGTGAGTGAGCCAAGGAGAGAAAAGTTAAGCAGTGAAGAAACTAGTGAAGGTACAGTGTAGGACACAGTTTGTTCTTAAATAAATGCTGCAGATAGACCCAAGACCAACAGATGTTTCTGGGTTTCTTCCCAACTGCTAGTTAGTTAGCAAGTGAGTAACACTGACGTATTGACTTCAGCCATGGAGGCAGGCACACACATTTAACCTGTGCTGACCAACTACAGTCTGCAGACTGAGGCAGGAAAATATGATCATTTTACAAACGTTACAACTTGCACTGTTGACGTCTGTCTTTGTGAAATGAAGCCCTGCTTTGGATTGTATCTTCCTCTTCAGCGTGACTCCTCCTTGTTGAAAATGTTGAGCAGCATAGACGCATAAGTTTGATGCCACTGCTTTGCTATGCGTAACAGTTGGAAAATATGCCAGCATCTGTAAAAGGATTTTATGAGATAAGAGGCATATGTTTCCTTACCAACATGTTGAACTGTGCATACAACTGATTTAATGAGGCATAAATAACACAGTGGTGCTAATAAGCAGTATTTTGTAGGATTTACATATGTTGGTGTGCCAGCCAGTTTGGATTTTGAGCTCAGGATTGGGGCGGTTTATCCAACACTCATGTTGGAAATCCGTCTTCAGGGGTTGTTCCAGTTGAACTTTCGACTTTGCAGTTCAAACAGATCACTGCATTGGTCTGCTCCCAAGAAGGCTCTGGTACAGGTCATTGGTGGTGTGAAAAGCAAGGAAGGTATTTGATATTAACATGATTTCAAAAGCTCGATCAATTTGTATACGTGACATATATACGTATCTATGCAAAAGACATGGTAACCATGGTAACATGCAAGATGCTTTAGGACATGAGTAAATCAACCACACAGTCAAAAGCGGTTTATACTGTGGTGTGCTGTGTGCTTGTATCCCACTCTGTGTACTTTGTACAAGACGCCTCGTTTTCGCCCTCTCACCATCAGTTATTTATTCATGAGCTCTTTGTGACGCCGGAGAACATAAATACGTACACATGAATCAATTACGCTGTTATTCACTAGAATTAGATTTTCCCCTGTGGGTCCTGATGATGAGCTTTTTCAGATTATCTTCCTGCATTTTTACCTTTATTCAGTATACATACTGTAGATGAGGCACACAGGAAGTGAGAGGAGTGTGGTATGCAAAGGTCCCCTCTCTTGAAATCAATCAGGGATCTCGTGTGGCATAAAGCGGGCACACCTGTATAGACTGTTCAGAGAGAGACTTGCGACTGCTGGATGATTCGCTGCTGTCGAGTTGCCCGAAACTGCAAATGTTCCAACTGTGCAGACATCAGCCCCCCCCCCAGCGCGCGTGTGAACGCACTGACCGATCTCATCAACAACTGGTATGTTTATGAAGTGGATCCATGAAGTGCAATGTTCTTATGGAGATGCACCTTTTTTCACTTTCCCTCGCTGCAGTCAAATGGTCTTCTTGGTTCTTTCTGTTCACTTTGACTGAAATTGCACCACTTCTGAATTTCCCTACTGTTGTGTCTGAACACACTTTTAGGCTGGCAGATGCCCAGAAACAGACCTCCGATGTAACATTTGCTCTGTGACAACCGTCCATTTTTTTCCCTCTGTACTCTTAAACATTAGGAAGTCAAAACCACTTTTGTGCAGCGAAAATCGCCTCACTCTCTCTCACTCACTCTCACTCTCTCTCACTCACTCTTTGCTTTATCGTCTCTTGCCAAACTTTTTGTATGTTCTACTCACTGAGAGGACAGTTAAAGAGACGTTCAGTGATAGCTGACAAATGACTGTGCCAATGCCTAGTTTAAAAATTTCCCAATGAAACAAATGTATAACATTTCAGTCGATGGGGATGGCAGCACCTCAGACTGGGAAAATGGGCGGACTGTGAAAAATCGTAGTCAGAGTGGCGTCTAGGAAAACTTATTAAGCCAATTTTTTAACTCCAGAAGTTATTCCAAACAAGTCTGACACACCCATGACCTGAAGGGAGTAATCTGCAATCACTGCTTGGATGTTTTACCGCGCCCCATCACTCCCTTACAGACTGCGCCAAACTCTCCCGTCTCCCATTAGAGTGTCAGATCGCTGACACTGGGAGTCTGGCTCTGTGATAGATACGAGGAGACACCGCAGCCAGCCGAACGGCCGTTGCGTCTGACTATTTAACCAGACTTCTTTGATAATGTGGCGTACGCAGCTTGATGAGCTCCATCCTTCGCACAGCCTTGCAGTGTTATCAGTGGACGCGTACTTAACATGCGAATGAAACGTGATCTCTGCGGCGTCAGTGCCACAGCGAGCCGCACAGAACCATCCTCAGCGTGTGTGTTTGTGTGATAGAGATTCAGATGGTCAAAGTTAGGCGGCAGCAGAGACTGTTATGTGAATAATAATGCTTATATACTGCATAAAAGTAAAAGAATTGGCTGTGCTGTCCTACATTTAGCTGATTCTGGAGGCTTGGCTCAGGTTTGTTTTTATCAAAAACAGATAAAGTTGATTCATCTGGATGCACAATCACAGGGACTCAATAATTCATTGCACTGGATTGCACGATGTTTATTTTCCTTTTTTTGATATTTATCTGGCACTTGAAGACACCATGCATGAGGCTGGATAGCTCTGTGGGACATTTGAGAGTATCACTAAGTGACAAAGCCCTCTAGCGGGTGTAGGAATCATGACTCTTGTTCATCTGGTGCAAAAAAGGAAATATTGTAATTTTATTTAAGTATTTAAATCTGATTTCACTGATTTAAATATTAAACTCAGATAATGTTGAAAACCAACGCAGCAGAATCAGAGATGTTGTATTTGTCATTCCCTTCCTTCTTAACTCTTACCGACAGTGTAAAGGCCAACATGTGACAGTTATTCTCATTGCATGCGGCTTCCTCTGAGCCCCAAAAGGCTTTTTACATTTTTTTCCAGTGCGCAGGTTTGCATAATGTGTTTTTGAGATGTAGAGGAGGAGTGTATGTTTGCTACACTGCAACCTTCTGTTACCCATAACAACCTTCACTGCAAGGTTTGCAAAGACTTAACATGCATAAAAGCATGATTTCATGTGTAAATAAAGCGCAACCCAAACCGTGATCTTTCCCTGACCCTTAACAGGTCTCTTAAACCCAACTAAACCTTAACAAACTGTATTTCTGATTTGTACTGACAGACGATGTCACCTAATGATGTTAACAGACACAAAATGACACTTTTCATATTTTCTCTCTCCTTCTCTCTCTGCCTTCAATGCTTCGATACCTACAGAAAATTGTCCTTATGTGTGTCTGTTTTTCTCACTAATGCTTACTTACACACACTCATGCACAGGTGCACCCACACGCACACATTTCCCTAATTTCAGATGAATTAATGTGGACAGTTTCAAACCAAGAACAGTGGCGCCAATAGAAAAACTCTGAAAGGACCTTCCAAGACTTTTTGAATATATTGCAAACATTCAAGGCTTTCAAAAAAGCAGCGTACAAACGTACACACACAAAACGCAACAGTATTTAAACGCACCGAAAACCCTTCCTGTACTAACCCTGCACTTTGGATGTATTCATTTCCATTCTTTTGTAGGGCATTTATTTATTCATTTTTCTCATTGGCCACGGAGGCTTTCATCTTCTCTCGTGCGTATGCTGATCCATTCAGCGCCGTCGTCTCTGCCTCTTGCTCTTTGACTCACTCTTCCACCTGCCTTTTTGAAGTGGAGCCCGCATAATTACATCTCTGAACTATCATTACTCTCCTCTGCCCCGCAATACGTCACCGGTGTCCTGGCTCCCAGCGTGGCGCATAGTGGAGCACGCCGACCGTTTAATGAGCGCACGTCGCCTCTCGCCGCTCCGTCTAGTTTGTTTGTTATCTCCACTGTGTTATGGAGATTAATGTCGGCCTGTGAATAAGTGCTGTCTTCCTTATCTGAGGCGTCTGGCAGGGCTGTGTGCGTACGTTTAATGACTGATGCTGGTGAAACACTGATAGGCTGTCTTGTCAGTGTTTAGAGTATAAAGGAGACGGAGCGATGCTGAATGTTACTCAGAGGCATTTTATAACATCAGGCAGTCCTGACCGGGGGTTTGAAGGAGCGTCATTAAGGCTGCATGTCTATCAAAAAAATTGATTGCCACTGCTTCTTTTTTTTTCATTTCTCAATAGAAAGAATGTGTTGTTGCATTTCCTCCCAGTTGACGGGGCCTGAATGTTTCTTTTTTTTTTTTTTTTTTTGCTCCTAAGGACAAAATGTGGAAATCAATCAGTTTTCAGTCATTTCAAAGCAACCCAAGGAGCCGTGTGGCTTTTCTGAAATGCTGGTTGGAGTGGGTGGCGCGTGACTAAGAGGGGCGAGGGAGTCGGCTTGTGTCGATTGGGGAAAATGTAAAGTATTGCTTTAAATTTCAGAAGTGAATTTTATCGCTGGCGGCTCTGACTCAGCAGGCCGAGCAGATCTTCCTGTAATTGGAACGACAGTTTGCTGCTCGGTCCCTGCTGTCCACAAGTCGAGGTTCTCCTTGGGCAAGACGCTGAACCGCAGTTGGTCTCGATGGTCAGACCAGAGTTTGCCTTGGTAGCTTGCCACCATCGGTGTGCGAATGTGTGTGAGTGGCTGAATGAGGTGCTTTTTAAAGCGCTGTAACTAAAAGCACCGTGCAAATATGGAGGTTCGGTAGTTGAGTTTGCATTGCTGGTATAAACAAGGTGATGTGTGGCATCAACAAATTATTATGCTGAAAGTATTTCTGAAACTTCAAACATACTTCACACTCACAAAAACAACACAGTTTTTGAAATAATAATTAAAATTAAAAAAGAGCTCTCTGATAGCACTCGCAGATTGAAGGCGACAGAAACAGAAAATAAGAATTCAGTGAACTACACAGCTCACACCTAGAAAAAGAAAAAGGCAGCACATCGTGTAATCTGTGTGTGGAGCTATTATAATGTTTTGTTGGCTGATCTAGCCTCACTCTCGTGCCTCCTATTAGCGCCACAAAGTTAGTGGTCGTTTTATGTTCAAAGCCTGTAGCTACTATCTCTATATGATGTTTGCATACTTATTCTCTCATTTATTTAAATTTTCACTAAGTGATAAAAAAAATTAAATTACCTGAGTGTTAATACTTCAGTGTAACAGAACACGTTGTTCTCAGACTAAATACGATAATGTAATTTTAACTTTTGTAGCAAACAAATTAAACTACAAATCCCATAATCTTTCTTTAATTACTTTAAATCTGCTTAAACTAATATTTAAAGGTTAAACTTACATTGAAGAAGATGAAATTCGCTTTTTAGTGTTAATGCCCTGCTGCCGGAGTCTGGGGTGTTCGGATTTGGCTGCTCTCTGCAAAACTAACAGACAGACTGCCTGATTAAAATAGCGCCTGGGGTATTGTACAGTCACGCATTGACTACCTGCCTAGTCATGACGAGCTAATCCATTTATTATGTGTGCGTGCGTGTGCCTCTCGACTGGGTGTGTGCGTGTCCTGCCGTTATTCCCTGTTGTTGGGTCTCCATCGATCAGGCCACCTCGCCCACTTCCTCTGCGATGTTTCTATTCTAGTCTTATTCTTTCCACTCCCCCTCCCCCTTACATCCTCTCAGTCTGTAGCATATTCACACAAGTACCTGCTCTAATTATTATTGTAAGATTGTTTAAGGAACATATACAAGTACATAATATCATTCCATCCCGCAACTTTCTAATTCCGTACTTAATCTTAATCTTAATGTTACCATATGTCATCTTCAAATTAGCAGCCTTTTATTGAATCATATTACATTAGGTTCCTACCTTTGCGTGATTTCATTCCCTTCTCACGTTTGTGCTGTATTTGTATCAGTGGGGGAGAGTTGTTTTACTGAACCAAGCATCTCTAATTTTTCCCTTATTTGGCGAGCAGTGTTTTGCTGCACGAAGGGCAACGCCACAATAACATACAGTACAAGTACTTTGTAAATTTTCCCGTGTGTACAATTTGATGAGTCCACCAAGGCCAAGAAAACTACCAGAAAATCCCTGCAGCCCAACCATACAAACATCCAAAATTAGAGTCTTACATCCAGCATGCTCTCGTGGGCACAAGGAGATTAGAGAGGCATTTTTTTATTGTAGGGCTGTTTTCCTAAACATTGCATGAGAGAAATGGTAATCTTAATGCCAAATGAGAAAATGTTGCCATGCTTTGTCCAGGTCCACATGAAGCCGAAATCGAAGGTGTGATTCATAATCTCTGTGCATTTGCTACCAAAGTGTAAAAAAACACAAACAAGTGTTTGTTTGGCTGCTCACAAGAGCCAGAACCTTTTCACACCTGCACAGTTTGACCATGTTTACAACCCAGTACACAACCACACATTAGCTGCTCCTTCGAGTGGGAATCAACTTGACTTGAAGCCTAAAAGACGACAACACACTTTGAGTGTTGTACCTCTGGTAGTGACGGTTACATCAGTTAAAATGGAAGCATGCTCGTTTGTATTGGATTGATCATTAACAGCTGGTTGGTTGGTCACATAGCTCGTAGTGACATAGTGCGCTATGAGTACAGGCACCGCCCTCTAAAGCCAAGATGGATGCGCTATGGGCCAACGTTAGCCTTACCAGAAAAGAAGGAGATGGAGGAGTTTGTCCTTCTGTCACAGCACTACCACGTGGGGTTTTGAACAGAAGTTATTGGAGCTGCAGATGAGGTAACGCTGAAGCCGATGCATGGAAGGAGTGTCTGCTGATAGTGGCGTGAACGGCCCTGTATATCCCCCTGGTATCCACAAGCACGCCCACTTCACGTGAAACAATAAGCAGTCACTCCATCAATTCAGCACAGCTTAATAGCATGTTGATGATGAAGGGATGAAAGTGGAAAACAAGTTCAAACTCCTGTGGGAAGACGAGATGATGAATGCAAACTGCAGCAGTCCAGCAGAGCAAGGGAGCAAATTGCTCTTTACAGCGTGACCTATGCTTGTTTATTCCAAGCGTTCTTCTTCCTTGGTGGCAACATTACCCAGAATGCATCTCCATTTCAGGTGTTTTATTGCAGTAATGGCTAATGTAGCCTTGAGCCTCAAACAGAGACAAAGATCTGGTGAGCTCATTTCTTTCTAATTCTTCTTTCTAACCACACACCCTCTGATTTTCTTCATTTTCAAAGTGCTGACACTGACTGTAATGACAACTCATCAGGTTACACACGGCTCCCTCTGGCCACGAAAAAGCTTGATAAAACTGTTTCCACACAGCAGTCATGCCCTCTCACACCTGTAAACAGACTTCGATGTGTAAAGTCATCGATGGAATTCCCCTCTCAGGTGTCGGGAGGCTGATTGATTTAAAATAACGCTGTAAAATAAATTCAAAAAGTCTGTTTTATTTCATTTTACTTTGTCAGAAAACTTTTTTCCTTTGCAGTGAGAGGCAGCGCTCCTAATGCTGGAAGTTTTTTATTTATTTGATTTTTTAAAAACAAATTACTGCGCGTTTGTGTGTGTGCAGATGTTTGCTCGAGTACTGTCTGTAGCTTTGGCCCCGCCTGAGGTACGACAAGCCGAAGCGCCTTTTGTTCAGTTTGCACCGAGCCCGCCTGTAATCAGCATCTGATGTGCTGTGGCGGCGTCTAATTACGCAATCAGCGGCTCGAGCTGCCTCTCTCGCGGGCTCATTACGGAGCTCTGAGGACGCAGCGCACACAGTTGTCAGAAGAATTTCGATCGTTTATTGGCTTTTGCAAGTCAATGTCCAGGTTGTCACTTCTTAGAGGCAGGGATCACCTCGACACACTGACTGTGTCAAGAGATCATTTCACGTTAGCACACCTGTAAGTGGTGCTCCAAAACTGTGTCTTTGTGATATGAAGTACTTGGTTGGTGTAAATGTACAAGGGGGGTGATACAATGAGGTAGCTTCATCCTTCAGAAAACGGCTCGAATCACTGAATTCAGATTGTTGTAATCTGCCTCACAGTCCACTTTACCTGTACACTCCATATGTGAAAATAAACGTGTCATGTTATATGTCATATCGTAAAGGGAGGCCAAATTCTTGTCTCTTCAGAGGGTTGATAGATGTATATTTTTCAGATTTTGGCTAGAGGTGTGTATCAAGACATTTCAGTTTTGGACGTTGTTGGTCGCTGAGTCAAAATCTTGTTTTTCTCTTTACATTGAGTTTAACGTTTAGCTGAAACAATTAGCTGAAAAATTCATCTGCATCGACTTCTGGATGATGAATTCATTGCTTTCCCCTTTGAAGCCAAATTGCCCACAATGCTTTTATGTGTTACATAAAACAAGCAGTTTGAAGATGTAATTTTTCATAATTTTGTGACATTTTGGAAACAGTCTGACTCAAGGTCTCATTTTTAGATCAAGTAGTTTGGGCTCATGTTTTGTGGTGTGTTCACTCCTCAACTGCTGCCAGTGAAACTTCAGAAATATACAATATAACCTTTTTTTTTTTCCTTTGGAACACTTTTCAATACACTAGTTGAACCTTGATTTTTGAGAATTTCCATGCAAATCAGAGGCTCACAAGTTCTGTGGTCCTTAATTATCTTCTCCAGTTTTTTGTGATCCTTCTTTGAATGCATAATGACATAATAACAGCAGACAGGTGAATTGCGGCACCAGGTGCGTGGGCCTGCTCTGACGGGAAAAAAAAAGGAAAAATGAAATCACTTGTCCTTGTGTCTAAAATGAGGAACAGAAAGCTTAGTGAAATGTGTCCTGCCGCCGCCCGGGTGAGAGGATGCGTCAGCGGAGGATGATGCTAGTCAATGCATTAGTAATGGCCCCTTTGCCTCGCATCAAGACCACCTCTCAGTGCGCTCACGTCATTAGACAGCGGCTCTTTTCTCCTGCTGTGCCTCAGTGTGCGAGAGAGACAGACAGAGAGTGACACGGACCAAAAAGGGAATGATATAGAGAGTGAAGAAATGGTGATTCATTGGTGGTAATTGGGTCTATGTGCAACTAATTTGCCACTTTTTATTCCTCAGTTTTGTCTTGAAGACGATTTCAGGGTTGACATTTATTGTAGGAATCTGGAAAGTGTTAATGTGCTGTGTCATTGCTTGTGTTAAGAACGCGTCAGCCACATGTAGTGTTGTGTTATACTAGAAAACTTTATTCCATTTAAATATTTGATATATGAGGTGAAAGTTTCTCAGCTTGAGCGTTAAAGCTCGAATCAGAGGCTGCTGAATGCGTCCGGTGTTTGTTCTCTGGGAAGAATGATTACCTCTGTGGACACCTGTGTGGGAGAGCAACGTGTAATTGTGCTGAACTAAATTGGCTAGCACCGGAAAGTTTCGAATAAAAGAAAATGAAACTGGTAATGAACTGTTTCCCCCCAAGACTTGTGTGAACTGTAACAAAAAAGCATTTAATTTTGTTTAAGAGAGGAAAACGTGACTTGAGGTGTAGGTTTGTGCCTCCACTATGGCATAAAATAACAGAAAACATGGGTAATTTGTCATGTGTGCCACTTTAAAGTCTTTTATTCTTTGAGTAAATCCTGCTTAATGACGTGATAAAAAGTGATTTAGTCAAACTGTTAAGACTGAAAGATAATCATTCCTGGCTATATAGCCTTGTGCAGTATCAACACAATCAAAGTTTTCCTCTACAATGATGCATTATAATACTCTCTGAAAATTTCCCATTTCCACTCAAATGCCTATGAAAAGGTCTACATTTTGAGTTTAATGGTGTTTGGCGAACAAATAAAGCAGAAACATTACAGCTCCCACAAATGTGTTTGGGTAGGATACATAGCTTTTGTGAACATGCCCTGAAACCAGGCTTGGTCTCCAAGGTAAGGCTTGAGCAATTAACCGAGCTCGATGTATAAATATTACAGCTGTGGCCCTTGACATTTGCATCTACAATATGGTTTTTGACTTTGAGACATTACGAACACCCTACAAACCCTGTAGACTCAGTCACTTAATGTAGGATGCAGAAAAATGTTCAGTGTTTTTCTCTTTTTAAATATCAAACACAAGTTGTGTTTATGGGTACACCGAAGCGCATAATTAGCAATCATAAAGATAATCTGATGGGACCGAAGGCTAACGACAACAGCATATGCCATGCGTCAAAACACCCGCGTCTGTGTAAGCCTGTGACATGTGTGTCATGGATTTTCACTGTGTCGAGATAAATGCACACGCTGTCTGAGTCGATGCTCTGGAAAAGTCAGAAGTGCGCTTAGGGCGTCCAATGACTCAACGCCTCTTGGTGCAGTCAGTTCCTCTAAAGTTGGGTTCATTGCTGGCACAACACAGTACAATGGCCGCGTTCAGTCATCGCATCACATGCAGCATATCATGTTTTCCAAAACCCCAAATGTCCACACTAGAAAGTCAAAATGGGCGTTTCCACATGTCCACTGAGGACACTGATCTTCAGAAGCACTTAGCATGCTTTAGATCTTATTGATTTAAATTCATCCGTCGGTAGATACACTGAAGGATCAATTTCCCATGACTTGAGAGCGCCACATGCAGATGAGCAGATGTGTCAGCTAGTGAGAGCGTCCTCCAGCCCTGCAACAGAGGCAGCCTTCACTGATTATACAGAAGGTGGATGATTTGCTCCCAATGGGTGATGATGGTGTTGCCTGATGGCTGCGGCGAATGTGTGTGTGTGTGTGTGTGTGTATTGCGCATGTTGTGTGTGGACTGAGGCTGTAGTGTTTTCCCAGCGGTCAGATCCTGACAGGCTTCGCAGGTAGCAAAGGTCCGGCGGAGTCCCATGATTCATGCAGCCAACAGCGGTTCTCCACCTCATTTATTCACCACATGGACACAGAGCTCATGCTCCGTGCTGAATATCACATGACACAAGGGGCACGCTAGCCACTGTGTGTGTGTGTGTGTGTGCGTGCGTGTGGGTGGGGGAATAGGTGGGTGTGTGTGTGTGTGTTTTTCCTACTGCGCTGGCTGTCGTCCGGCTTACCTATGAATAATCATCCCCTTTTGAAATGTCACCTTCCAAACTCAGTGGCCCCAGGCGAATCACAGTGGAGGGGCTGTGTGTGTGTTCGTGTGTGTGTGTGTGTGTGTGAGCTTGTGAGAGAGAGAGAGAGAGAGAGATCTATACTAGTAGAAATTATGTTTAAAAGAGCTCTGAGCTGAAACCACATGAGACATGAGAATCAAACAGGCTCTTTAAGTGCGTGTCTTTATGACGATGTTTATATGCGTGTATGTGTGGAAGGTGATAGCATCGCTACAACCTTTGTTAGCATCTCTGTATTCTCACTCATGACTCCGAGGAGACCACGTCGCCATGGAAACGTCATTTTAAATCCATAGTGTTTCTTTGGGGTCGGTCTATTGGAGCAGAGCACTTTCCCTTTTAGTTCAGCCAACCAATAAAAAATACAATAAAGTAAACAGTGCTATGAAGTCCTGCAGACAGTAAAGCGTTGATGTTGTATCATACTTCTTTTACTATTCAGAACACAAACATTCATTTAATTGCATACATAAGAGGTATTTCCAGATTCAGGCTCCAGCTTTGCAGTTAAGAGTATTTTCTCCAGTAAAAGTAAAGTGTGGTAACCGTGTCAGTGTAAGTTAGTACATTTCACTAAGGTTTCTTTGAAGATGTTCGGACAGTTTCTGTTACTTGTGTTCCAAGTTTGATCATATCGCAAACTCCTGAACCTGACTAAGTACTCTGGAGCTGGAGACATTGTGCCCACCTCTCTGTATTTTCTATCTGATCTTTTAAATCCCCCACTTGCTTCACCCTTATCAAACAACTTATATATTTTTAAATGACCTGGCTTTTGTCCAACAGAAGTTCAAAACTTAAAGATATTCAGTTCACAAAGATATAAAACAGGGAATAACAGCACATCTTCAGAAGTGAGAGAAACCTGCTATACCACTACAGATAAAACACTCACTTCCAAACTACACCGCAGCAGCACCATCAAACAGGCCGTGACAAAGTTAATTCTTATCAATGCCTCACAAAGTTAATTCCATGCAAGACGAGAAACCATTTGGAGGAATATAAATCACAGAGATGGGAGTGAGTAATGCGGCACCCTACATAATATATATGCTCCCCCTCTCTTTCTCTTTCTCATTTCACCTTCCTGTCCCCTGTTAACAGAACTCTGTATTTAAATAGATTTCTTTGAAACCCACTCATGGCACCCTCTTAAGTTTATTAATATTTCCTTCTGCCATCCACTACATAAATGTAGTGGCACAAGTCCTTTTCAGCAGTGTTTCACACTTTTGTAGGTCCAGTGTTCCTGTATGAGTTTTGAGAAAGAAAATGGAAAAGCAAATATATAATATGGTGGGAAATTGAACATGTTCTTACAGAAATAGCCCCTACAACGCCGTGTATTTATTAACGGGACAAGACAAAAAAAGAGATGGTGTGGAGAGACCTGGGAATCAGAGTTTCCTAAATGGAGACTGTGAAAAACTGTTTTTGAGATAATAGATTACAGATAAATAAAATCAATTGCTATTTATTGGCCTATCCTCTGTCTCCCTATCTGACCTTCAAGTAACATGGCCAACATCTTATTGTAACTATTCATATCAAAATGAATTATCATATTTCATAGCTGCTTTAATGTGCTAAAAATATTCCACATGCAACAAGCATAGAACTAAAACCTCTCCGTGTTCAGTGTGTATCTATGTAAAGGACAACTTCACATGTTTTTTTTTTCTTTTCTCATCCTATTGACCCCTGAGGTCAAACAGTTGACAGCCATCTTGCCTCTAGTTAACGCTGAGCACCGTTAAGTGCTTCATTAGTTTCGAGGTGTTGGCAGCCCTGACAGTTATTTTTCCTGTCACAAGCGTTGCACCCCGAACTGTTGCTGTCAATTCAGCACACCGCTTATGCAAAACTGTTTACTTCCAGACAGTCGGGAGATTAAGGCGTAGTGACGTCCGGACAGGATTGTTTTTGTTGCCCGCAGCAAGCAGCTACTTAGCTGAAGATGCAACGTTCAAGTATCAAAATTTAGCAGCCAGTGCATGTTTTTACATAGTAATGTTGTTGGCCGTATCAGTGTGACTTAACTGTTCTGTAAGCTGGTTTGCATGCTTTTGAGGCCTGCTCTTCACACCACTATGGGACAAAAGTTCCCTGTGGTGTTCCTCGCCGGCCACACACACACACACACACACACTCGCTCGCTCTTGGCAGCACTTTGATGGTAAGTGTTATCAGATCAAAGCCGTCCTTGACGCGTCTTCGCTCAGGGAATACTTGGCCCGTGCCCTTTTCCTGGTCTTGTTTTCTTTGATCAGACAAAGTGGCCAGCAGGTCGCCGAGTGGTTCCGTCGAGTCACCAAAGCAATTGAGTCAGGGCTTAATGCCGGGAGGAAAGACGGCACGTGTGAGCGTGACTTACAAGACGGCATGCGTTAGCTGATAAGCCCTCACACACTCACACACGTCGCACTGTGACGATATGAATGCAGACCAGCCACACACTCAGGAGCTGGGTTACATTCATACTCATGCACTTTTCTCTGGGTGTGAATCTTTAATTCCTCTTTTTTAACTAAGCCTTATACAATATCATCAACAGTGTATAATCTCTTTATTTCAGTTTAGCAGAGTATTTGCTAATGCTGCAGATGTAAATGAGCCAAAGCCACAGCTGAGTTCACCTGACTGAACTGTTGCTAAACAAAACGAGACACTAAGCTGTTAAAGACCTGTCGTGCACCTTTCAGGAAGGCGGTCAGGTGAAAAAAAGTGTTTTCTGCCACTTAACTTGAAAATTTGTTTGATGAGAGGATAGTTTGCACATGCAGTCATGGACTTTTTGTCGCAAGACCGAAGGCTGAACAAATGAAGCCTACCGATGATGACTGTGAACCTTCGGTGGTGACTTCACGCTGAACTTGGAAGTAACCATTTTTGTTTTTTAACAATTCCACCTTCCTGCCTATCCTGACTTATCAAATCAATAAACTTACTCTACATTTGTTTACACTGAAGGTTAAAAATGTTTTATCAGGAACAGTTTATAAATCACATTCATGTCAACATCCAGCTGAGAAACTGCTTCAGAAAGCTCTGGTGTGTCTGTCTTGACACTTTATATTATTATGTATTTATAATCCTGACTTTTATGTCCTGATTGACTCAATTAACCAGTGATTAATCCTGAAAATTCAATTAAAGCAAAAGGCTCCTTAGAAAAGCAATACGTTATAATTCTAGAAAATAAATGGAAGGAATGATATGAATCATTTTTCACATTTTTGGCTATTTGACTATTTATTATGTGATAAGCAGCAAGCAAATCTTAATAAATATCCTTATTTTGGCTTTTCCCCAAATCAATCAGTGGTCCACTTCATCCAAGACTGTAATTCCTGAGAGAACATGACAACTAGTCATCTGTTGATTCATGTTCTGACCAGTTTATCGACTGTATAGGTTAAAATGAGCACAGAGGGAAAGAAAACCAGAGTGGGACAGACTCTGTGAGATAGATGCTGCATTTGTTACAAAATGACGGAGATGAAAAGAGCAAACATCAACATGTTGAGGATGCTCAGAGACTGCAGTGTATTCATCATGGAGAAAACCCTCCTGATAGTGATCTGAGAAGACCAGCTTGACTGCTCTGAAGTCGCTGCTCCGGTTGTGTCTGCTTCTTTTCTAGTGCAAAAAAAGCTTGTTTTCTCACTTTGACCACAGCGCGGCTGTTTTTGTTGCCTTGTATAATTTGTTTTCCACTTCACTTTATCGGGCATTAAAGGCAGAACAAGCCGACAAGATCTCGGCCAAACAAAATGATGGAACGACGTAAAATACAAGGAAAGGATAAAGACCGGGATATACCAAATTTGTACAACTTTTCAGATGAAGTTCTCGATAAGCATAGATGTGATTATTTTCCAATTTCTGCCAAAAGCAAGTAAACTGTAGAGACACGTTCGTGGTGACACTAACTCTGCTCGACTCATTATCAGGGTTTTTGGGCTACTCAAAGCTAAATTCAGTTAGCTTTCACGTTTTTGAAGTCAGATCCTTTTGTTGAAAATATTCCTCGTAATTGACAGGGAAAAAAAAGATGAGCCACTGGTAACGGCAGGAGTGGAAATGAAGAGAGCGCTCTGACAGAATGGGATCAACTTAGAAAATTGTGATCTGGCAGAGCTGAGATCTGTCCTGACTTTGTCTGCTCGCCTGGCAAAATAAACACCCGTTTTACTCGGCACATGAAATGGAATATCAAGCATATTACATATTGAAATTGTGGAGCGTTAGTATATACTTAGCTAGTATATACATTCCAGGCCATGCTTGTATAATATTATTCCTGCACAGGTAAAATTTCCTCCTGAGTAGTGCAAAGATAAAATGATGTTTATTCTTAATGGAGATTCAGATTAGATGGTGCTCTTCGGGGGCTCTTGCTTTGTATGTTCGTACTCTCGCTCATTGTGAATGTTTCAAGTGCCATTTGCAGGCAGGATTTGTTTGGATAATTGCTTAATTGCATGTAATGCTCTACACGTAACGTGTGCGAGCGTCTGTGAGTGCAAAAAAATGTAGAAAAAGAGTAAGAAAATGGCGTTATATGAATAAACTGTTATATAAGCACAGAAGGTGCATTATCGTGGCAAGATGAAGTCACTTTGTTGTGTTCGTCACTCAAACCTCTCAAAAAGACGAGATGTCTCTTTCCTGAGGAGGGGGAGTGTGAAGCGTTATGAGTGCGCTCACGGATGTTTTTCTGTGCGAACCTTCAAATCAAAGGACGCAGTGGCAGACACTGCATCAGCACTGTCTAATAGGCAGGTGCAAAAATAGAAACAAGGAAAAAGAAAAGACACCAGATTTTTTTGTTTTGTTTTGTTTTTTTTTCTTAAATCCATTACCAAATGTCACAGTTAAAGAGGTGTCAGGCTAAAACACATGAGAAGGGTACCACATGTGAATCATCTGATTAGAAACAGTTCAAATGAACGTGGCAAATTTTAAGAATATCTTTATAACCCCCTGCAAATATCAAATTCCTGTTTTTCACCCGTCAGTTTGGTCTGCATAGTCATTAAGTGGTATGAGCAGAAGCCACAAGCCTCAGAAAAAGATTATTGAACTCCTGCTGAAAATGTCATTTTATCAGCAGTGCCTGTTCATATTTTGCCAACATAAATGTTATAGTTGACTTCTTACTTCTTACATTTATTTAATCTCTGCACTCTCTGTCACAGAAGTGAGCTGTTGCTGCTCTTGGTGTAAATCTGCACAGACATGGAGTCGATTTATTTCTCAGAATAGTAAAGTCTTGCTGAGAGATGAGGCCTGTGTGTTGGAGTCATCCATAAACGTGTCACCTTGTTGGGTTTTGGTTCTTTGTTTCTGTATGGCCCGTTACCTGGAGATTCCCATTATGGATAGTTGAGAATTTTCCCCCCAATAAAAGGAACAGTCGTTTGAGCAAAAACGCCAAAATGCAGTTAGCTCCAAATCAACTATGATCATTCCCTGGAATGTTAATGTAAGGACGATGTGGAATTTATTGTGCCGACTGAGCACTCAGATATCTCCCAAGGCATGTGTCATATTTTGCACAGCTCCCAGAGCGCTCACGTCTTCACTAATTATTTAGACTTCTGACAAGACACCAGTGCTGACCTCCTTACCGTGAGAACGTCTGCTGTGACGTCATTAAGCTGTTCTGGAGGACACAGTTCAGTTTATACACTGAGATGTTTTTTTAAATGCAGACTAGCTTGTTGTGAGATTTATGGAATCTTCATTAGATTTGGACATACGGCACAAATCAGGATCGGCTGCCTGTTCACTGTCACTCCCATTTTCGTCACCTTTCAGTGTTAAAGCACAGAAAGTCATTTTACAACAGATAGAAAAGTAGAAAGTGATTAGCATTTCAATCAGCACACACAGTGATACTGTTTTAAACAAGATAACCCACATGTGCTCCTCCTCGCTCAGTTTCTTGATTTTTATTTTTTTTTTTGGCAAGAAAACAGTTTCATCTGTGTTCTGTGTTGTACTAATAATCATTCAAGTGAGAGGGAAAGCTGTGGGACACTCAGCTCATAATCATTTACAAGTCAGATATGTCAGATGTTATTGGCTTAGAAAGGTTTCTCCTTGTTTGGAGCACTGAACACATGTCCGGGAAGATAACAGGGCGTGATTATGAGAAAACAGAAACTGATCATAAATCTTGTTAGTTATTCCAGCCGGCATTCCACTAATTAGCCAGTGTCAACCTGGCTCCTCGTGTGCATTTGGTTCGATTAATTTGTGTGTGTTTGTTAAAAGACTGTACTTCCTTTGATTTCATTTTTCCTCAAATCATTTGACAAGTTCCTCATTGCAGTAAGTGGAAAGGCTTTAAGTGGCAGATCAAAGAGATGTAACTGCTTGACAGGAGAGCATTTGAAAGGGAATATCTTGACCGTCAATCTTTTTTTTTTCATGTCCATGTTGTTCTCTTTTTTATGCTAGTTTTTGTCAGCTTAAAAGTTGCAACCTTTTCTTCTTTATCTTTCTTTCTTTATACTGCATAGCCAAATGTTTGACATTGTGTTTTATAGTATTTCATCCTCTCACTGATAAATGAATCCCCTGGTTAAGACTCTGCAGCCTGAGCTTTGTACAGCTTCCTGTACAATAAAATAACACACCCAGAATGTTCTCCTGGAGTTAAAATGACAAAGTAGGTTTCAAGAAAGTAAATTGTGTCCTCACAGCCAGTATTGAGGTGGCTATAGCGATGGTTTTAAACATCACTGAGCGTGAATGACTTTACCTTGGCTTATGGCCTGAATGATCTGAAGTGCACCGTTGTTACTGTGGGTCGACTATTTTCACCACTGCAGGGTGTCAATCATGTATATACACAAGCAGCTTTTCTGACACCCCTTTTCACAGAGAGGTGTAATTGCTGCACATTTTCTTTTATAGCCATCGAGTAATGACTCACTAATGTACAGGTTTTCAGTGCTGAGGAGAAATAGGAACAGTGGGAGTGTGCAGAATAACAGCCACGCTAAGTGATGAAGACGTGCTTTGAGCTTGACGATCCCTGTGCTGAAAGATTTTCAGGAATGTCCCGCACTGAAAACCAGAGATCCTGTACGAAGACCTCACAGTATCTAGTTATCCGATATTGTAGAAATCTGTAACATTGTTGTGAAGTTCTTTGTAAATGAGATACAAATTAAATCACTGACAGAGTCGGACATCATTTGAGATTCCAAACGAACAAGAATGTGAACAGTGATCAGCTTTGTCCACAAAACAAGCTTTTAAATATCCCCTCCAGACTTGTTTTAAAATGTACATGAATATTCCACTTTAAATATGTTTGTATCAAATCTGCTGTATTCCATAAAAAAAAAACAACAACTCAGTAAAACAAAAAAATGAATAACATTTACATCCTCTCCATCATAGGGAAATTCAAATCTTAATAATATGTTGATATTTTTCAAAACATTTCAATCCTTAAAGTTGCTTTGGCATCCAGCTTTTGATAACGTTCAGTGTTACTCACCAAGACGCAGTGTGTATCTTTCTTTTGAATGCCCCCCTCCACCCCCTTCAGTGTCAAACTCACACACATCAGTCTGTACAGTGAAGCTGAAACACTTAAGTGATGTAACCTCCTCTCCTGGACGTTAATATGAAGCAGTCTGGAAGCAGGGGGAGACAGCGAGGGAATAAAATGCACTGGTTATTTAAGGTGGGTTTAGTTCCACCTTCAGACAGAGCTAGGTGACCCCTGATTCCCGGTGTTATGCTAAGGTAGGCATGAAAGTGAAGGACAGTCTCATCTAGACTTCTCCTAAAGTCTGCAGTCTGTACTGTCTTCTGTGCACCGTGCACACACTTCCTGTAGGCTGCAATGCGCTCCTACGATTGGATCCTGTATTTGGTTGAGTGTCTCTTTAATTCTGTGAAATGTGTGTCTTTAATCATGCCTGCAGGCCAGTTGCTTTACAGGATGTCAGTTTGACATCATCATCATCATTATCGCCCTCTCCACTCAGATGTCAACAGGATCCACACCTTATTACACACACGCCTAAGTGTGCGCTCACAAGCATGTGCGTTGGCTGTTGTTAATGTCAAAGCGATACTTTAGTCTCCACCAGCCTAATAAGTCATTAATTAAGAGCTGGGTGCGAGGAGACATTTTATCTGACAGGAAGTCAGCCTCCATGCACACACACACACGCACACACACACACACACTTTAATGTCATCATCAGTTAGGCAGGAATATATGCTGACCGATAGTGACATGTCGGCTTTTCCAGAAAAGTGTGTGTGTGTGTTGTGTTTTGAAGGTCACATTAAAACAGGAGGATGCTGCTCTTATTTTAATCATATTATTCATGATAATTTACACTGCCTATCGAAAGAATCACTTCTTACATTCTTCCTGACTTAAATAAAAAACTCTCTGTAAACATAGAAAAGCAGAAGCGTTCAGACACCAAATCTGTTGTTTACATTTATAATAGTTTTTACACCCCAAAGAGAGGCAAAGTTTACTTTGGGCAAAGTTCTCACAGTGTTACACTAAAGGGCAAAATACTGTTATATCCATGTTTTCTCCACCAAATAACCTTTTACTTTTAACTTGTCTTCCTTCAGAACAGCCTAAGTGACCTGTGTGTATTACTGAACCACAGGCGTGCAGAAACCTGCTTTTCTGTCGTTTCTTGGTCTGCTCGACAGTCCATAATTTTCAGCTGATACGGTGCTCACCCTCAAACTTACCCTCTATTTCTGCTTTGAATACTGATGCTGAAACATGAACCTGTTCCCACATATTGATGCCAAGTGTTAATCAATGCCCAGTGATTTCTTATAATGTTATTAAATGCTGCTCAGAGGTAACTGCGTCTCTTTCCTTTAGGTTCTGTCACGTGTGGTTGCACTAGTGAACAGCGTTCTGTTGCCTGTGTACAGAACATTACTTTTATTCCTGCAAACCCTTCATACAAAAACAAATGTGTTTGTAGAGGGAGCTGTCTGCAATCTAAAAGCACGAGAGACCATTCAAAAAGACAGAGTAGTTCTCTTAACCTTCTCACCATTCTGGATCAAGCTTCGTACACACATGTGATGTAAGTCAGTCTGTGAGCCAGTAACACTGGAGTGTGTGTGTGTGTGTGTGTGTGTGTGTGTGTGTGTGTGTGTGTGTTGATTAGGCTTTCTTGTGACAGTAATTAATCATGTTGTTACTGAATGCTGATTTGCTTTGAGCATCCTGTCATTCAGTGCTCTAAAGATTCTGCCTGCAAACCTTTTTGCTGAATAGATCACCATCACACACTGTGCGCACACACACACACTGATGGTGGAAATCTGAATCCATTGTACTGTTGAAGCACTTTGCTGAAAGGTAGAATTAGCTGTTTTGAAAGGAGTTAGTTTCCTTTTGTACAAATGTGACCATGGTAACACTTTTGGTTTGTGCCGTGCTGACGCTGCAGACGATCAACAAGTGTGTTAGCTACATGTTACATATTACATGTTACAATGACGTGGAAGTCAGTAGACTTTCAGAGTTAGATGGAGCACAAAATAACAACGTAATTAAATTCTCCTTTTAACAATGTGAGGAATTTCTTTTCTATCTTTTCTTTTCTATGAATCTTTATGAATAGTTCCACAATTGTTTCTAAAAAAGTTTCCTTCACAAAGTAGTGTGTGTGTGTGTGTGTGTGTGTGTGTGCGTCTCCTTGTTGACAGTTAGATGCGGTGCCCATCTCAGTAGCATGTGAGGATAACACCTCGAGCACGCTGAAGACAAATATGTTTTTATCAGCTGTTGGGGAGTGTGTAATAGTTTAATTGTAATAATTACATTATTATTATGCTAACACTCACAGAACTGCATTGTGCTAATCTAAAGTTCTAAACAAAGTATTTGCAGGGATAAACTGATAAACATTACACATCTTACCAAGATCCCAAACTAAACTTTTCTGTTTTCACAAAGGAAGGAAAGAAAGAAAGAAAGAAAGAAAGAAAGAAAGAAAGAAAGAAAGAAAGAAAGAAAGATGTACGTTCTCTCATCCAGTTACCTTCAAATCACATTATATATAGTTCTTTGAAGTGGTTTTATTTCAGTTGTCATTGTTGGTATACCAGTAGATAGACATGACTGAAATCAGTAATATGGACTGATTACTGACATCTAACAAATTTAAAGACGACAAAATATTTGTGTCTTTATCATGCATTTATCATGTAACCTACTGGAGGCTGAGTTCATTTTGTTTTGGAATACTGTGCAGTTTGTCACACTAAAGCGTTAACGTAGTGTAATGTAGTGCACAAGTAATGTAGTTTCTCACTGACAACATGTCACCATAAAGAACCTTTAAAATGCCTCTACACCAGTAATCAACAGTCTAATGTCTGATTTACTTATTTCTTAATTAGATGACGTGTGTCTGTGTGCATGTGCACATAGAAAACTGCTTTTCACTTCATTTGTGATGCCCGCCTAAACTCCTGACTCACAGTGATTCATTCTGATACTAGCTAGCAAGCAGTACTCCTACTACTTTGTATCATCTCTTCTTTCTACCACCTTTTTTAGCAACCAGTCCTCTTCTCACAGAGTTTCAAGGTGAAGTCAAACATGATGAATATCTCAAACAGATAGTACTGATAACAATCCATTACCAATGCTGTCCTGTGAGGGTGGAGAGCAGTAAACAGAGAAAGAGAAGTGGAGAAAAGGCCACTGCACATCACACCTTTGATTTGAACGATGTGCCATCAACATTGGTTCTTATATTCCTGAGACACTGACACTCTACATCATTCCTGAACAGATATCTGAGTATTGACGACCCCAAACAATTTCACGACACTCCTGTTTTCCATACAAACTGTCCAGTGTACAGTTCAGCTCACATGTACTGATGGGATTTCTGAGAACCCCACTTATTATGAAAATAACACTAAAACATGTAGTGTCTCTCCTCGAAGAGAAGACCAAAGCCTGGGTTTCAAAGGGCTGTAGCTCGTAGCTCATGATCATGTATGACTGAATGTATCTGTATGCATGTACTATTCATCTTTATATCAAATGAAACACAGTTTTAATACATTTAAATACGTCATACGTCAAAATTGAAAGCTAGTTACCTTTTAGCTGGAGCAGGTTGCTAGTTTTTTTTTTTTCATCCATAATGATTAGACTCTACCAAAGCCATTTAAATGGACCTGATGATGTTTAGTGCTGACACCGGTTGAACACTTCATGCTTTTCATTTTAAATGACCAAGGAGTTTCCAAGTACAGAAACGTCATTGAATCTTAACTTGGGAAGACTGATTACGCGTGGGCGTGAAGGATGCTGATGAAATGTGCAGATGAAATAGAATTTGATCAGCAGAAGGTCTGACTTGGTGTTTGCTGCGTCTGACCACTTTTCTCTGCATTTCTGTGATCTATCAAGAGAGACACACTGAGTCATTCGAGCGCTGAGCTGCAGACGAGAGTCATTTATCCTCCGTGCCTGGTCGCTAACTGCTCTGTCTTCATCTTAATGATGGTTTAAACCATCCCGAAAGGGCTCACTTCTCAATTTTAAGATTTGCTGAACCATTTTTGCTGTTGGGGTGTGATCATTTTAGGAGTGAGGCTAAATGTGGCTATACATAAGTGACCACAGAGTTGAATTTGTTGCAGTTTACTACAATAAAAACAGAGCAAAATGAGCATTTTGTGCAGCGAGTATAATATATTTGCATATTATTAATTTGCTAACTGCTGCCTAATGTATAATGGGAAGTTATGGAAAAAGGCCTGCTGTCTCATTGTATCCCTCCCTCGATTATTTCTAAATGTCAGATGTTCAGTCAGAGTAGAAAAGGCCATTGAACTGTTGCGCCTCTGTGGCCAACATCATTGGCTGAAATGTCCATCAGCGAGTGTAGAGTGACTGGTAATTTGCTAGGAGAAACAAAGCACTGTTAAACATTGATTTAGATGCAAATGAATTCATTAAAAAGGCAAATGAAAGAGGGGGGGGTGCATTTCAGCTCTCTGCTCTTGATACATACGTGATACAGGGTATATTTATTTTTGCAGCTTTGTGAATGAAGAGTTGAATTTCCGCGGTGATTACAGTGTCTGGGGCTCCTGTAATAACACTGCGGTAACCTCTCTCAGCTGAAAGGTGGCAGTTTGGATTGGAGGTGCTTTCTTTAGACTCTACCATTCATACTCAGTACAAAAGTTGGTCTGAAAAGGGTAATGACACACTGAACTGCTGTTAGCTAACACGAATAAAAGTCATAGAATTTGTTTTAACTTGAATAGAGATCCGGTTAAAGAGGCCATTTTTTTAGGGCGGGGCTTGTCAAACTCACAGCTAATCAGATTACTACATTCAGATTTCTGAACACCTCGCGACCCGAGCTCTTTTGAATAACTTCAAAGCGAAACTTTGAAAGCTTGATAAATGATAGCTCTGTCGATGTGAGGTTACACATCCTGGGTGGCTTCATCAGAGCTCCTGCGCTGAAAACCGGTGATTACATATCTAAGTGTAAAACATGAAAAATTATATGTCGTTAGGTGCAGTTAGTTTGTCTGTGGCTTTTTTTTTTCGCTCTTCCTGCTTGTTAGTCAGCACCTGCAAAGAAAAAATGTATGCTCCCTTCCAAAAATAGTATAATTATAGGAAAGGCAGTCGTGGCATTTTCAGCCGCCATATTACATGTCTACTTTGTTTACCTGCGGTAGTATGAGCTGAACCTGCTGGACCCCCTTCATCTGGGGTTGTTTAATTAAACTGGCCTATGTGATGCCCAAACAAATTATCTCGCCAATTTATATGGGTGACGTGATGGGTGGTGCAGGTGGAACTGTGATGTGTCATTAAAAAGAGCAGAACCAACCATGTGTTAGTCCGTTGAGCTTAAGTCGTTCACTGTTGGTTTACTGTCCTTTCACTGGATTAGCTGCAAGTCAGAAAAGTAAGGAATATCATCGACCTTTGCCTTTAATGCTGGAAGGTGATGAAGAAGAACAGCATAACATCTATCAGACGCCTGTAAAGTGAGATAAGTCACGGCAGAAAACTACAGTTAAAAGCACTGACGTTTATTGGCATAGTATGACTTATGTTGCATCATTTTACTACAGTATGTAAGTATCTGAGCAACGTAAGTATATTTTAACATCAAAAAGAATGCAAGCAAGTTAGGTGCAATACATGTTCTCCCCTCAAGCTTGTTTTCTATACTGGATTTATTATTATATACATGCTGTAGATCATCTCTATCAGATGTTTTCTGCTGCACTGGACTTCACGTCTCTGATTATTGATCGAACATGTCAGAAAAAAAAACACTTGGAAGGACTGGAACTATAGAATTTTCTTCTTTGATGAAATCTCTCTGCCAGAAAAGAATCTGATCTCCTTGAAATCCTTTTGAACTTTTTTTTTGTTTGTTTGTTTGCTGCTGTGTCGGTTAGGTTAAGCTCTTCTGGAGAAAGTTGGTCTCCACGATCAAATAGGCTGAGCCTGGTCAATAGTCGGAAGTGGTGCCAGCACGAGAGTGTGTGTGTGAGTGTATGTGTGTGTGTGTGTACGCACGTACGCTGTGTGCCTGTGGAAATGTGCGATGGTGTGAGTGTGTTTTTGATGGAAGAAGGGCAGTTGCCACTTTGACTTTTTTTCCCTCCCTTTCCTGCACTCCTCATAAAACTGTGACAAGTCCTCTGAGATCGCGCTCCTGCTGCAGCTTTCACACAGAATGAATCATAGAAACATCAGATAGCTGGAGTCCTTTCATACACAGTCCTGCTACAGTAGAAGAAGATCTGTACCGCAGACACGAGCAGGTTCTTCTCGCCTCGGGAAGGAGTGGGTGGATACGTCGAGCAGTCGGCGAGTGATATAGTAAAGCACCATTAAATCCTATACGTGTGTAGATATATACATTGATTATTTAAATACACCCAAACTGCTTCTCTGCAGGCTATTTCTGCTGTTTCACCTCAAAAACTCACATTTTCAGCCAAAATATTACTTTTGTTTGCAGCAGGATTGCCAACTTATCTCACTTGAGGCAAGATACAGTCGACACTATTTATGCAAATAAACAGTTTGTATTTGTTAAGAGATCTGCCAATGAAAATGCATTGATTTGGAGCCAGCAAGCCTCCACCACCACCTCCATCTGGGAGTGGGCCCAAAGCTGTGATCTGGTGAAATAAAGAGGTGGTTGTAGCTGTCAGAGAGCTGAAAGGTTAGGAGGAAGGTTTGAACACCGTTTGTGGAGGTTTGGTTGTTGTTCTTATAACTTGCATGTCATTAATGTTTTTGCAAAAAAAACAAACAAAAAAAACAGGCAAAATGGGTTCTGAGCACCATCGATATCAATTCACTGATTTTCACAGATTTTTTAGTGGTAGGTTGATTTAATATTGTATTTTAAACTCTATAACACTGCAATGTACAAAAGGATAAGCATCTTTTTGTTTTTTCTTTTTTTGTAAGATATGTATTGTTATTACTGAATCGCCTCGTGTTCCCTCTTCCGTGGTGCTGTTTGCACTCTTCCCTGGGATGGATGTGGAGTGAGTGATGAGCGGCTTCTCTCATAGAAACATTTAAAAATAGCTCCTTTCTGTCATGTTAAGTGGTGTCATGAAACATAGCCAGCCAATTGCACCGGCATGTTTTGAAGTAAGGTGATCAAACGCCTCTGATCTGAAAGTGTGGTTAAAGGTGCTTGAAATCGAGAGGGAGGGAGAGAGAGAGAGAGAGAGAGGTGACTTTCAGTGATCAGTGGAGCCAGACTGCTGGTGGAAGTGTTTTTAAATGATGTGCCTGGACCTGCTGATGAGGTGGTGCCATGGGTCGTCACCAAAGGCCACTGTGGGTTAATAATGTTCCCTCAAGATGGTGCATGACCCGTCCCGTTACAGCACACACACGCACATTCAGCTGAATACACACTTACTCAGACATGCCCACACACATATCAGAGACACACATGGTGACAGTTATACATACACAGGGCTGGAGATGGTACATTTTTTCTCTCAATAACAGATGCATGCAAATGCTCATGAAAACAACCAAGACAGGAAGGAATGAATTATTGAAATATTTAAGCGTCGAAGTCTCTTCCGCTCCAGCGACAGCTTGTAATATTTAAAACAATGCGCTGTCTGCACATTCATTCATAAGAAACGTGTGAAATGTGTGTTTGGATGGATGAAACGATGGATGCAAACTCACAGCAGCTATTTGTGCCTGTTGGTCCGGCTGCAGTGTTTTCAGCCTAACAGTGACACCGCGACATCCCCATATGTCATGCACCGCCTCACTCATTAGTTTACGCTTGAGATAACTTCCTCCTCCCTTTTTCTTTTTTTTTTTTTTTCGTCCTCTGTGCGGCATTCTGGCCTGCATCCTCCTCATATGCCTCACTGCCGCCGGCGTAAGTAATAACCAAAGAGCAAGAAAAACAAATAGAGATTAAAATGAATATATGACTCAGAGAAGCTGCTTCCACAACAATATTTTCATGTTTTGTTTGGAACATTACTCCTCACGCCTATTAGAAAAAAAAACAAACAAAAAAACATTTATTTTTATACCTTTTATACCTGTATTAATGAATTAGTCCGAGGGGACATCCTGCAGCCTGGAAATCAGACATAATTACATCTATTTTTGAAAGCAGTGATAATAATGAACAGACCTGTAGGTCGTTGCTGTATTGTCAGAGAAAACAGAAAAATGCGATGCTGCACAACTGACCAGTCATTTTTAAAACAGTGGTTTTATTAATTTACACACCACACAGTACGCCTTTAAAATCACCGTACTGCAAGAGTTAACTGTTTCTTTGTTGAAAATAAAAAAAATAGTCAATTAAAGCTAAACTTAATAAAGTCCAGTAATAGCCTGTCACACAGTTTATCACAGTGTCTCTTCACAGAAATGGCCAAATTGATTCTGGTTCACACCTTTCCTCATGTCAGAATACTGATTAGGATTAGAGCTGATGTCCGAACGTTTGGCAACATGAAAAGTGTGTCCAACCTGTTCTTAAACACACAAACAATAGGGGCCGTCACAGCAGCTAGGCCTGCATTGTTTTTGGTCTATTTGTTTTACTTATGTCCTCCGTGAGGAACTGTGATTTTATGTTGTCATGTTTTAGCTGGTTAACATTGCTTTGTATCACCGTATTTTCCGCACTATAGGGCGGACTGGATTATAAGGCGCACTGTCAATAAATGGTCTATTTTCACTCTTTTTTCATATATAAGGCACACCGGACTATAAGGTGCATTACACACAGTACGTATCACTCCACGAGGCTCCTGACTACGGTGGC
>JBAJHX010000024.1:13628726-13666234 GCA_037176925.1 Amniataba percoides | reverse complement strand
CATATATAAGGCGCACCGGACTATAAGGTGCATTACACACAGTACGTATCACTCCACGAGGCTCCTGACTACGGTGGGCGTGATGCTCCAACAATCCATCAAGCAGCGCAGCCTCGTGTACTAAAACATTTTGACAGATTTTTGAGCGCCTTGAACCACATAAAATCGGTTCGAGGTCAGAAAGCACAACCAGAATTCATACATAAGGCACACCGGATTATAAAGTGCACTGTCGATTTTTGAGAAAATTAAAGACTTTTAAGTGCACCTTATAGTCCGAAAAATACAGTAATTGGATTGTACTGCTTTGGATGATGCATGATGCTGCCTTTCTTCTCTAAGGATTTATTTACTTATTTATTTATTATCAAGCTCAAGTGCTTCGTATTTTGCTTTCTGCTGCTCTAATCTTTTGTTTCACTGGATAATTTAATTTCTGGCTGAGGGACAACAGTTGTCAGGGTTTTTTTTTGGTTAGCTGCAATTAATGGTGTTGTTCATTGTGTGTTGTCCCTGAAAAATAAATAGATACACTTTGGCTGTCAGTGAAAGGTGAAATTTTGCCATATTATTATTCTACCAGTGGATCTTATGGTAAAGATAAAACTTTGTCTCTATCTATCGCTGAATGAGGGAACACAATGGTAACTGAGCCTGTGGCCAACAGGTGAAGGTCTGCAGCTTTTGCTCTCTTACAGTCTGTTACAAAGTAGTGACTCTTTCCAGGAAAGTTAACAAACAGCACAAGGTCAGACTTTCAACAAGGCAACAGACTCCCTCTTCAGCTCACCTGTGTGTGAAGAAGTTCACAGTCATTTCCAGTCTCTGCTACTGTTGTCAGTAAAGTTACCTTACGATGGCAGAAGAAAGAAGAAAAGACTGATCAACAATGAAACTTGGGACGTGTGGTCCAAAAACACTCCAGTGATAACTATTCAAGAGCACAAAATGAAAATGTTCAAGATTATAACTTTGGAACAAAAAAGGAGCTCTGCAGGAGAAAAAAGCCTTTTGCCTTTTGTCTGTGTGCTTTTGTATTTTGCCACTATTGCAAGTTGAAAAAAATAATTGATTAAGGATATTTTGTATTTTGTTTGGCTAGTTTAAAAATGAATAGCATGAACATACATAACTAATAAATACTATTTATTATACATAAATAATAAATAGTTTTGCACTGTAAGTATTTGTGTGCCATTGTGGATGCATTTCACATTATGTATATACAAATACTCAAATACATTCTGTCCTTTCTGACACACATTAAAACTCTCCAGAAACTTTAGCTGCTTTGAAAGCAACTGTCGCACCAACACTGCAGGATGAATCAGGGAGGAGGGATGGAGATGTTGTGGTGATGTGTGTGTGTATGTGTGTGTGTGTGTGTGTGTGTGTGTGTGTGTGTTGGGGGGAGGGGGGAATATGGATGCAGATGTTTTTTTGGCCTCGTTTTTAGACATTACTCATCTAATGGTTTGCTGATGAATATGTGGGCTCTCACTTTTCATCAAATTGGCCATTAAAAAAAAAACACTCAATTAGGCCCTCTTCTGTTGATGACTCTGATTCACTGTCCGGTCTTGTGTGTGTTTGCTGGCATTAAATCATCTGGTATCATTTTTTATTTTTAATGGATCTTCTGTGAAAGTTTGATCTTTGTTCTGAAATAAACTGGATTTAATGGCATTAGGCAGTGCTCTGTAACTGATCACCGACCAGATTTTTTTTTCTGTCTTCTACCAGGAGATTAAAGAAACTTTTAAAGCACCTCGATCATACAAACTAAAAGCTGGTGATAGAAAAGTCACTGCAAAGTAAAGTGCTTCCATTATTTGTGTAAATGAATCACTCCGGGCCTTCAAATGGTCTCTTTGAGTCTTCTTTCACAAAAATGTTCCTCAATTTGTTTTCAGAGTGATTAGGCATGCTAAGTTGTTGGCTGTGTTCATAAACACTGAAGATTCACTTTGCAGATGTTATTTTAGTAACCTGGTTTTTCCATGTTAACAGGTGCTACTAAAAAGTGCCATCATGGTTCCTCTCAGTCTGTTTTGGTCCATTCTGTGTAAAAGAAAGAGGCTGATGATGAGTGGACTTGGTGATATGATGGAGGAGGGTGGAGGATTGCATTTTTAGTGCTTTTAGAGACTCTTTGATCTAAGGGTGGACTACAGGAGCCCAGCAAAACCTCCCACGACTCTCTCATTGTATTCTTGTGAGACGTTTGGCGCGTCCACATGCTTGACTGGATTGTGTTTTTTATTTCATGGAGGCTTGTGCAGCTGAATGACATCTGTTCCTCTCAGTGAAGTGACACTCAGTGGACCTTTGCCGTGTGTCTTATGAACGCAGCTCTCACTCTATTAAATTGGGCCTTTGAAATGAAGTATAACACGTAGGCTGGGGAAGGCTGTGAAGTTTCACCTCACTGTGCTGTGCAGGTTTTAAGAGTCTGGGGACTGGGATTTGTTTGTCCATGTCTACAAGGCCGGATTATCAACCTCGCAAAACGGGCAACTGTCCTGGGACCCTGGATCCCGAGGAGCACCTGGCTTTGTTGTGTGATTATTGATATGTGATAATCTGATTAAGTGCAGTTTTCTATGTGAGAATATGGGAAATCACTTGAAATCATCATATCAGATGATATAATGAGTCTTAAGTGGATCCTGATTCATTACTTGAGCTTGAGGCCTTGTTTTGAAATATAGTTTTAAGGTGGTTCTAATTCTGTACGTACATGGCACTTATGTCTTTATAAATATGTTTGTGATCTTACCACAGACTTGCTTCTTGGTAATGTTGTAGCAATATGTTGTACAAAGCCTGCGTACGAGAGAAACGGGGACACAGCTGCTTATTCAGACCCAGGGGCCCCTAAAAAGGTTAGACCAACCATGCATATCTGTCGGGGCTGAATTGTTGAGTGAGTGTTTTCAAAATTAATATCCTCCAGATAAAAGCTGAACTTACAAGATACGAGACTGTGCGAGGCTAAAAACCAAGAGCTTTTTTTTTTTTTAATTAAGCTCTTCACCAGATCTTTTGTCTGATTATCTGTTGTTTAATGAGTAAATTAGGGGATGTTGTTATGGTGATTGGCGCATTGTCGTTATAATCTTGAGTTATTGAGTGATGTTCTGGGGAAGAAACTGAATGAATGAATCTTTCTCTGCCATCCACAGGGTGTAGGCACTGACCCCCACACTGCCTTGGCCCTGCCCCCTGAGTCCAAGCTGGCCAAAGAGAAAGCAGAGGAGCCGTCGTTCCAGCACTCGGACTCTGACGAGATGACCATCAGGATAGGTAGAGCCGGCCCTCTCTCAGGCAAGCCTCCCATCGTATACCCACATCAACCGTTTCCATTAAGCTGGAAAGAAAAGAAAAAAAAAACATACAGGCATCCACAGCTGTAGCCACTGCAGTCCCACTATCTTCTTTTCTGCAAATGATATCATAGAGTTTTCATTCTCAGGCAAGAGAAAGTTAAAGGAATGCTGTCAGAGTTAACATGCATGAGGAGGGACTGTATGGGCTACACCTGTAAACTCTCACCTGGAGCTTCTCTGATGGCTTCTTTTCGCTGTGCTGCTTTTTTTGTTTTCTTCTTCCTGAATCTCTCGATGGTGTTTCAGTCCTAATTGATCTTGTGAACGTAATGTCAGTGTGTCTTCTTGGGGTTGGGACTCTAATCTTTCTGCATGAAATCATCTCACACATTTCGTATGCATCACGAACATACGGCAGTGCACAGTGACGCTGTCACAGGCGATCACACTGGCTTTGATTGTTTTAAATCTGCGAGGCTTTCACTGACACAAATGACCGTCATGACAGTAACATAATGAAGAACTACTCTGTGCTTGTAACACAGTACATCCGAAGCTACTAAACACATCCTCCAGCAAATTAAAGAAAGATTACACCATAGAATGATGGGCAATTGGACAGTGTGCGATATGAGAGAAACAAATGTAGGAAAAACTTTACACACACTTTATTTCAGAGAGTAGAAGTCATTTGGACTGAAGATTAACTCACTCACTGGTCAGTTTTGGGGGTATCATCAGAGCTAATCACTAATATCCTGCGTACTCTCAGTCCTGTGATTTTACACCACAAACTAACCACACCACAGTCTGTTTGAAAGTGGCCTGAGACTTTTTAGGTGTTTTTGGGTTCAGTTTTTTATTCCGCACACACCAGCCCGAAAGAACCAAAACAAATGGACAAACACACCAAAGCTCGAGCAGACAGCTCTGGCGTGCCCTTGAACCGTTCTGGGAAATTCAGCCACAACAGTGTCAGCCCTCCGTCCGGCGTGCACGTCTCCTGTGACGCTGTGTGCTGCAAGTTTAATGCGAGAAAACATCTAAGACGGAAAAGTTCATGTTTCAAGACCAAGATCATGTCTCACATAAAGCAACATACTTTAAAAAGAGAGAAAAAGGAGTGTAAATAGGAAAGGGAAGAAAAAAGAGGTGAGTGACATCACTGAACTAACACGTCTTCACCACTTTTGACTGATTTTTCAGGTCTTATTCAAATCTGCAACACGGTTAGTTTATTTTATGTTGAAGGCATGAATGGAAAAACTGTAGCAGAAGGCCTGAGTGCAGAACTAGTTTTCCGTAGCATTGTGGTCTCATATTATCTGAAGTACGTCATCCTCAGGAGATATTTCCACACGTCACAGCAGGAAAGGTGAAAGTAGAGCTAATGGCATTAATGATGGCTCCTGTTCCAATCAGGAGTCCAGGAAGCAGCGTCAAAGAGTCACCACACAAGGCAGCCGCGCCTCAGAGGAATACCGCCGTCATTACTGTTATTAATTACACCTGCACTCCTCCTGCTGACATGCAGAACTGTCTGTTGTGAGAGAGTCTTTTTGCAAAGTTAATCCGCCCTGACACAAATGACCGTTAGATAACAACCTGAGCAATTCTAATGAATCAAAATAGCTTAAAGGATCAGGTTATCTTTCAATTTGTAACTCCTTTGGGACTGCATTTGAGGCCTGAGTCATTTTATCTGAGTCACTCCTCCTCTTCGTTTTCATTGTTGTCACAGTGACCTCCCAATTATCCTGAGATTTTAAACTGACAATAATGCCATTTTTCCTTCGTTTAAATCTTTGATTGATAGTTGATTTGATGTTATTTTCAGGGACGCGTCTTAGTAAGCAGCTGGAGGTGCTCGACTAAAAAAGGCAAGATAAAGGGACAGAGAAACCCTTGAAAACTTAGTAGAGCTAAAATAACTTAGTTTGCACTCAGACATAAAAGGAATAAGAAGCATATTCATGAGCAGACAGAGAGGAATTGTTCAGATGAGCTCCAGCTCGAATACGTCTGCACCCTTGACAAGTCATTTACTTTACTACAAAGTGCTTTCATTTCACTATTGTCAAACGCTCCACAGTGTTTGCAGTGACGGTACATTTCCTGCACCTCTGAACTCTCCGGGTTAGATGTATATTTCAGATGACCTTCTACAGATCAGTTATAAATTCATTGCATCCCAGTGTCTTGCTCGGGGGCACTCAGAGCGAGTCGGCCAACACAGTAAACAGCAAAGAGCACACATATGTATAAATAAGATCAGTCCGATTCCCAGGGGCCCCTCAGGGATTACGAAGCGTTGTAAGTCACCGCATGTTTGGCCGTGCTGTTCAGACTGTAGCGTATCCAATCTGCTGCGCGCTGAGGCATTTGAAGGTAGGGAGTCGTATTTCCTGTGTAGCTCAGTCTACTGTGCAGTTTTACACATCAAAAAGATGGAGTCATTTATCTCAGAAAGGCTGAGCCGCCACAGAGCTGTGCTGTGAAGGAGTCTTTCAATAAATGGCTTCAACAGAACAACTGAGACTTTACTAAACCATCGATTTGTTCGTTTCTTGATAATAATATCTAAGGAAGTGAAAAGTGAATAAAAAAACAATGATAGAAAAATCAAACTAAATATAAACAAAAACAAAAATATAGACAGCTTTAAAGTAAAAATATATATTTTTATATAGGCTGCTTATCAAGATTGGTTGACTATTGATTAAATTGGTTGATCATATTTCAGATTTGGCAGTGCTTGGATTAATCCAAACAACAGAATAGAAGGTATTAAACTGAGACTGTTTCATAACCATTTGAAAAACTCCATAGAGCCAGTTTACTGTAACCTATAGCCCTTTGAAGTAATGTGCTGAAGTGCACAGGCTTTGGATGTAAAGCTGGGTGATGATGTGACTGTGGTTAGTGAGCGAGTTAGCTGGACGTGTACATTTTTACACCTTAAATTAAAGCAGGCAAACATGGTGTTTGATCTGTTTCTTACACAGCTGCGCTTGTATTTTGGAAAGGGAATAGGGGAAGCATTTTCCAGACTCTTTCCATATGGAGCATCTCACTCTTTCACCCTCATATCCAACCATTCAACATATGGAGAAATCCAAAGCTTGACAGGCCCGCTGTGCTTAGTTATGACTGCTAAGCTGTGTTTAGCACGAGGGGCGAGGAGTTCAGCGAAGGATCATCTCACGGAGAGAGGTGCCTCCTCGTCGACATATGTTCACGCAACGAGTGCTGACCGTGTTTCCCAGAAAGCAGTAAAACTGATCAAATTTTGTCAGTGCTCATCAGCGTCAGTGTCAGCGCCTCCCTTCCCGCTTAACGCGACCACAACCACAGAGGAGGAGCTGATTACAGCCTCAGGCCGCATGCTATCATTATTGGGTTAAAGCTGAACGCTCAATTGTGAAACTTCATCCTCCTGGATATATATATATATATATATAGAGAGAGAGGGGGGATGAAATTTGCATCATGTTGAGTGCGGATGTTCGAGGCCTGCACCAGGATGTGGAGCATTATCTTTGCTGTTATTATTGCGTTTACTGTTTGTGGAGATAAATGTCATTTCGAGTAACTAGACGGGAGATCCTACATACAGATTCAGTCTCATTCAATTTACAGTCCTCTCCGACCACAAGGCTGACTTTGGGACGCTTAATGTGAAGGTTTAACACACACATACCTTGTTATTGAAACGTTTTCTATGAGCACTCATTCAGAATATTCAACCAAATCTTATGACATTAGTATTGTTAACTTGCATAAACTCACTCACACTATCCCCTCTGCTATTTTACAATGTCCTTCAATGATCTGTATCATTTTGGAGAATGTTTCTGCCTTTAAATTATTCAAGTTGGCTGGTGGTTGGTCTCTCTGTTCTGTCTGCAGATACTTGATCAATTTGGGGGACTGTTTCCTCTTGTCCTTGGCTTCATCTTAATAGAAATCTGGTGTTTTTTCCTAAGTGCCCTCTTGCTTTCAAAGGCCTCTCTGTGAAGCAGGAGTGCTTTTTCCAGCCATCGCAGAAGATAAACAAACCAAAATGCCCATCCTTTGGGTCCTTCAGATGTGTGGTATATGCATGTGGATGGTATGTACTGCCGTTTCTTCTACCTTCCTTTGATCTGCTAAGCAGGATGATAGCCAGTGTAGTTTAAGAATAGTTTTAAGCAGCTAAGAGAGACATCTCTTCAAAGTTTGATTGATTTTCTGTTCAGAGGAAGAGGTCTAAGAAGCCCACCTCAGCACAATCAATAAAACACAGAGACAGAAAACATGATTTGAATGACAATTTAAAGAGCAAATGTGCTGTTAATTCCTGAAGTGGAGCTCAAATAAGAGAAATATGCCCACTGATTTAAGTCATTAGATAATTATTTTTTTAAAACTCATCTCTCCAAAAAGAATAAAATATATTTCCTGAAATTTATAAATGATTAAACATGTTTATCCTCAAGTTATGGGTTATGAGATATTTAATAGTTAATTCCAGCATGAAACGGGTGACGAATCTAATTAGTGCGTAGAGTATCGCCACTACTGGAGCACTGCCTCATTGAGATAACCAGGTTTTATGGATGTGTAAAAACCATGGATACCTCAGATCACACACACAGCGCCAGTCAGGGTGATCTGATCCAGAGAGGGTGATGAAAAATAAGATAAGAGACTGCATTGAAAGAATAAAATGTTTTTTTTTTTTTTAGCTTGTTAGCAAGTTGTGAAAATGATGATCATAGACGCATTTTAAAAACTGTATTTTCTTTCCGTCCTTCATTGTGACACATTTTGTGAAGTCTGTAATGACGCTATAAACTGAATCACTGATGATCGTGCTGACATTTGATACTGCTGATTGAGACATCCACAGTGATGTTTTACAGGTACGTGGGACAAGTTAATGATGTGGGTGCTATAAATAGCCTCAGCTGTGCGTAATGGTTGGCTGTAATTATGCAGCTGCTCCGGTATCATTGGAGAACCTCGCCAGCGGTTCAGCCAGCATGAGCACTTCTCTCTTTGCAGTTCTTCTCATCGACAAGTCTAATGAGCGGTGGAGCAGGCCGATGTATTGATATAGGATTTAACAGATTAGTCGACTGTTTGACATCGTAATTAGCAATGCACTGATCCGCCATGACAGAATCTGCATGTGCGCACACATCATGCACCAGCCGCCCAAATGAATGGTATTTCTGCTGCTTTATTTAACCCTCAGGTTGGTCCAGCCAGCATTAATAAACCTTTACGGCTTGTATTTGAGACCTCTTTGATGAAAATTGGTTGTTATTTGGTGGAAAAAATTATTATATCAACTAGGCAACTATTTTTTTGGTTGATGACTATAAAAATGTGGCTTTCATGAATCCCCAGTATTTTTGTTTGGAATATTTCATTGAATGCATGTGTACATCTCATTCTGACTAACCGGGTTGTGCACACTCATCCACAATGATGCTAGATCAGATGAAAAGAAATTGTGTGCTTTGCATGTACAGAAGTTTTTTTTGCTGCATCTGCTCAGATTCACTGTATCGCCTCACCTGATTACTGCTGAAGTTAAGTATCAGTAACCATCTCGATATCTTTAAGTGATGGTCAAATTTCAGTTAGGTGAAAACAAATCAAACGTGTATTTAGTGTTTTTTTTTTAATTATATAGTTTTCACAAAAGCAAGACACTAAGAATATTGTCATTCGTTCAGACTTCATCTGCAATATCATTAGTCAGCAGCTGAATTGAGTCCCAGTAGGATTTTGTGGCAGGACAATGAAAACTGTGAATAACTGTGCATCGGCACTGTCAGCTAGCATTCAGTCTGCCAACTTCAGCAGATCCGGACTCTTTCTCTGACTCTACAAGTCGCGAAGCATGTTTAATAGATCAGTTGCTTTGCCTCCCGCTGCTCTCTGGGTATTTGAAGTGGCAAGACGCCCCTTGTAAGAATGTACCCACTCAAAGATGCATGAATTCACGTCTGCACACACGAAGGCATAAAACTATTCCAGCTCCCTCTATCACTTAATGCATGGCGTCCTAAATAATTCAGTCGGCATTAAGAGGAATCAAAGTGTGCCTCATGGCGTTGTGTTTATTTACGTGCTCAGATTGAATTTTGGAAGGCACTATAAAATGACAAATGGGACTCTGAATTTCTCAGTAAATTTAAAGCAGCAAATACTTTGCAGGATATGAACCCCTGTGCCAAATCTAACTGATGTGCCACCTAACTGAAATAAATAATTCAACTTTTCTTTTTTATCGTAATTTATTTCAGGCCTTGGGGCAAAAGCTGCAGCCAACTACATGACCTATCTTTTATAATGAGGAGGGGATGATACCATAGTTGTGATCAGAGGGAAGTCTTAATGCATTTTACCAACCGCATCATGAATCTGTGCGTTAGGTTTTCTGGGAATATTCTGACAAGATGAAACAAAAAACGTTCTTGTTAGATCCTGACGATACCCTGAAAGGACTCGATGGAGTGATTTCCTGCTGATTTGTATATCCATGCACTGTTTTATACAGAATTAACCAGAGTACCACCACCTCATCAGAATATTGAAAATGCCCATGGATTTGTTCTTTGAAAAAAAAAAAGGACCATAGTAGTTTTAAAACAGCTCACACAGCAGTATCTTTGTTTTGAAGCCAAATAATTGTGCTTGCTAACCTGCTTGCATACACACTTGGGCTGTGTTTTGACTGACCTGAGGGAGTGTGGATAATGAGAATTGCCATTTTGGGTTTAACGATTCTTTTAATGGGGAGGGCTGTATGGGTAAATGGGGAGCTCGAGATCTGATGAGGCCGAAACAGTCGGATGGACGATGTTCTGTTTTGGCTGGGTAAGTTCTCTTTAGGCAGTGATTTTCTGCTACACTATCGTCGTCAGGCTTAGATGTTTGCGTGTCAGAGGTTTGATTGAGGCTAATGGCCAGTATCATTAGGGATGCACCGTCTTTTTAAGTGGCTTTGTTTTTGTTTGTCCTTTTCACTTTGAAGTTTTTTCAGATTTTTGGAAGAATTTGAAGCTAATTTGTTTCCTTGCATGTTTGCTCAGTAGCGGTCTTCTTCTCCCTTCATTGGCACATCTCTACATGCCTGGCAAGTTATTACACCAACTGTGTGGATTAGCTTGAAGCTGCTGTCCAGTATGTTTATACATACGATACAAACAAAACGGACGCACTCTTAAAAACCTTTACCTTTAAATTCTGTCCTGTTCCTTTTGATCGCTCTCTGTAGCTGATGTCAATGCAGAAAGCTGATATTAAATGGTCATTTCCTGGACGTAAATAAATGCAAGGTAGTGGTCAATATGTTCTGTGAAAATGAAAGTGTTAACTGTGAAACTCCAACGCCAACAAAACTAGTTACGCTGTTTTTTTCTGAAAGTACATTTTCTGTATTTTTGTCAGGAAGTCATTTTGAAAACATTTTTAACAGGATGTTGTTCTGAGTGAAGCCTTTTCCCCGAGCAGTGGTATGGACACACACAGGACAGTGAATGCATCATCGGTTCCAGTCGCAGCTGCTCACAGCAGCTCTGCCTCTAAAGTCTGCCCACAACACCAGTAATTGTGCACAATGAACTGTCCAGTAATGTGGAACATTGGGAAAATTGAACATGATGGCGTGTCTCAGATCAGGGTATAATAAAGATTCAACCGAGGTTGATGCAAACAGAAAAAGAGAACACTGGTATCAGCCGGTACCTTCGTACCATTAAACAGTCACGTCACTAACTCAGGATGGATTGAGGATAATTGCAGGAAAGTGGGAGTGTGTGTTGAAAGTAAGTGAAATCCCTGTGTTTTTGGTGAAGGTGAACTGATATGAACATGAGGACTGTAATTGTTCACAGCCACTTTTTTTTCCCATGTTCTCTATGTCAAATACATTTGTCATGTCAGTGCAGAAAAATGAATCGCTCTACCTAATGAAGACAGAATCGAATGTTAGGAATTGCTCAGTTAACTCCTTTCAGGGTTTTTAGTTTGTGTCACATATTATTGGATGGTGATTGTTGCCTTGTTCTTGTAGTCTGATTGTTGACTGGACTGTTTACTCCTTTTGGGCTTTCCTGAGCTGAGAAACCATATAGAAAATAAGTCTCAGTGGGTTTCCTGCTTATTAGCTGTATGTGTATTTTTTATGGAAAAGCCATAGGATGAGAATCACAGCAGGAGCTTTATTCAAACTTAGAGCAGGTGCCTACATAAGCAAACGAGACCTGCCACTGAGTCTGATTTTTCCATGACATCAGACTGAACATTGCTTGGTTTTGCTCTGAATTGGATTTTTTTCAGCTGCTGACTGAAGGTCTGTCTCCGGAGCTGCCACCCGCTCTCCTTCAGCAAAGTAGACACTTTACAGCAGATGATGAAGTGGAAACACGTTACGTAATGTTAGCTAAAATACTAAAGTCAACACAAAATCGCTTTAATTAAGGTACGAGCCGTAAGTGTACTTTTCATGTTATCAGTGGCACGGTGTGTGAGTGTGTAGAGTAAAGCTTCAGCAACACAAAGGTACAGTTCTTCTTTTGAACGGTTTTATCAAAAGACACTGAATTTTTTAACTTGTCTGAGATTAAAACAAATCTTCTGGCCCTCTCCTCTTTTATTCTTTGTGCTGCTGTTGAATTTCCTGTCGGTGTGTTTCACTGCAGCTCATTTCTTTTTGATGAGAGACACTAATGCCGCCCTGTCTTCTATTAAGCCTCAGAGGACGGAGGGAGGAAGGGCTGGTGAAGGTGATACAGCAATGGATGTGCCTTGCAGAGTGAGACCAAAGGGGTAAACATGCAAAACTCTCCGTAACCGAGCTTATGCGGCGCTCTCCTCCTCTATTATTTATGTCACTCATCTCCCTCGTCGTGTGTCTCCCCCTCGTTCTTCACTTTCTCTCTGGCTGTCACGCAGATTTAAACATAGACGGGGAACTTAGCTTGTGCTTGTTTTCCTTCTCGTGCTCCTTTTCCTTTTGGAGTATGTCAGTCTTGAGAAGTTTGGATGGGATGCAAACCGCAGCAGTTAATTAGTCACGGAAATCTTTGGGAAATCTCTCCACTCCTTTATTGTTCCCCGGCTCTGCAGGTTTTCTTGGCAGCCAATGGATCAGCAGGTTGTCCAACATGAAGAAGCCTGTGGGTCCACAACTTCTTCTCACCGGAGACTAATTGATCTAATCTTTTCTCATTTTCCGCCCCTCTGCCGTTTCCTCGTGTAGCTGCACGAATCAAACAGACTTCCAGCACTGTGAAACTTCCTTCAATTTCAGATTATAATTAGTCTCTTTGAGAAAACCTGAGGCACTTTCAGTAATGACAACTGTTTGAACAGCCTCGCTGATGGAAAGTAATCAAGGGAACAGTTGATAAATCAATTTCCCACAAGCTAGGCCGTTCCAATAGATTTTTTTTCCACCTGTACAAATGACATGATAAACAAGTGATCGGTATCCTGAAGGCATGTGATATATGGAAATCTATCATCAATACATTTGACAGTTTTTATAGTTTTAATTGTCTGTGTATTTTCATCGGCTAAAATCTGATACATTTCAACTTGATTTTGTTTGCTGGAAACTTAATTTATATGACAAAGAGTTCATTGCTAATTCCTCCTCTCTTTACTTGATTGGCAATTACTGGAGCTGGAAAACACAGTGCAAGCGGTTGACATTTAAGGAATCTCATATTGCTTATTTTGTACGGTGCAATTTAATGCTAATGAATGCTATTAAAATGCTAATTATCTATCACAGGCAGTATTGATGATGAAAAAGATAAAAGTGATGTGAATTAATTACAGAGGCACTCCACAGATCTTCCATAGGAAGAGCAGTTTTTATCATGAGCAGCTTTACTCGGCCTGTGAAAACACTTGTACAATGTTTTCTGTTGCTCTGAGGATGTTTTGTCAAGTCCTTTGTTTCTTTGGCACATCTTACAGGACAAATGTGGAAGTTTCTTCCACATCTTTCAGGTCTGTCAGATGAAGATCTAGAGCGTTTAGGCCTCTCTCTCACCAGACAAAGAAAAATAAACCCAAAATCTCTTGTGGTTTTTTCCTTCCTTTCATCACCTTGACTGATGCAATAAACTCTGAACCTTTATCCATTTTGTGAAATGCAGGAAATCACAAACTCAGGATGCAAGCTGGGTGAAACCAAAACGTGGTAAGAAAAGGTGGAGACATTAGTGTAAAAGGCGTAGGAATGGAAAAATACCAGACATAGTGAGAGTGTGATATTTTACTTTGTGGACTGACATTGTGGAGTAGCTGTAGAAGATTGGCGTGGTTATATTGTTGTTCATTGCATGGCATGTTGTCAGCATGCTAGTTAGCTTAGCATTAAAGTTGGCCTAGTTGGAGGTTCAGGCAGTTTGCAGTTTAGTTAACACACTGTTAGCACACTAGTTAGTTTGGCAGTCTGATTAGCTGGATTGGATGTTTGGTTCATTTGTTGCCTCAACAGGTTGAACATCCTCTCCGTTGTCGGCCCGACTATGTGATGGCTGAATTCCATTTTATTCACTCAGTGTTTCATTGTGCCATGACTTATCAGGACAATTTAAAATACAAGAGTAGCCTGATTATTAACGTTATAGTGACACTTGTACATTCTCTGCTATGAGGAAGGTCCATCTGCATGCCCTAATGAGGAAGCAGTGCTTTGAAATAATCAGTGCATGCCTTTGTTTTGGTCTTTAAACTGCAGGACATTTAGCCAACATTAATGGCTCCGTAAAAAAAAAACACACCATGTCGCCCAATAGTAATTCCTTTGAGAGTCTTTTCACAGTTTCTGTGCTCACTAATTTGTGTTTTCTGTGTTGTGCCTTTTTCATACTGGATGAAAACACAGTCAGACACAAGGAGGAACACAGAAACGGGGACAGATGGCAGGCAGGCAAGAATATACTGCAGACGGACATTTCTTTCTCATGAAATACTGAGGCCAAATCTGGTGTTTGTGTTTACTGCAGAGTCCAGGTATGATGTTAGACATACGGCTGAGCTTGATCTGTTTTTCTCTTCAGTTTTTAGTATCTCTATGTGTGTGTGTGCCATCCAAGCTCATGAAGACATCTTGGCAAAAACAAGAGGACAAAAAGACTTGTGCATAAAAAAGATTAAAGTATCCAAAGTACATGCAGCACATGTTCATGAGAACATGATGACCCCTTTACTGTTCTGTCTTTGAGAACAATCAGATGGATACCTAATGTATAGATTCATATTAATAAACTGAAACAAATAGGAAAAACATATATATTTTATTGTCTCCCTCTTTGGGTTTGTAAAGAAAAACCCCTCTCCCTCTTTTTGCTCAGTTGTGACCATTACTGCCATCAGACGTCACAGAAGTGACTAAGTATCAAATGGCCACTGGCCAGCAGGAGAACAAGCCTTACCCAGAAATTTGATCATTTGTCTGGCTGTGAAATTTACAGGAAGGCTTTTCCACAGCACCACAGACTTGTTCAGACATATCAGAGGCGATGGCGGGTAAAAAAAAAAGAAAATGGATCGACAACAAAAGAGAGTGGAGGAGACAAGCAGGAAGCCCAGTGACCAAAAGAAAAGTCACTGATAGATGCTCCACAGAAAAGCCAGTCCAGGTATCCTCTCACAGTCACAGTGAGAGGAAGCTACTGCAAATCAGCTTCTTTTTTAAAAGAACCGTAATCCTGCACTTGTCAAAGCTCACTCAAAGTTCTCAGAGCAATGGAAAGTAATCACTGATGCCTACGTTGGTATTTGTGATTGGATCAGATTGGATGGATTACGGTATGGCTGAGGCCCTGGCTGATGAGTCAGTTGTCAGGTCTCAGACGTTAGCGCTGCCAGACAGGTTGATCGATCGGAACCTTTCTGATCACACAGAAATTTCCGGTGAGGTGGCTTTAAGTCACGCTTCCATGACAACACAAAGTGCTGTTTGCTCTCTGATAAAGTCCTGCTTTTCAGTCAAGGTAACCACCACATTTATTGTAGTTGCAACCAAATTTGATTAGCATAACAAAGCATAGCGGCCTCACATTTGGCTGGAGAAACAAACCCTTTTAGGTGTCTCTTTAGATAATATGGACTCTGTGTGACCGTGAGCCGTTACCACTCTTATTATAATTAATCACTGCTGTGCTTTTTCCTGTTTCCTCTCCTATTGTGTGTGTTTCCTTCTTTTGGTTTTGTTTTCTTGTGTGTGTGTACTGTGTTAGATTAGCTTTGTCGTGTGTAAAGTGCTGTATAGATAAAGTTGATTTTATCTGAATATACAGTGTTTCTAGGCAGCTTGAACTACACTGATGAAGCCAAATGCATGATGAGATTGTACTGTAGATAAACAAGACAAACAGTGTCCATTCCTGCTAGCAGCCACATGCTAACATCAACATGCTAACATTAGAAAGAAGAAACCTTCATTAATCCCACATTGGGGAAACCAATCACAAAGTACAGCTGAGAGTGAAGGGAGTGTCCTGTCTCCTTGTTTTTGCTTGTTTTTTGCCAAAATACTGGACTCGTTAGTGTGTGTGTGTGTGTGTGTGTGTGTGTGTTTTCACAATGCCGTGATATCCCCATCAGGGTCAGACAGTTGCCTGGCAACAGTGGCCTATGGACTCTTTGGAAGTTTTGCTGTTCACTGTTTCTTTTTCTTTGTCTGTCTCACTCTCTCTTTCACTCCACATAAAGCTCTCCTATTCTTTCTCGCTGTCACTCTCTCTCTCTCTCTCTCTCTCTCGTCCTGTTGTCGTTCTCATACTGTAACTGTCTGTCTCTCACATGCCACTCGTCTGTCAGGCGTCCTCTCTGTTCCAGCTCCCTTTGAGGTCAGTGGGTGTTACTGCCATGAATTACAAGTACACCAACTGAAATGGTTTATATATTAAGCTATCAGCATTATTATCTCTTATACTCGCCATTCAAATGTACAGCATACAGATATAGATGTGAAAGGCACTTGAAAAGTAACAAAAGGAGTGTAATGTTGGTACAAACCCACAGAGCTTTTGATTCTCTATCAGATCATTGCAGCGGCAGCAGGAAGTGGGTTTCAATCTACTTCATGCTACCCACCCAGCAGGCCCTGCTGCTGCTGCTGCTGCTGCAGAAACAGAAGCAAGACGAGAAATTACAAAAGAAAATAATGTAATCACATTTCTTTTATCTCTTGACAATTTCTTCAGGAGGAAGTGTTCGTTCTTTGAGCTTCTGAGGAGTTTGTACAAATGTTGTTGTGCTGTTTTGGCTCCTTGCAGAGAGGAAATGCCAAATCCCTTTCAAGGTGATGCAGACCTGTTATCTTGGAGGCATGCTATCTCACAAGGCTGTCCTTTACCTTCTTGAAGTTTGTCCTTGCTCAGCGTCTGTGTGGCTTTGATAATAACGTAATGTTTGTAAAAGTACCATAAGTGAGAGAGAACAGAAATGAGCCGGAGCATTAGGGTTGTTTTGATCACACTCTCAGTCCCTCTGTTTCTCTTTATAGCCTGTTTTTGGCTGCATCACTTGACATTGCCATGACGAGGTCAAAGTGAATTTAATGAGTTTCTTGTGAGCAATGTTCACCATCGCTAAAACTACAAATGAGCCTGCCGCTGTTTCAGACATCGTAATTCATAATAATAATTCCACAGGTTAGTTTGCAGTTCTGCTGCTGTAGGGATAAACCTCAAGCTGAGCGTGTGTGCAGTAAAGAAAAAGGAGCATTACCTGTTAAGCTGTATTGAACGCTACGCTGTGGAATGAAGGGGAGGTCGAAGAAAATGTTCAGCTTCAGGGGATTCAGCTGTCTCATAATTAGGACCCCAACTGGCCCTCAAAGTATGCACAGTGTGCAGTCTTACATATGTTAACATCTGGATTTTCTGAGCACAGTTAAGTCTCAATTAAGTGCACCTTGTATGTCAGTATAAAGGGCAGCGTGTCTGCTCCCTCACTTCTGAAGGTTTATACATATTAATCTGGGTATTTGAACGTCTGTACCAATCATCCTTCATCTCAGTGGGAGCACAGGATCTCCTGTCAGCTCCGTCTATATCTGCTCTTCACACTCTCTTTCTGTGTCGCCATCTGTTTATCTGTCTCTCTGTACTGTACCGTTCTCTCTCTCCATGTCTTTGTCTCTTTGTCTCTCACCACTTCTGCCTTTTCGCATTGTTCAGTGCTGAAAGGATGGTATTTTATTTTTGTCTCTTTATTGTGTGATCTGCTATTTATAATGAATATTTCAGTTTGTGTGTAATACTCCAGTGCAGAATTCTTAAATCAGTTTACTTACGTCATCGAGTAGTTAATATTTTGTATGTCTGTCCATCCATCCAGCGAAAAGCCGTCCAATAGAACTACAACCCCAAACCTTAACCCATCCGCCACAAAGAATACAAGAAAACTGTTATCCAAATCCCACCAAACAACCTAAATAAATAAATAAAGAAAGATCGAACTACAGTCTTATCAACCAAAAAGTATAAAAGTCTCTAGCCCAAATCCAGCTGTGAGACTCCACTCCACTGATGGCAGACGTTGCCACAGCTGGAAAAGGAGTCTCTAATACGGCCGTTCCATGTGGGTTTGCCAGTGAGCCGCACCGGTGAGCCGGCGTACACAATACGAGCGACTGGAGCTGGCACACCTGAACGCAGCGCAGCCGTCATTAACATCATTAGCTACACCTGTGTTTGCCAAATGAACATGTACATCGAGTAATTAACCCCACGAGGAGGAGCAGAGGAGCACAGTGTCCTCGCTGTGGAGGATTTCCCTCATTTTACACTGATGATTTTTCTTTTTCCCATCTTGTAGTATTTGATAAGATTAGCGGTGGCAGACATTGTACTTTAATTGCGTAAATCTGACTTAGTCATGCCCATACTGAATCTTGATTTTACTAAATGACTCCATTAAATTGATTGCTCATTTAGATTGAGAATATGTGCTGTTAATTTGCCTGTTTGGGCCTAAAATTCAGCCTGATTATTATTGAATGTTGTCAGAGTTGCATGCCGACAGCTGGCTACGAACAGCACCATCAACTAATGCCAGATTAAGGATTTAAGACAGCGCTTGGAGAAGAGTAGAAATTCACAAGCCTCCATTATATGAGCGTGTTTACTTTGGACGCCAAGATGGAGAAAATGGAACACAAAAGACAAGAAAATAAATGTTTGAGCTCGGGACAATACGTGACCCCGGCAGCATGGCCCGAGCTTTGTCCAGCTGCTGCTTCCCCTCAGTGGATGGGTGTAGGAGCGCTTTGTGTTCACAATAATAAGATATTCATGCCAGACTGAAATAATTTGTCGCCGCTGGTTTATTGGCTCTGTCATTGGACAGTTAATCAGTACACTGAGCGAGTTTTGTCCCCACCTCCCTCTTCAGCTCTCGTTTCCTTCTCTGGTGTTTCTCCCTGCATGATCCCAGAGATCGGCCTGTGGTCGCTCACCAGTAGTTTGTTGCACAGCACCGTGTTTCTGTTTCTGTTGGACTTTGGTTGTTAGACTGTGACCTTTGCTGACCTTCGCACTAGCAGCTGCTTGTGTTGTTGATGCAGGAATCAGGTTTTATCCTGCTGCTGCTGATTTCCCATAATGTCTCTTCCTCTTCCATCAGTCCCCCCCCCACCCCCCCGTCTCTTCCCTCTCACACTGACCCACACTGCTCCTCAGTTCTCACCCTCTCTGTATTTGCCTCGCTTTCTCCGGCTTTCAGCGCGTCACATGAATCAACCTCTGTAGCACATCTTTTCACCCCCACTGTTTGTGATCCTTTTCCTCTGAATGTTATTAATCTGTGTGCTCACGTCAGATCCTGTCTGTGTGTTGATATGGACAGAAGCCGTAGCAGCACTATCCAGGCCACGTGAAGGACCATTAGCTTCTCTACTGCTGATAATGACAGCAATCAGCGACCTTCCACCACGCGACTAACCGCAATAAATGGGGGTTGTCATGAGAGTTGTCCCCACATCATTCCTTTTTCCCTCTATATTTTTCGTGCTGGTCTGTGCCTGTTTTAAGTGTTCAGGCACCGATAGAGCTTTACTGCAGTGAAATGATTGACAAGACCATCTTTCAGATGCAGACATCCCACTGGTTTGGACGTCGTAGGTAAGAAATGACCTTCAACACGACTCCTGAGCCCTCGAGCTGCTCAGTGGCCAGCAGAAGAACACTGTGATTATCCTGGGCAGCTCCCAGGTAGCTGGTGGTGGGAGGTCGGGGTCACCGGCTGAAAGTGAAGTCACGACCGCGGCTGAGAAAGAACAAGTGTGCTTTGTTGGTTTTGCCAAGGTGAATAAGAGGTCGCCATACAGCGAGCACTCAGCAAGACAAAGGCAGAAAAATCTTTTTGCCTGCGTTCAGTTTTTTTTCTGCACACTGATGATCCAGTAGATTATCTGTTTGACACAGCACAGAGATTTGTTTGAAAAGGTCATCTATAAGGTCATAAGTGGGATCGATTTGTGTCGTTGAAAACTTAAAGTTAAGAACAACAAGCAGAGTAGCTCACAGAAAGCCAGTTCTTATCTTACGTGCTTTGACTCGAAAGTGAGTCTTTACAATATTTAAAAGATGAAGTAGCACAGTCATCCTCCAGACAGATGAAAAGTTGAAATAAGAAATATAAAGTTGCTCTTTTCTTCCATTGGATATATTCAGGAGATTTGCAGCAACAGCCTCATTTGATGTTTTTTCTAGTAGTGGCTTATATCAGCAACATCTATTTACATTTTTTTAGACCTTTGATCCTGAGCAGGTAGTGTGCAGTGAGTTTATCAGTGCTCTTTTAGCTGTAAATAGCTTCCAGCTACAGGTGGGATTGAGTTTAATGAGAGATGAAACTAAAAGAATGAGCTGAAAGATGCTCCAGAGTTGGATGATAGTTCTCTGTTACTTTGTCTTACCACAAACCTTTCACATTGCATGTGGCCATTGGACCCCTTGTTAATGTGAAAATATTGATCAGTGCAGCTTTAAATTGATCTACTGTCAGCGTGCCGAAGAATTACAGTCTTTATAATAAACACTGGAGAATTTAATCATCAGTGTCATTAGTAGTGACAGGGTTAAGGCAAATTGGAAAATCTAATCCACATACTTAATGGAGCAAAAAGGTAAAAGAAGTCAAACCGCCATAAAACCAGCATGATTTGACACTCACCGCTTCAAACACTGTTGTCAGGCAAGGTCACCTGAGCCACTTTCATTTTTCTGATTCAGTGTCCCTGTGTTTCAGCAAATGCTCTCCTCGTTGTCAAGGTAACTGCAGCCAATGTGAGAGGCTGATGCATTATTGCAGGGACTCTAACTGTATATTAATAGAAAAAATCACTAACTGTTACAGTGTTTGTTATTTATTAGCAGAATGACTTTGCAACGGCTGCTGAGGCGGCTGTTGCTAATGAGCACCCAAGGTGATGAAAGACAACAGGTGAGAAATGAGGCTGTGTGAGAGAGTTGTGTGAAGGCATGTGTTAGTGTGAAAGAGCACTTACACACATGTGACGTTCTACAGGATGGCAGATACAACCAGTATCCAGCCTTTTAAGGCTGTTTTTGCCCTAAATAGTAAAATGGGTTTAAAAATGCATCAAATAGTATGAATGCCTGTTTAATTTTGTAATCCATCAGCTGTGTGTACCGCATGTGCTACATTATTCACATTTTACCTCAGTGGTAGTAAGAAAAACTAGAAAAAAAAACACCAGCACCTGCATTACATATTATTTTAACTAAATATTGAACTAACTAATTATTTTAACTATAATTTTAACTGCAATGCAGCATTTACGATCAGCAGTATATGAACAAATAGTGAGTGGATTATGGCTGTCTAGATGTTAGCAGATATGTTGACATTTCTTAGAGGTTCAAGTTTAGCTTCCTTTACTTGTCTGTTACACCCTAGAACAAACACAATGCACTCTTTTGCATTTTAAAGGAAGACATTTATTTGTTCTTGTCTGGTCTTGTGTGTCCTCTGTGCATCTGGTGTGGGTACACAATAAGAGGAACAAAATGAAAGGAAAGGGTAACACAATCAGTTTATATAATAAAGGTTGAATTACAGTCTATTATGAATAAGTTATTGTAAAAATAGTCAGCTCTAATAATAGTAGTGATAATTTGCGTGATATAACTACTAGAATCATACCTGATTATGCAATTAAACTTAAAGATATAAATGTGATATTTTTATCAGTATCATTTTGTGCAAGGACAGAGCTCTGCGGGCCAACAGTGATACAGATGAAGACGTGGGGGGGAGAAGGAGGAGGATGATTACTGAGGAGCAGTGGAGTGGAAAGAAGAATGATTCAGGGTCAGCAGGCCAGTGCCAAGTAGAGGAATGAAGGAGTTTCACTTGGGAGTTCTGGAGGTAGAAATCACAATCAGCACGGACAGACAGGGGGAACGGAGGTGAGGGAAGGATGCAGCTCTGATTGCCAGGCTGTAGTGTAGAGATGAGAGAGGGAGACGGAGAGAGGTGGCGAGCGTGTGAGAGAGTGAGTGAGTGGGCAGAAGAGAAAGAGAAGTGTGTAAGAGAGAGTGACGATGGAGGTAAACGTTGGTAAAATACTGTAAATTACTCATGAAAACTGATTTGTTTGACCATCCTCTATGAAAATTCAAACAACTGGTAAGTTAGATATTATTATTATTATTTCATTATTGTTTTGTTTTTTTTCCAAGGTCAGTGAGACTAGTGGGAAACTTCCACTGCAGCATGCTAATCATCTTAATGAAGCGCTTCCACCCACCTGTCAATCAAAGGCCCAGGCGTTTGGAGGAGGCTAATAAACATGCTCTGATGGGATGTGCTGTATGTGTGTGCATATAGCAGGGTGCACCGCCCGTCCTCAGTCTGGTGCGTCAGGCATTTCCAGGCCAGACAGGCTCTCAGAGCTGCCTTCACAGGCAAATCAAATTTACTGTAAATGTAAGCCTCCAACTGGGAAGGAGCGTTCAGCGAAAGCTCCTTGTGGTAACACGTTTAGGATGTGCGTAGTTTTCTTTTTCATGTTGGCTCTCGTGCCTCCTTCCTGAAATCACAGATGACATTAAAGTGTGTTAACAGCAGTAGAGAGCACTGCCTGGTAAAAAGAAGAGCTAAATGATGACTTATATTCTTGTTCTTTCACTTCCACTTGAACATAAGTGCAAACAGCATGTCACTCTTCTCTGAATAATGCTGTGATAGCTGAGAAAATATGTGACTTCACTGTTAATGTAAATGTTGTGTGTTCTTCAATGTTATCCACTGCTGCATATGCTGTGAAGCAAATGCCTAAATACTTTAGTTACTTTGCTTTCTTATATCCGCACTAGAAATCCTCATTAAGATAGTGCCCATATGTGAGTCTCATTCAGCGGCCTGGGGTTCGATTCTGCTGCATGTCTTCCTCTCTCTCTCTCCCACCTCTCCTGTCTCTCTCACCCTGTCTCTCTCCAGCTGTCCTATCTTTGATAACAAAGGGTTGAAATACCACTAAAAAATACTTGTGAAAAATGTGTACAAATTGAATCAAATGTGTCCTGTGTTACTAACCTGCAATTTACAGGGACCAATTCTTTCCTCTCAGCTTGACACCCAAACAAATGTACAAACCATACACGATTACATTACAGCAGCCACCAGTTAATCTACCTCTCTTCCTCCTTCCAAGACATCAAGATCTGTCTTTTTTTTCTTTATCTGATTTAGTCAACCAAAATGAAAATGTATGAAATAGTAGAAAAACCTCCAGTGACACAGTCCAAAGAAGCAGTAGAGAGCCAGGACTTCCTGCCCACCTGCAAAAACAACATCGGCTGGAGGTCCCGAGAAACAAGTTTTTGTTGAGTACATAAAAAGAATAAAAAGAAGGTTTTCATACAGACTGAAAAAAGTCTCTGACAGATGCCCAATTTCCTCTGGAGAAATGCATCCTAAAAACGGTATAAGTGAGTAACAAAGAAGTGAAATATGAACTTTTCCTAATTCATCTCACTGACATTGATATTCAAATCCTGTGAGAGTCATTTCACCACCAGTGGCAGTCTCGCTGGCCTCGGTCTCGACCTGACAGGCTGTCTTGTAACGTCTCATCATCATGGCTCATGAAGTGCGACTTCAGTTTGCCTTTTCATTTCTGTCATTTTTCTGTCAGTTTTATTTCCATTTTAGAACAATTGTTTCTAAATTTCTGACCGTTTGGTTCATAACCTACACTACTACCATCAGGTCATTTAGTATGACCCCGTCATGTCACATACATACTATGCATTCTCACACAGAGATCAGTGTTGAGCAGTTCAGGTGTCTGTTGTACAAAAGAAGCCTCTTCTCGTTGATGTTCACACACCATTTTTAGCTTTCATTCTCTTTTTTTCACTTTCAGATGCATAATAAACTGAGTATTAACTTCAGCAAGAGAAAAAAAAATAAAGGAGAGAAATCCCCCATGCAGACATGCAAAAATATTCCAGCTCGTGTTCATCAGTGTGTAGCATCTTCATGCAGAGCAGCCACATCAGAAAATTCATCTGGTGCACCTTGTTTTCACAGTGTCACTTTCTTTTCATGCTTGTCAGAGGATGTGTCATATGCAGTGAGGTTGCTAAGAGACTGCAGTGTGTTTTGTTTCTTCCTTGAAGTGACCTAAGGCGCCTGTTATTGATAGTATTCAGTGAGATGGCATTTGAACATTGCTTTTGTTTTTTATGTTTTAGAGTTCAACTTCTTAAAGAAAGCTTTCTTAAACTGTGCTAGCAGTATGAATTTAGGAATGGCAACTACTTGATGGATTGCTCTGAAATACTAATATTTATTGTCTCCAGAGATTAATGACTTTGACCCACAAATGTGGGTGGTTTGTAGACCAAGATGACAACAACCAGCAAGTCCAGTACGTCTTAACTACTCTTCGTTTTTATTGGCTGAGTCTCATATCCATGTGTGCCAAGTAAGTGTGTGTGTCCGTGTTATTAAGTGAATAAAGATACAACAGTCATTTGCAGTTTCACATGGACAGTAAATTTTCTTTATCCCTTCAAATGAGATGTTTATCCCCCCTCTATCCTTGGTGTTGTTCTATCTCGCCATACATTTCTGTGAATAGTTATATTATTAATTATATCCCAGCATGCAATGGAAAATAAACATAGGGGCTGTTGTTGGCTGACTGGTTGGTGGTTACATTTCACATGAAATGTGCCTTGATGAACATGTAAGATTGTAAGATTACATACTGTGAAAGGTCATGTGGTGTTTTGGCCTTTTGATTTTTGGAAGAACTGGGGCCTAATGGGACAAATTTCTATTGCAAACCCCCAGTTTCTCTGCCTGAATAATTACAAATTCAGTTTAAGATAGACAGGTAGTCAGACAGCACCTCAGTTCTACAGTTGTCTGAGTCTCCCGTAAGACTTTAATACACATTAAGTCATCCATGGAGCTAATTATACTGTTAGCTAAAGCAAAAACTTTGTGGAGCTGTAATCATTAAGCCGAGTAGACACTGTATTGGCTAAACCCAATTTTAACCCCAAATTTGTCACTCAATTCATTTCAGAATCTGACTCAGTTTCTGCCACATCGCTTGGTGCTTGAGTCCAGTTGGTTTTAAAAGAGCTGATGAATCCTGACCAACGATCTGTCAGTTCTGAACTCTTCTTACTTTCTCTTTCTAGTGAAACTGCCTCCTCTCGTAGTATGGACATTGCTGAGGATGCAGTTGCCTTATTTGAGGCTCTTGGAGCTTTATTTAAACGTTCTGTGCTAATATTCAGTGAGCAGTCACCGTGGCCGCTCTGTTGATCCGTAAAACAGAAACTTGGCATGTTTCAGCCAAGCAGAAAGGCCAAATCAGTGCAGCATGGCACAGGAAAAACACTGTCTTTACGTCTTTTCAGATGTGTGAATCCTCTTGTGTAACATTTTAGACACACATTTAATCATTAAGAAATTCAAAATGCAATGATACCGTGCTGCCGTTTAACTTTCCACCTGTGTAAGTGCCAACCCTGATTTCTGACTACAGCACACAGAACAGGGGAACAGAGTCTAAATCAATCCAGTACAGCAGCCCTGCAGCAATCATCTGCTGTGAGGAAGATACAATATTGTGTTCACTTTTTAATGAGACTGAGTCTGATGTTTGATGTCCAGAGTCATTTCTCATGGCACATAAGATGGCAGAGTTAGAGTACCAGTCAAACCTCACATGGTGGGTAAATGTGGAAACGTGTGATTTTTTTTTTTTTTTTGGCATTTCCACATTTTTTAATGATAAACTGAAAATTCACATAAAAACAGATGGATAGAAACCAGGCTATTGATTTTAATGCAATCCAGTGTATTGACACCACAAAATGAAAAATGTAAATTACCTTGAAGGTGAATCAATTCTTCTCTGTCAGTCTATTATAGACTTCACAAAGGCCATATTTAGTGTAGCTTTTACTAGGTTGCATTAGACTGTAACACTCTTTATGTTCCCTTGTAATACCGTTCACTGATTCCAGAGTTCTATATCTACAACTAAGGCGCACAAGTATACGTATGATTTTTGTGTTTTGTGGTTGTAGATAGGGAACAGATTATTCTTGTAGTACAAGTTGCTGCAGTGTATGTTCACCCAGTCCTTTGTTGTGTTTAAACGGCTCTGGGTCAAGTTCAGTTAGACAGAAATCTATTCTGGGCTTTGGCCTTTGAAAACCTCCACTGACTGAGAGAGCAACCAGAGCACCCTGAGCAATAGGCCAATGCACGCTAGATCCTTCCAATTTACAGCCGCCTACGTGGCAAAATGAGACACTTGGAATGCATTGATGGAGGTCAAATGCTTGCGTTTGAGGATTTATGTGAGAGAGAGACAATTAGAAGGAGGGGAGGGGAGGGAAGAGAGAGAGCGATGGTGATTAGGATGGACAGCCTGCAGGGAGGTAAGGGGCAAAGATAATGCAGTGTGCAGGGTGTCACCAGGATGATTCATCATCATTTGATTATGGACAATTAAGAAATGGATAAATGAAAAAAATCTAGCTATCTATTTGATTTTACTAACTTGAATTAAATTTGCATTTAAATTGTGCTTAGAGGATCTCAAAGTTTAAATGATGACAAACTGAAAAGATAATTGAATTTTCCAACCCACAGAGAAGCACTGAGATTTCTTTTTGGGCTGATTAGCCAGGTGTTATCTGCTGCACAGGGCTGCAGCCGGCGGCACAGCACGGGAACAGTAATGGGAATCTCGTGGTTTCAGAGCTCAACTGCTGGCCAATTAGAGCTCATGTTGCTCTCTGGGTTGGACCTCGCTAAACTTTTGGGTAGCTCAGTGTCTAAAGTATGACATCTCTATAATGCTTTAATTTAGAGATTTCAAACTTTAGACAAGATGGAAAATATTACAGAAGCAGGTGAAATGAATACATTTACTAAATGATACATTATAAATTGTATTTTCTTTATATGATCAGTCTTTTTATAATAGCATGGCTTCTAGTCAGGTGGTTCCCCTCCACATTTTTTATATCCTCTATCAGTTGTCTGTTTTGGTTTTATGTGACTTTACTGTTGGTTCACTTTCTCTGCTCTCGTAGTGCTAAAAGTCTAAACAGATGTGATGTGTATCAGGAGTTAGTGGAGGCCAAAAGGAGATCAACTGTTAAATTAATATTTGCCAGAAACATGACTCTAAATGCATGTTGCATCAAACATTGATCAAAGTCATCATCAAGTAGAAAAATCACTCCGTTATCTGAGCCCCTCCCAGTGCATCGAGTAATATCCACAGCATCACAGCCTCTTGTGTTTACTGGCAGTCTCCTCTGGGAAAGCAAATGTAAAATATTAAAACATTTCACCATTTAGTCAGCTAATTGCCGTGGTGCTCATTATTCCTGTCGGCCTGAATTTACCCATCACATCCATTTGTTTGAGGATATTTTTTTTTGGTGTTGTTTAACTATGTCAAGCAAATGTAATGTTGTCTGTGCAACCTCCCAAAGAGGATTTCTGCTAATTAGATTGTCTTGGGCCATTAACTTTGTTTTCGCGACGTTAACAGAGATCGCAGTGCTGATAATTGGATTGATGTAGGGGCAAACCCAGGACATTTCTTACTTGAGATGAGATTCGTCGCTCCGTGTCCCTCAGGCTGCAAATATAAACTTGATGACAGACGCTTTAATCAGACTTGAGTCCAGTGGAGGCATCCGATTTAATCTGTAATAAACCTATTTGTCTTTTAACTTCCTCTTTGATCCAGATATGTTTCGGGCAGCTGTTTGTCGAGTGTAATGCCTCACAGGAAGTTTTCGTTGTGTAACAGAAAGTCGTGTTATGCTCTGCTTGGCTGACGGAGTTTTGTTTACGTCACCTGGTGATATTCAGGAGAACATTAACCTTAATTAGCATTTTGAAGAACAGCCTTAATTAGTCTGATTAGCCTCTTGACACATTTATTGTTTGTGTGTGATTTCAGACCAACTTTAAATCACCTTTTTATAAATGCATCCAACCCGCCAAGTGTTCTCACCGAATACCAATTATCTCGCAACAAACCCTTTTGTGTGTCTTTGCAAATGTGTTGCAGAGAATCATACAACAAACCAGATGTCTCCCTGGGATAAATAAAGTATTTTGATTCTGATTTGATACAGATGTTCCCATTTCAAGACATTTCTCATGTTGCCCTACACAGGAGTCTCTTTGTAGCATAATTATTCAAAGGCATCTCTTGGTAACATTTCCTATTATAGAGAAGGCTATTTAAACTCACAAATCTCATCACTCCAACCTATTTCACAGAGTTCTAGAGGAGACATGGAGAGGAAAAAAAATGGCCCAATCCCTACGTCAGATCTTTATTGCCTGAAGGTAGTTTGTAGCATTGTGACTTTACACAGCGGTTCACCGGGGGAATCCCAGCAGCATAAAAAGGATAGATGATAATAAATGAAGGTACCAAGCTGTGACAGTTCTGCATAAGTTACACATATCAGAGAGATCAGGGTGTGCAGAGCAAATTGCAAAAAAAAATCAGAACAGAGTCCAAAGGGAGTGCAGAGATGTGCATCTTTATCCTTCATTGTCTGCATCCGTCTTATTTCAAAATAATTAAAGTTGCTGTCCCATTCCTGTTTATACCATTTCCAGCTCGTGTAGCCTCTCACACTGAGTTAGTCTGTGACCTTTGTTTTTTCTCCTCCTGTCCTCTTCCCTTCCTGAAGTGACTACTTTACGTTATCTGTAAAGAAAAACTCCACACTGCTGGAAGTTCTGTGTTGGTTTAGATAGCTGAAGCAGAATTGATGGGTACAATTTTAGTAAGCTGCGAGCATCCTACATATAGACTGCTCACACATTAATCACAGCTTGGTTTGTCCTGCAGATGTAACAGCAGCAACAGCGTAACAAATGGTCCAACCTTAAAAAAATGGCAAAATGAAAATAGGTAAATTAGGTAAAAAAAACTCTCATGTGGTTTATGTGTCTAACTACATGCTGTTTATCTGTGTGTGTGAATGTTGCACACGAGTGCTTTCAACATTACTCTCCTCTTTCACGTAGACAAAATCGATAATGGAGATGTGCACCAGAGGAGGAGAGGACCTCATTCGGGCAGCTTAGACGGACAGGAAACAGGAAGCAAACAGCAGGAAGGAGTTGGACAGACAGGCAGCAGCTGGCGACGAATTCTTCTGCTCATCCTCGCCATCACCATCCACAACATCCCAGGTGAGAAGGAGCAGTAGGGCTGTTTAACGCAGCTGGCAAGGGAACTTCTCAAATCAAAGTTTTGCTCATCAGGTCTGGCAGCAGAACAGGATGAATACCTGGAATAATAAGTTTACAGATGCTCTGAAACAGACAGAGGAACAACGAGAAAAAAGGTGGCCTGCAGTGGCTGTGACTCTCCTGACAGCCGGGGATGAATTCCAGCTAAAGTCTGGAAGAGGTAAAAGCAAAATGAGCAAAATGCTCGGTAGAAAGACCAACAGGAAATTTTAGCTGAGCTGGCTTTCCATCTTCCTGGACCCACCAGATTACAAGAAGCCAGCTGTCTTTCCTTCTGTGTTAAAGCTACAGGAAATTTGATTCAGAATCACTTTCTACCCCACATCTCCCCTATCCCCCTATCTCAAACTGGTTCATATGGAAAGCTCTGCACAAAACAACAGGAAAAGTCAAAGATGGACAGACTTTAATGGGAAAGAAAAGAATCATGTGTGATTGTCACTTAAATAAACGATCAGATATCTAAAATACACATTAAAGGATGAATTCTAATCATTTTAGCAATCATCTGACTTTCTGGCTTCACATTAGCAGGTTAATTTTATCATCCTGATCACGTCAGCATGCACAGATTAGCATGTGTTAGTCATATTCATAGGCTGTTCAGGTGAAAGATAAAAATAAAATGCATATAATAGGTGAAATCATGCACTTAGAAATGATTATAAATTCAATAAAGGTTGATTGCTAAGAGCTAATTCTGCTGCTACTTTTCTTTGTATTGTCACTAACTGATAATAACCTAATCAACTAGAAAGGGGCTTGACTTTTTTTTCTCAACATCCAAAAAGGGAGACAGATGGAAAAAAGTTTCCCTGCTTTGTTCTGGCTTTTCTTATAGACGTCCAGTGTTTCCTGTAGAAAATAATGAAATCAAGACGATAACATAAATATTGATGACTCGCACAAGACCTTAAGGTGCCACGCAACAGCAAATGCACGTGGCTGAAGTTGCTATGGCAACATATAAACCTCAGTGCAGAGAGGGGAGCAGTGATCAGCCGTAACAAGCTGAAGTGAAATCACTCCACAGCGGCCTCGTCATTATTCAGCCCAAATGGGAAAGTTTGCCGGAGCTGAGCTCAGCTGTGCTGTGTGAGGATCCACCCGAGGACTGAGACCAGCTCACAAATTATGGACACCAAATCAACTCAATTCAACAAGCCCATGAATAACAAAACAAGGTTTGTCTGTTTGTGTTTGAGGATGAGAGCAGGAGACGGACACTGGCAGTAAGATATGTGTAAGGAACAAATACAATATGACTGCTTTTTACAGTTCATCAGAAAAACTCACCTGCAGCCCCAGAGAGGCCCGACAGAGGAGCTGATGTGATCCTGAGCTAAATCAGGTTGCTCTGCATTGAGTCTGGCTGAATGTAAACACCTTTTTTTTTCTTCTGCATTTGGAATAGATTGTTTGAATATCAATGGAAAGTCCAACAAAATAGACAGGTTTCTCCAGGAACACACCTTGCATTATTGAACACTACACAGAGGCCAGCAGGTCGCCGTTCTGTCAGACCTAATGATCTAATTAGACTAATGACGTGTCAGTCAAACATCCAAAATGATGCCCAGGGAGGAGCGGGGTTCAATATTTGGAGGTTTTCCTCTGTCAGTGATGAAACAACACCACTCTACAGCGTAATGCAGGAAAACAACACAACAGGATGCCCATAAATTATTTACCCTCACATACATCATGACCACAAAAATCCTGCGTAGACCATCCCCAACAGCAGCCTTCTCAGAAACGAGACAAAACACACACAGCAGGTTGCAGAGATACCAGTGGACCTGGATTGGATTCAGAACAAAGTCTTGAGGTTGGGCTGCAAAAAGTGAATTTCTTGAGGGTAAACAAAAAAAAAAGAAAAAAGAAAGAGGCTCTGAACAACATTGCGCAGGACCATTTAGAGAGGAAGAGATACAACACCATCAACAAAGCTGGGGAACCAAAGAGAAGAAGGCTTAAGGCAAACAGAGGTGGAGGGACCGATTCTCTCTCTTTTTCTTTTTTGCACCTTTCACTGTTTTACTGTGAAAGCATGTGAGACGTTTAAGTAAAGCCTTAAGCCACCTGAAACCTGCTTTATTATTATTATTATTATTATTGTTATTATTATTATCATTAGTAGTAGTAGTAGTAGTAGTAGTAGTAGTAGTATCATATAGTGACATTTCACTCCTTTAAAAAAAAGAAAGAAGAAGAAAAACAAGACCATACTGGACCAGGTCCAAGTCAAAAACCACTATACTTAAACTGGAGTGAAATCTAGATGTGAGAAAAAGTAGTGAAATCTCTTTTGCATTTTCATAAATAGAATAAAGGTTTCACAAATTTGAAAGTTGGAGTTAGTAAGAGGTCACATTTCCCTTCACTGCTGCTTTGAAAACTAACTTGTGTGTTGTTCCAGTCGGCCTAATGGCGATGACTGACTAATGAATGAACAGCTTGAAACTGTCTTTTAAGTGAGGAAATGATCAAATCCATTAAAAAAAAACGACAGAGGAGCTGTCTGTGGGAGCCGACAGCAAGACCACCAACACAACTGACACTCATTTAGTTTGAATTTACAGTTTTCAGACTTTTTCTCATCCTATTGGAGATCTTCCAGTAACGGCTGCAGTGAGATGATGTAATTGTAAAGGAGGGTCATGTTTGCAGCGCTGTCAATGTACGGCAAATGTGGCTTCACTTCATATTCGCTCATCTTTCTAATCAAGCAGCTGAAAGTCAGATAAGATCTCTGCAGACTTCACACTTTTGACTCCCCAGCATTTGTGAGGAAGTTGTCGCCTTTGGTTTGATTTCATGTGGAAACACAGAATGCATCATGAGCAGAGCACTGAGCTACGGACAATTAATGATTTGCTCACATCAAATTAATGAGACGATGCCGTTTCGCTCGTTGGAATGATTTTCCGCCGCTCGCCCGGCTGACTCCCGTTCGTTCTATCAGTAACAGCACCATCGTTTTCATTCTGCGCGGTGATCGTTTGCTCCAGGAAGTGTGGATAAACAGCAAACTGGGGATGCATGTAGAGTGAGAATAATTGGTGTTGGCTGTGTTAGCAGGGAGTTCTCCGCTAAATATGTCATTTAATGTGAAAGGCCAGCACGTGAATGTGTATTACTGTTTACCGGTCACTGCTTACACCTTCCATCTCATAATTGTAACATCTGAATGCAAAGTGTGTCCCCGAGTATGAACATGCAAACACATCGCAGACACGTTGGCTCGAAGCTGCACAGATTCGCACAGAGCCACAGGTTTGCAGGGGGAGATGCACCCGCAGAGATCTCCTGTGAGAGCGTTAATGAAAACGAGCTCCCACAGTCTCAGCGCCTGAGCAGAAAACCAGAGCACATCGAGCGCGTAAATCGTTAAGTCGTGATTGAAAACTGAGACTAACCGAGTGTCTCAGGTACAAAAAGATAAGTTGACTGTGTGGTAGACTGACTGTGAGAAGTGTTAAATTCAGACTCTTATAAAAATACATATTGAAACAGTCAGAGGTAAAAGTAAGTTTATACTGAAATGAAATTGAAAGAAGCATTTAAGCTGTAAGCCTTTCTGTCTGGGATTCGTTATGAAGCGTGGTGAAAAAGTGTTTTTCAGCTTAAAAGCAGCTGTGGCCAAACTGAAACTTATTTGTAGTCTGTCATAGTAAAGATATTACTGAGTTTGATCTTTATTCAAGCTGAGGGAAATAAATCTGGGGCATGAAATATTTAGTATGTTACATTCATGTTTTTCATGCTCGTTCCATTACTAATAAATTAAGATAATATGTCATCTCAGCCGTACTTTGTTCTCTGTGAAGCAGACGTGTAGTCGGAGCTATCCTGTTGTATTATCGTGTTGTATGTAATTTGGCAGCCCCAAATTGCAGTAAGATGGAACTGTTTGGCTCCTTTGAAGTGCCTCTTTACCCAGTAATCATGTAATTTGCCGTCAGCCACAAGCATCGGGCACCTTAAGTCCTTCCTCTTAGTGACTCCACTCTGTGAAAACCCCATTTTATGATTCAGGCTGATGAAAGAGGTCCATTTTGCATTAAAAAAAAATCCACCCAAGCTCTGATATTAAACAGTTATTATGAAAAAAATATGAAAAAGCAAACAGCAAGAGTTACTACTACTACATAAGAATCATTTAGTGAGTGTTTTTTTCGCCGGGGAGCGCTTATGTTTTTGACACGTGGCTGTCGTGGTGGGAGTGGACGCCCTCACCCTGTAGGTGTCAGCCAGCGCTCCTCTAACAACGCAAACAGCAGCTGCATAATAGCGTGTACCCGTCTTCAAAGAGGCTTCACGGCAGCGCAGAGCCGTGACAGAAGTTTGGCGACGCTCCATCAAACTGAGCCAGAGATTGATGGCTGTCCTCTCCCCTCCGCCATTAGGGCTGATCCCTGTTAGCGTGATGGATGGGGCAAAGTCGGTGACAGCTACCGCTAGTTGTTGGTCGAAGTGGAGTAAGAGAGGAAACTATTTTTTATATCCTTTCCTCTCCTCTTAAATGTCATTGGATTCCGGAGTATTAGTGGTTGTACGCTAAATTTCAAAGTTCTCAAATAACAATCTGCATTTAAATGATCTGAGTGTTAAAAAAAATCACCGGCACCAGAACAAACTAATGATGGGCCAGTCAATGATAAATGTCAGGTAAAAACATTCAACGCAGTATTTACCTGAACTTTAGTGTTCCTCTTTTCTCACTCTCTAATTCTCCTTTTTCTCCAACTCTTCTGTCTGCTGCTGTCTGTTAAACTCAGATACTTTGTCGTTAGTGGCAGCAGAGGCAGCGTGGAGTTTGGAGCCGCAGCAAACGGCATCAGCAGCAAATGTCAACATCAGAAGCTTGTTAGAAAACAAGGAGGCATCTAGAAAATGTTGTCATGTAGTTTAAGAGCTTAAAAAGGTGAGATAGTGCTACTATTCAAGCCAATTACAGGCCTGCAGCTGACAAAGGATTTCTGTCAAAGCCGATTGAAACAACCTGTAGTTTACATTTTTTAACTGTCCTTTGTCCTTACCATAAATGATGAGTTACCACACACTGAATGTCTTTGGATGCTGTGTATTGCACAGGATTAAGTCATGGCTTTCATCAAGTCATTTGTATTTTGTGATCTAGTAGATTATCATGCTTTTTTTAAGTGGTGATCACTGATGGCGGCAGGAGGAATGATTTTGATGAAACATATCAGGTAGGAAAGTAGGAAAAGAAGAGGAGATGGAGCGAGGGGGGGGGGGGGGGGGGCAGTAATGGCAGGCTCAGTGACAAAAGGAATGTGTAGACTAGTGAGGAGAAGAGATTAAAGGGAAGTGCTGTGGAAATGAGTGGCTGCTGTGACAATGGGCTGTCAGCAGCAGTATTGTCAGACTCACTTAAAAGAGCATAGAACATTAAATGGAAAATGGATAGGACTGGCCGCTGCACACACACACACACACACACACACACACACACACACACACATTATTTCATCGAGACAGGGACACACACAGGCGAGTGCACACATTTTTGACCAAAAGTAGACTGACTTTTCACCTGGGAGTGAAAAAAAACATAGAAAAAACACAATGTGACAATATAAAATATCTGTATTTCTACCATGACAGAAGTGGAGGCTCACTCTCGACCACGTTCAGGGGAATCATCTCTACCAATCCTCACTCTTTTCCAGCAAATACTCCTCCACTGGACTTTTATTCTGACTTTTATGCATTTGAAAACTGATCAGTGGCAGCATTTCATGACTTAATGGCTGTAGCCCAGATTCACTGTCAAAACTTGTTGACCATAACACAGTCAGGTGAGAGATTAATGGAAACCCCCACACAGGGTGTCACAGTGAGGTGCTGCGCTAACACGAGACTCCACAGCAGCTTCAGAGCACCTGAGATTCGAATGGAGGGATGGAAACTATAGAGTACTGACAGATATGCCCTTATTTAATGTTTGATGATGGTGGTCTGAGATTATGATTCACATCATTTTCATTCACCATCAAACCATTCAGTGAACTATTGCTCCCTGTGAGAGGGGGACACTTTAATCAAAGAATAAAGGAGATCACTCTGAACAACGTTGTAGTTAAAGTATATTTTATTTGCTGCTTTTTTCATTTTCTGAGGACTTATGTAAGCATCTATATGTAAGCACCCACATCTCCTCGATGTTGCATTACTGCAAACAGCCTGACGGGCCTCTGCTGTGGCCAATCAAGCTCTTTTGCTGGACGGCGTTGCGTTGTGATGAAAGTTGCATCTGCACCCCTGCTGCGTCGCCAAGCTCGGCTCATTCAAATACATGTGGCTGGTAAATTTGTCCTTTTATAGTAAGTGTCTGTTCATGTTATTGTATAAACATTTTTTTCATTGTGTTCTGATTTTTTTATGTTCTATGTGTCTAGCATGAAGGCATCTGTCTTTCATTTCATCTTGCAGCCCTGTGTTGTAAAATGACAAAATAATTTAACCATGGCTCGCAGGACTCAAAACACTATCAGTGACACTCTCTAAAAAAAACATGCTCACAATGACGAGGCATGGTTGTCATGATAAGTACTTGAAAGTTATAACTGAGCTGCAGGTGGGATATTCTGAAATATCAGGGGATTACTAAAGACTGTAGGATTCATCCGTCAGAGGCAATGGATATCTGTACTATATTTCACGGTAATTTATCCAATGACTGTTGAGATATTTCACTAAAAAGCAGAAATGTCAGTCTTTCGATGATGTCAGTAAGACCATCCTTCTGTACAGATGTACCATCCATTTGTATATCTGTACAGAAGCTATTGACAATCTATCTGATAGCTGTTAAGATATTCCATCATAAAACCATATGATAAATGAATGTATGCGATGTGACTGAAAGAAAAGAAATACAACAGAAGGATGACGGAGTTTATGGACAACAATATTAACACGTGAACTTTAGAACCAAGACACCGCTCTCTGTTGTGATGCAGATTGCTTACCCGCTAAGTCACACAACAAATGTCTCCATAAGTTATTCCTCTACGGGCAAGTCAGCTTTGCCAGAGGTGCTGCTGAAGCCTGTAAGGTGCAGGTTTAGTTTTGTTCAATATTATGACAGTCCATGAGATGTTCGTTTAATGGCCATGAGATGCTGGCAAAAACCTAAAAAATATGAGTCTCGCGAGAAAAGACCTGACAGGTGTGTGGGCGTTTAGTGCTCCCCTTCTTCTCTGGCCTCTGTTTTGGAACAAAAACTTCCTGCTCAGTGGACTTGCAAAAATACTCCCTAACCCCCAGCTGATATTTCCAGCTGTGTAGCAGTACAACAAGCAAGCATCTGCTGTCGGAAAACCCTTATTCTTCGTCCAAAAGAGCAGATGATAAAACGATTTTTCTTATTAATATATTACCAGTCCTACCAGTCCAGCAGGTAGCAGCATCAATGAAGAAGTTAAGAGCACAATCTCTGGAATATGAAGTATGTGGTATGTGGTTCTTTACAGATCATCATTTAAGGTGACAAAACTCAGTGTTGTGGTGTTTTATCTTTATGTCAGTTGATTTTAAAAGCTTCTAGTCCACCCTTAGTTTCACACAGGCTGTGCCAAACACCAAACACTGAAGCTCCCAGCTGATGCTTTATTCAAAATCAGCTGATGGTCTTTCAGTGCAAATCGAGTTTCTACTGGCCCCTGTGGCATTTTGGACAGTTCCCGAGCATTGAGATAAATAATAAAGAGGATCTAGTGTGTCACTGAAGGGTGCTTATGCCCATAATGCCACTGCAGCATGTCCGTCTGCACGGGGCAGATGGGAATTTGATTAGAACCGGTGAGCATTGTTATCAGTGGTAATGACAGCCGTTAGATTATGATGAAGTGGCCACTGGGCTCTTGAAGTCTGCAGCTGCAGGGACAACAGGATATCTCTCAGTCTCTCGCCCTTGCCTCTTTGCACTTTTTGTTTCATCTCTTTTTTGCTGATAGATAACACATGCAGGTTACAGATTAAAGGAAAAAAACTAAGTGACTCAATAAGGTGTTGGTCCACCACATACTGTCAGTGCAGCTTCAGTGCTCCTTGGTATTGATTCTCCAAGTTTCTGAACTCTGCTGGAGGGATAAACACCAGCTTCCAAAAGATATTCCCTCATTTGGTGTTTTGATGATGCTGGTAGAAAGTGATGTTTAGCACGTCGCTACAAAATCTCCCATAGCTGTTCAGTTGAGTTGAGATCTGTTGACTGTGAAGACCACAGTATATCGACCATGCTGGTGCAACCCAGTCTCATAGCAAAACGTGAAATAGGAACGTTGGTCCACAGTGCAAAACGTAGCTATTTCACAATTTGGC
>JBAJHX010000024.1:13558945-13628626 GCA_037176925.1 Amniataba percoides | reverse complement strand
GCTGTCAGCAGTCACGTGATCTGTCGGCAGGCCCATAGAAATGAATGGGAGAAAAAAACGTAGCTATTTCACAATTTGGCCCTGCAAATTGTGAAATAGCTACGTTTTGCACTGTGGACCAACGATCCTATTTCACGTTTTGCTATGAGACTGGGTTGGCTGGGGAAATGCTTATTACCTACATGGAAGCATCTGCCTGTGATATGTTTCTCCGTTCTTTAATTAAGGTCTTTGTCCTTTCATTTATCACTATAATTGAAAATATAACCAATTTAAGATAAAATAAAAGTCTGCAGTTACACAAGTGGTTCTGTAAGCTGAAAAGGTTTTTCCATATAGTCAGCAATTACTGCAGCCCACTTCATTGTTCCCAGTGTAAACACGGTGGCAACTCTGCAGCCGACGTAGGCAGTAACAACAGAGCGAGGAGCTCAATCTGTTGTATCACCACTTCAGAAGCTCACTAATTAACACATCGTCTCTAATTGGTTTCATTGGTACAAAGATGGAAGTGTAAAACCCACACAGTATAGTTTTACAGATGGTTATGTGCAGCATTATTTCTCAGTGGGCCTTTCCCAGAATCTCACCTTGTTGCCCGGCAACTTCATGGCGACCACGGGACTCCAGTCTGTGTGTTACGCCAAGCTAACCCGCAACAACCTCCTTCATGAGAACCAAACACCTCCACCATCACCAAACTTCTCACACAGAATAATAGAATAGGACAGAATATATCTTTATTGTCATTGAACAACAAAATTGGGAAGTTTAAGCCTTTTCAGTGCTAAAAGATGCATATAATAGTACAAACAGTAGCAAAAACAATGAAGAGAAAACAGTAGAAAATAATATGTATAAATGTGCATATGTATGTAAAATAAAAATGTAGGAATAGATACATAAAACACACATACATTTTTCACTCCCCATAAATTGCACTTCTATTCTACCAGACTAGCATTTATTTTACATGAAGTTCATTCACTGCTTTTGCATAAAAACTGATTTTTAACCTGTTTGTTTTTGTTGTATCTATCTGTATCTTCTGGCTGAGGGCGGCAGTTCAAACAGGTCAGCAGGTCCTGGGTGTGATTTGTCCCTGATGATATCACACGCTTTCTTGAGGCACCGTGAGGTGTAAAGTTCATCCGAGGAATAGAGAGAGTGGCCGATAATTTTCTCTATGAAGCTGGCACACCACACGTAAACAGTATCACACTCTGTGGTGGAAAGACAGAAGCAGTTCTTGAGACAGATCGTTCTGTCTGAGAGGTCTAATCCAACTTTTTGGCAAGAAAGCAAATAATCTCATTTTCCCAACTGTCGATCTGTGTCTTTGAACAGAACTTTCTGAAGCTAAAGGAGCTGAATGAGCTATATTACAGCAGCATACAGAGACAGCGATGTACAAGCAGTCCATCTTTGCATTGGTTTCAGTGTCAACGCCAGCTTTCAAGTTAGACTGTCCATGAGTCCAATGAACGTTTAGAGTGTCAGTGTCTTTTAATCGTGCCTTATTATGAACCATTCCCTCCCATTAAAATTACCCTATCTAATATATTATAAGCAGGTGGATAGCATTAAATGTAGAGTATGTAAAACAGAGTTTCAGTATGCAGGGTTAATTGCCGTCTGAACTAAATCTTAAAAATATTTAAAGGGAGTGAAGGTGCCCAAGGTGTTTCTGTTCTTCAGTAAATTGAAAAGGTACACAGTAGGACATTCCAGGCTTAGCTGTGTGTGAGTGATGATGAAATGTGTGTTCACATCCTAAAGTTAGCACACTACTTATGCACACTAATAGGATGCTGTTAGTTAAGAGGAAAAAAAAATCAGGGAATTAGTTTTTGCATCGTATTAACCCCGTCATGACAGCCCGTCAGCCTGTGAAGTAGCCATAATAGCATTTCTCCAAATGTATAGTCTGAAATGCAAAAGAGCCTGTAGATCTGGTCGTACCTGCACTTAAACATGCACACACGTGCTTCTGAAAACACACAAATACACTCATAGATACATCACACACTGTGACCTTTTCACTTTCAGTTTGGATGGCGAGTGCTTTAAGTATGCATGACAGGCATTTCAAATGAGACAAATGGGACATCAGAGGAGAGGGATGCTGCTCAGAGCATGCAAAGAAGGAACGGAGAGAGACTCTCTACTGGGGAGATCTCTCTTCTCGCAGCTTTCCTGTGGTGGTGCTCTGTTGCTCTGTTGCAGTAGTAGTTTATAGCATTTATCCTCAGTTATGGACGAGTAATTCAGCCAATGTTTCATTTTACTGTCTACATTCCACGTTGATTGCCTCTGCAGATTTGGTTAGAGTCATGAGAGCTCAGCAGCAGGGTTCATCAGGAGAAACCAAATAAAAAAAGACAGTGTTCTGACAGGACAGACCAAAGGCTCCACACACTATATGAAGTAAATCACAGGTCGTGCTGGCCCACAGAACGTTTTTTATTCTGCATATATTTTCCACCCATATCACGTATTTTCTTGTCCACACATTCTTCCTTCCTCTGTCTTAAAAGGTTGTTTTTCCACCAGTAGCAGCAAAGGGCTTCAAAAATGTCCAAGGACAAACGCTAACAAGGATCACTAACGAGGATCACCTGCCTGTTTGTTTTATTTGCAGAGGGGCTGGCTGTGGGAGTCGGATTCGGAGCCATTGGAAAGACCTCATCTGCTACCTTTGAAAGCGCCAGGTGAGACTGATGCTGAGGCCAAAACACAAACATGGAAGACACAGTTCATCCTGAATGTCACCTTTCTACAGTGGCCAGGGAGAAATGAATTGAAATGAATATGCATAATTTATTGATGATTGATGATCTGGGAGCTGGATTATCGTTGTTTCCAGTGTCAATACCAGTACGTGCACTATTGAATATACAGCGTCTCAGGTGGACAGTATCATAGATCCCAGCAGGATTATGTGTTTAGATTGTAGATTGTTTAGCTGGGATTGGTTTTCAAAGCCTGGAACAGTCAGTAGGAGGGTTAAAATTGTGAGGGGGGCTCAGTATAAACCTCGATATGGCAGGGATTAGGTAAAAGAGTGTGGTGGAGTTTTACACCTGCACCATAACTGTGCTGTTGTTGTGTGCTGCTGACATCCAGAGGTCTCACTGCAGTACTGCAGAGGGAGCAGCGTCTGATAGCAGGAGGCTGTTCATTTCAATAAACTAAGTGGAAGAAATACGTCCAAGTCTTTGTTTCATTGTAAGCATCTTTATGGTTTCTACTTTTTAATCCTTCTGATTCCCTACTTTGCATTTGTTGACTACATTATACTCACTCAAATTTTTTGAATTAAGAGAACTTTCAGCCAGTAAGATTAAGAGTCTCTGGTGCTTTAATATGCTGAAGGAAACTTAAGTTAAGTGTGTGGGTAGCTGATAGACGTCCAGAGTCATTTGTCAAGCAGAGTGTTGGTTAGGAGTGAAACTATATGAGAAAATGTACCTTACTATATGTCCACGAGAGGGAGGTTGTAACAGTTGTCATAAACAGATGGTCTGATGATGTTTTTTTGTTTTGTTTTGGGGTTTTTTTTGGACCCTTAGAAATTTGGCCATCGGTATTGGCATCCAGAACTTCCCAGAAGGCTTGGCAGTGAGTCTGCCGCTCCGAGGTTCAGGGGTATCAACATGGACGGCCTTCTGGTAAGGACAAACATGCATCTGTGTCCAAACACTGTGTTGAAGAGCGCACTAATTAAACCACTTTGCAGAAGCTGGGCAGGAGTTCAGAAACTTTTAAACTCTCTGTCACTTGTCACCGTGTGCCATCAGGTACGGCCAGCTCAGCGGCATGGTGGAGCCTCTCGCTGGGCTGCTGGGCGCCGCCGCTGTCGTCCTGGCAGAGCCTCTGTTGCCGTATGCGTTGGCATTTGCTGCCGGGGCGATGGTTTACGTGGTGGTGGATGACATCATACCTGAGGCTCAAGTCAGGTGAGACAAAGAATGTAGATGAAGGAGTGGTGGTGGTGGTGGTGGTTGTCTTACAACCAGATCACAGAGTCCTTCAGCATCCATGATGAACTAATCTCCTGTGTCTTCACTCCATCTTGGTGTCACCAGTGGCAACGGGAAGCTGGCATCCTGGACCTCCATCCTGGGCTTTGTAGTGATGATGTCACTAGACGTGGGGCTGGGTTGACATCACCAATGCCGTCACGTCAACAGACCTGGTGGCCACGATGTCATCACAGCGCTGCTGACCTCACTTTTTAAAAAGGGGACCAAAATGAAGTGTTTTATTATGAAACACTGTTTATCTATTTAGTCTGAAGTACTTGAATTCAGCAGAGAGCAGAGACGCAGAACTATTTTGTAACACAATTGAGGATGACTGTACTTGAATCGTTATCTCTAATTTTTTTTTTTTATTTGAGCATCTGTATTTAATGAATATTCTCCAGAGCTTGTGAATGTTTGGTTGAGAGGGTCTGAGTCTGTCTTTCTCTAACAAATTATGTCAGAACCAAAATGGCCAGTGATGAAAGTTAAATGAATGTAATTTTTCATTTACTTCTTCCAGTTTTTGTACTTCCTCATGATGCCAATACTTGAGGTCTGGTGTTTGAGTTCATTATTTATGGGATCACCAGTGAATGAGTAGCTTTAGTTTGTTTGTTCCATTCTGGCTCTAGCTGTAGCAAATTACAGTGTGATTAAGGTGTACTCAAACATGAAATTCCAAATGTGATAATTTATTTGTTTTGTTTACACAACTATGACTTTTATGATAGTCACTTAGTAATTTGTTGATTTAAACTGGCATACATAAGTACATAATTAACTTCCTCTCCAACAGTCTCCCTTTCAACCAAATGTGGTGCCTTCTTCTCTTTAGGGCACAGACTCCTGCCACCTACAGGTCGGTCTGAAGAATCACACCTTATGCTCCGTGTCTAATTATTTAATGCAGAAGTTGACGCTGAATACTATGAAGTATTTGTATAATTAAACAACCAAGCGATCTCTGTTGTCTTCAACTTGTTTTTGTTTTTTTTTTCAAATGATCATTTACTTTCAGATTTGTCCCTGGTTGCTGCATACAGCCCTGAGCTGGTATGTATACAATTTTAAATGAATGGTCTTGCACTTTGACTAGTCAGAGGAATTCTTGGTAAAGCACAGGTGTCCCAGTGGCTAGAGCGCGCACCCATGTACGCAGCAGCCCCAGGTTTGATTCCCGCCTGGGGAATCGAACCTTTATAATTCACTTGCTTCAGTAAACTGAAACATTCAGAGGAAAGTTTATATAAAAAATCACCTCTTGGAATATTCACAGTAATGATATTTCAGATGTGATTCATAATTTTAAGTGATACTGTGGGGATCCTTTAAAATCTGTGATGCCAATCAAATGCATGTTTGTTTGTGTCTTCACTGGCCATGCCAGCAGCTGTGCTGGTCTGCCTCGAGGTTCAGATTCCAGCTGATCTAGCGCCAGCAGCAGCTCAAAATCTGTCCAGTACTTTCTGGTTTGTCACAAAGTGGCAGCAAAACTAACAGCGTTCCCATCAAACTGAGCTGTACTTGGTGTTTAGTACTAATCATGAGCATGGCAACTCAAGAATTAACATGGTGCTGTGCCTTTTAGCATGTTAACATCCTGATGTTTTCATTTGGCTCAAGGCACTACTACTGCCTCAAAGTGGCTGTGATGGCTGTGATCCTCCACAAACAAACAAAACAAGAGTATTCACATTCATAAAAAATATACTGATTGGTTTATAGCATGTTTAGAACCTGTTTAAGTTGTCATGTATGTTTATTTTAATTTTCAAACTCACCACAGTTCTTTCATTTCATAGCTCAACCAACTGCACATTTCATAATCTTTACCATACAGATGTGATTAACGTGAACATTCAGAAGAATCACACACATCGTGTCATAAACGTCGTCATACATTTCAGAGCTGCTGCCTCTTCTGCTCACTCCAAACAAGCTGACAAGCCTCTTATTTCTTCTCATACTTACAATTTCTACAATGACCAGATCAACATTTTTCTCTGTGAGCTTGTGAACTTGTGCATGTATTTTAACAGGCAGAAGCTCTTTAGTTTTCACAGGAGCAAAAGAAGCGACTAACTTGTGACAAACATGTGACAAACAAACGGCTTCCTTCAGAGCTCCTCCAGCAGCTACAGGGTAAATGCTGACAATAAAACATGTACACACCACAGACCCACACTGAATGTCTCCACTTAAGAACCAGCCTTAACAGAAAAGCACACAGACACAAGTCATAAAAAAAGATAAAGATGGGACATGGTCTACAAATAAAACAGAAGCTTTAGCTCACATAAAAAATATTGACTGTCTCTGGCTCATGCAGCTACAGAACAGTAACTGGGAGCGGCTTGTGTTGCAAGAAGTTGATGAGACTTGTTGGCATCTCCAGCTGGTCGATACAGTGGATCTTGTTGATCTTTCTGAGGTATCTTCGGACAGCGAGTCGGCACTGTGAAGTCAAGGCCTTTGGATTTCCTGATGACACGACAGGAAAGTAAAGTTATAACTCAGGTGACACTCAATAATATGATGAAGAGCCATGTTACAATTCACTGCAGTAAGAATATGTCCATGTGTAAGATGTCCTGAACGAGTGTAACTGCATGACTACTTTTTTTTTAACTCCATCTCCACGATAAAGAGCTTCATTCACAGGATTAAAGAAAAGGAAAGAGCTGCAAAATAGATGCAGACTAATGTGAAAATCAAATACTTAAATACATCAAATGTCTGTGCGATTCAAGCAGGAAGGCTACAGCTACAGTGGTCATTATCATCATTAATATATGACAGATCAGGAGGAGACTACATCTTGCAGGTGATATTTGATGATCACTTCCAGCTACCAACAAGCCAACATGCTGTCCACAGTAAAGCAGTTTTCAGGTATAAATATCATTTATAATATAACATTTAGGTTTTTCTTTTATATCTGTAATTTCATATTTTCTAATAATTTTGCAGAAACTAGTCATAGTAACAAAAACAAGAAATTCCCTGGAAGAAAACTTACTTTACATCAGCGTAAAGATTCCAGAATTATTCATTCATTATTCTAAACGTTATTCTCCTTGTTTGTAGAATTTTATCTTGCCTGTAGACAAACTGAACACATACTATGTGAAACTAGCAGTTCAGTTGACTGCAAGTCTATCAATTCAAATGTTCCAATTTCCCATAAGTACCAAATCATTTTTTCAGAAATTACAGAACCTCAAAATAAGGTACTAAAATTAAATGTGAGTCCTTGTCTCATTCAACATGTTACCCCCTAATGCCTGTTTGAGTCATCCTTCATTCTCCCGCTGCAGAGCACCGTCTAGTGACGTGACAGAACCGGTGATCAAGTGTCATTTGATTCAGTACCTCTTTCCTGCAGAAGCAGCTCCACTGCCTCGTTCTGCTTGGTGGACTTCTCGATGATCAGCGTGGGGAGGTAGACGTTTGCGCCAAAGTCTATCAGGAGCTGGATGTACTCTACGCCGCAGCCGTGCCTGAGGCACATCTCCAGCACAGTTTTGGGCTGCTTGATAGAGCTAAGCAGATTTGCGTCAGTGCAGTTGTAATCTGGGTCGGCCCCGTAGAGGAGCAGCAGTCTGAAGCACTCCATGTGTCCGTAAACGGCAGCCAGGTACAGCGGCCCGCTGGACACCCTGGCGCTTGATGTCCAGAGCGAGACTTTGGAGCGGGAGTTCACCTCAGCGCCGTGTTTGAGCAATTCCTTTAGTATCTCCACATCGCCCTCCCGAGCAGCGGTGAGGACGGGGGAGCAGTTATTGGACGAGCTCCCATTGGGGTTGGCGCCGGCTCTGAGGAGCGCTAAGACACAGTCCAGGTATTTCCCACGAACAGCTGAGAAGAGAGGCGTCTGAGCTTTGACATCCACACAGTCTAGCAGGGCACCGTGAGCGAGCAGGACCTGCAGACAGCTGAGGTGGCCTTTAGACACCGCGGCGTGCAGAGGCGTGCCTGCGATGCCCCAGCCACCTCTGCAGTTGATGACTTTCTTGTAAATTTCTTGGCAGAGCATCTCATCAAGGAGTCTGTCATTGTTTTGTAACACTGCCTGTCTGAGTTGGGAAATTTCACAACTGCTTTCTTCTTCTAAAGACGTTCTTAGTCGGAGCATAGAACCTGCTGAAAAATGTGAACAAAGACAGACAGATAAGTTAGACACTAAATGAACATTTGATAAAGGTATGCTTTAAAATACATGCTATCACTTCTTGTGGCGGCACCTTGATGTTTTCTGTGATGTTTTAAAGTTGACAAAAAGTAACTGAAATGAGGCTGAAAAACTCACGTAATGTAATAATGACTTTTACATGGGCGTAACACCCATCTGTGGAACTCTCATTCAACAACTTGTACGTTAAAGATGTTTTTTTATCAGCACAGATGAAAAAGATACAGTAATGTGCTGCCTCACATCGACAGGAGTTCACTGCACCAAACTTCCTTCAAAATATTTTACAATTTAATGTTTAATCGCTTTTCCACTAAAATACACAAAAAGTCCTGGACAAACTATAATCCTTTCTGATAATTAATGTCTTGTGAAAAATTCGGCATTCGAAAAAATAGAGATGAAAATGCACAACTAAGTATAAACCCTATTTCTGTGTCTAATATGTGTGTTGCTGAACACTACTGATCTACAATAAGAAGGATGGAGAAGTAAAAGGTATTTAACTAAGACTTGGTGTAATATTATTGAATGAAAATCGAGCTGGTGACTATCTGAAGATGTTCAGTGCGACTACAGCACCTGTTTACTGTCTGATCTACACAGTAACCTCGTCAGATATCAGGGCCAACACAACCTCCAACAGGAAGACTGTCGCCAACATACAGCTGAAACAAACGACGGAAACATCCACCGAGACATTAAACTGCACATTTACCTTTAAAACTCGCCTTTCTTTGCTTTCAAACGAGTTACAGCAACAGAACAGAGCTAAAGCGTTATTTCTTATTTTAATTTTAGCTTACCTTAAATATGTCACCATCAGCTGTCCCCTTCATCTTCCTGTTTGTTCTTCTTCTTCGTCGGTTTTGTTTTAAGGTTCACATCCACTATCATGTCTCATCGGTGACCTCTAGTGTTGGTTTGTGTCATAACTAACTGCAGCCTGGAGTGTGTAACTAGAATCAAGATTCAAGAATTTATTGTCATTTCACTAACATGAAGGGGAAAAAAGAAATAGATTAGGGAATAAAACAATCAAATACATTTACGATAAATAATAATCTAGAGTATTAAGCTGAAATAAAGGCTGTAAAATAAGTTATATAGCAAAATAAATATACACCATAAGTATTTTCAACAACATTCATATAGTCCCACAAGCACATATAGTCAGTGCTCACAAAAATTTATTTCAACCTTTATAAATCTTTTTTTTTTCATCGCATTTTGACAATGTTTCATGGTGTCTCCAGCATCACTGCTTATGGGGATGGTGGGACTGAGAGGAGCCTGAAGTGCAGAGGTGAGTCAAGAAGCATGACAAAATATAATTGAAAAATCCATTCCAAATAAATAAAAAATGACTGTTTGACCACACCAAATCTTTAAACTAGTTAACTCATGTTTTGGCCATTAGATGTTATTATAATAAGGTGAATTTGTCAACTTGCTGTGAATTTGTCAACTTGCTAGTTACAGGCTAAAACATGCAGCATTTTCAAGTATTGACAGGATAGCAGAGATTCAATTTGTAGTTATGTGTGTATTTATGTTATTTTGTGTTAATTTGGTGTATAACATGCACACACCCAGTGAAGGTCAATGATACTAACACACACGCACACACACACACACTCAAACACACACACATTGTTGAGCAGGTTAGAATGGAACCTAGAATGGAACTTCATTATGGCTTTGATATTCACAGAATGACTTTAATTAAAGAGAGTTTGTTTTTGTACATCAAACCTTCAACCTGAGTGCACGTAAAACTACAAACAACGTTTTTACCACAAAGACGATAAGAACATACATCAACATGGAAATGAACAGAGCATCTAGTAAGAATTATTCTGCTTAAACTTTACCTCCACGAGTTATCGTCTTGTACTGTGTTGTTCTCTGTTATCTGTATTCTCATGTTGTAACTTTTCTCTTCTTCCACACAGATAATCTGCAGATATATAAAGGGACTGTGCTTGGAAAGAGCCACAAAGTGGAGGCTTTCCTCGGCGAGGGTGGCTTTGGTTTGGTGACGAAATGCCACAACAGGGAGACAGGAAAGTGTGAGGCCATTAAGGCAAACAAGAACCACCCCGACATTGTTCACCAGACGAGGAAAGAAATTGCCATTTTGAAGCGGCTGAGGTGTCTGAATCCAGACACTTCAGGTATCGTGAGGTGGAATGGTTTTTTCTTTGACAAAGACCACATTTGTCAGAGCTTTGAACTCCTCGATCAAAGCTTGTGTGACTACATGGAGGACCGAAACAACCGAGGTCTTCCCATGGCAGAACTTCGATCGACTTTATTTCAGCTGACCAGGGCCCTCAACCATCTGAAGGATGCAGAAATCATTCACGCCGACCTCAAACCTGAAAACATCATGATTGTAGACCGCCAGCAAAAGCCATTCAGAGTCAAACTGATTGACTTTGGTCTGGCTTGTCCAGCGTCTGCGGTGAAGCCCGGAGTGTGTGTGCAGACCACCTGGTACAGAGCACCAGAGGTCATTCTGCGCATCCCGTTTGATGAGGCCATAGATGTGTGGTCTCTGGGACTAATAGCCGCAGAGCTGGCCATAGGGTTCCCGCTTTACCCCGGGGCGACTGACTATGACATCTTAAACTTTATAATGAAAACTCAGGGCCAGCCGGCAGACTATGTACTAGATCGCGGGATGGGTACAAAGAATTATTTCAGGAGAAAAGCCAATGGATGGAGATTTAAGACACCAGAAGAGTTCAGGTTTGAGACGGGTTTCCACGCGTCCGACACGAGACACATTAGACTCAGAGATCTCGATGACCTCGAGAGGCTGCTCGACTGTGACAGAGGACGCCACAATGATCACCACCTTTTAGTAGACCTGATTAAAAGGATGCTGCACCTGGACCCTGACCGGCGCATCAAACCACAGGAGGTTCTGCAGCATCCGTTCTTTTTGCCCGCACGCACTCAGAGCTCCCCTGTGGACGTTTGTATTGACATGACAGACTTCGAACAGGAAACAGTTGAAACCGATCAGCTCTCTTCCTGGTACAAGACAGCTGCCCCCCTGACTGCACATTCACAGGAGACGGACACAGAGGAGACAGACGAGGAGGAGGTGGACGAGGAGGAGACAGACGAGCAGGAGACAGACGAGCAGGAGACGGACGAGGAGGAGGTGGACGAGGAGGAGACAGACGAGCAGGAGACGGACGAGGAGGAGGTGGACGTGTGGCCCCCGACTGAAGCTGAGAACATCGGCTGGTTCCGAAGTTTGATCAGAGGAATGACTGAGGCCTTCTACTTCCACTTCCTCCGAGACAAATAAGCAGGAATTGGACTATCTTTTTTACTTTTTTTACACAGTCCATGTTCTCCTCATCATACTGCGATTTTTAGCTAGTGACCCGTGCTGTGCATACAACATTTACTGCATGTCTGTCCGTTCTGGGAGAGGGATCCCTCTTCTGTTGCTCTCCCTGAGGTTTCTTCCAATTTTTTCCTCGCTAAAGGGGGGTGGGAGTTTTTCCTCATCCGAGTCGAGGGTCTAAGGACAGAGTGTGTTGTATACTGTACAGATTATAAAGCCTCTTAGGGAAAATAAGAGAATACCATTAATCCATAACAATGTAATTATTGATACTAAAGGACGAGACCTTAAATTCAACACATCGTACATACATATGTAGCTCAAATGACTTATCCCAAATTTATCAATTATAATTGGCAGACATTTCAAAACTGTTAAATCTCATCAAACTTTAGATCAGTTATAAATGCAATCAAATATATACCAAATAATCAAACACAAGCAACTGCTGAATGCCTGGCTGAGCCCTTTAAACACTTTTGTAATACAATATTACCACAAGAAAACTTAAAAAATCCCAGCACACATAAATATAGCCCTGCTCAATACAATACTGAAGAGCAGGCAAAGACTCGACCCACTGTACCAGCTACCCGTTAATCAGTAATAACTCCCATCTCAAAACGATCAGGAAAACACCAGCAGCCCAACTCAGAAAAAAAAATTACCCTCACATTAGTTCATAGTGCCATATTTAAATAAATGTTCATTAATGTGTTGATTAAAAAAATAATAAAAAATAATAAACACTAATCCATGATGCTTTGTATGTTTTTTGTGCATTACAGTATATAATAGTATAACCACCGAACCTCTGTAATGAAAATACTAGGGGACTTTTCAGGGACTATTTAAACATCCAGACGCATGTAGAGGTCGGCAGGGTTTCCGCGGGTCCTTAAAAAGTCTTAAATTAAAATCTGGGTAATTAAGGTCTTAAATTGTCTTAATTTTAGTGTAAATTTCTGTATTAAAATTTCCAGACGGTGCACTTAATGCTGATGGGAAAGCTCAGCCGACTGTAAAACGTCTAATAGTGTCTATTTGTTTGACTGATTTACCGTAGGACAAAGTACCGTAGTAAATGACTCCACAATTAATAGCCGTTTTACGGTAAGTCAGCAACAGGTGCTGACATCGAGCTGCATGCAACACGTGGTAGTGCAACGTGCAAAGATGAGCAAGTGCAAATTTAATGACAAATGGATGGAAGAGGATGCATTTAGTGGGTGGTTGGTGCCGGTGGAAAACAATAATGAGGCAATGTGCAAAAACACCTTTTCGTTAGGGACCATGGGTCTCAAAGCTGTCAAGTCGCATATGAAAGGAGGAAAGCATCAGCGGTACATGGCAGCAGCTAGCCAAAGTGGGACCAGGCTAATCTCTGCGTTGTTCAGCCCACGAGCTAAAGTTACAAGTTCAGACACCACCACTCAGTCGGCTATGAAAAGCTTCGTTTCACCGCCAGAGACTCAAAAGGCAGAGGCACTGTGACGAGGCACCATTCATTTAAGTCCAACGAGGACATACGTGGCGTCTTTTCTGCTATGTTCCCCGATTCCCAGCTTGCTAAGTCATTCACCTGTGGTGAAAATAAAACGGCGTATCTCGCCAAATATGGCATCACTTCATTCATCAAGAAGGAAACAACACGCAGTGTTAGTGAGAAGCCATACACACACCATACCAAACTATTAATAACGTATAGCATGTTATTAATAGAAATAAGTGGGTAAAATTACACATACAGGTTATAGTATAATTATTTTTTTATTGGTAAAATATCTCTTTACTTTTTTTATTTGTATACAAGTTCCCTCCTGCTGCTCCACTTTTACCTGGGTTTCCCGGCAACTTGCCGGGCAAATGTTATGTCTATAACACAATTTGATGACAAACATAATACAAAATCAATAGAATTCTTACACGAGGTCAGAGTGAGATTTCTGCAGAGGCTCTTCGGATGGTTCCTCGTCAGATGACTCACTCATCATTTCCTCCTCTGGGCTCCATGACATCTCACCAGGTTGGTCCATGTTGACAGACAATTCATCGTCACTGCGCAGAGGACTGGGCAGTGGAGTTAATGTTTGTTTCTCAAAAAGATCCCCACACTGACCATCATGGGCTGTACCTGGACCGCTAGGATAAAAACAGGTCAACCTTATATACATACAGTAGACACTTTAATACTTATACCTACACAATCTAATGCAATCCAATATGATAGCTCTGTTGCAAAACCTGCCTTTATGAAGTAAATACTTGGACAGGAGCCCTCTTGCTCTGAATCTACTGGCATTTCCTTCGGGATCAATAAAGTTTTTCGTATTCATATTCGTTACACAAGAAGACAAATCATACCTGTCTTAGCTGTTCAGTTAAACTCACCATGCCATGTAACTGCAGTTCAGGTTTCTCACGTTAACAAACTGTACCCTCTCATATGGCAGCTTCTATAATACAGGTTGCTAATGCTAGCTAACATTAACATTAGCCTCTGTCTTAGCTGTGCGCTAACTTACAGCTAACAGCTTAACATGTTGCTTCTGGTTAATGAAATCATTATCCTGAAGAGTTGGACGTCAGCAGATGCTATGAAATGTGACTTACAATACACAGTTTGTTTTCGTCGAGCTGAATCTCTGACTGATCCTTGACTCTTGCCGGTGGCAGAACCAGCAGCTGCACCTGACGGAGCTGCAGTGTGCACGGAGGGAACCGCAGCAGCAGTCAGTCTCACACGGTCTGGGCTTCAAAATCCCATCCTGAACTGCATCATATCACTGGGAAGATAATCCTCCGGTCAAAAATGAGCACCACACATTTGTAGCACATTTGTAGCAGTGAAGTCCTGTCTCTTCACCTGCACGAAACGCACCCAGGCACAAAAGCGGACAGTTTTCCTGTTAGGAAAATTAACAGGAAAACTTTTCCTGTTAGGAAAACTGTCCGCTCATAGGAAACTATGGCTTGCTAACTGTCAAAGTTCACCTGGTTTCCTCAAACCGTCTGAGTTGAACTAACTGATCATGTTTTACACTGTGGCAGCAGGTTTTTACTGTGCAGTGGACGTACACCAGCAAAAAACAAACAGGCTCCCTAAAAATTGTACTTAAGTATACTACTAGAGTAAATGTACTGTATTGGATACTTTCTCCAGTGGAAATGGCACTCTGTCCAATATAACTGACACAGCTCTGCTGCTCCTGCGAGGGGAAAAGTTCTTTCTCACAAAGGGAAATACAATTGTATCCATAGCAATGGACCAACAATTCCCAGCTATTGCAGCAGTTGTCTTATCACTGCCCTCAGCTTTATCTGCTCCCTCTCCAGGCAACCCATTCTTTAAAAGCAAGGTCTGTTTCTTTTGGCATGTGCGTCACAGAGTCTTTGTTTGGTTACTGATGAAGTCTTGGTATTCGAGCTCGGACAACAGGCTGTGGGCACAATGCAAGAAAAGTTTCAAGAAGTGAAACATCTTTGTACTATGGTATTGGCAAACTAGCAAAAGATGCTGATTCCTATAAACATGTAAACAGCTGCAGTTTGCAGCCAAACAACACTGACACTACAGCAGGTCTTTGGTATCAGACACTTGTTTCTGTCGGGAGTCAGTCTGACTGTTTCTATTGGGTGCCAGAGGTTTTACAACATGGTAATGAGCCGCGCTGGCCTCCTCTGTCCACTCCGCTTCTATGGCTGTTGCCGAGAAACAAAGTAGAAGTCACCCAGGCGTTCAAGAAAGAGTGGAGAAGAGGCCTTTAAAACAACGACACCATCGTAACTCATGGTGTGTGTGGCAGGGCGAGGGGAGGGGTTGTTAGTGGAGGGAGATGAGAGTGTGTGTAAGAGACAAGGAGGCGGGTTTAAGATAGGGAAGAGGGACTGAACGGAGGACAGAAACTTCAACTTGTACAAGAGCACAGAGGATGAGGGGAGAGTGTCGTGTCAGTGATCTGCACATGGTGTGAGAGCACTGATCTCAACGATGCTCCTGTGGTGATTAGACAGAACATTTTTTTTCTTAATGAGGATATGATGTGCGATACAAGATGACAGGTACATGTGCGTCACTGAGGCAGAGACTGTGGATTCTCTGTGTGGTTTTGATCACTGCGACTGGAGGTGAGAAGCTTCGTTTTGTAATGAGCTGAGACTAAAGAGGAGGTGTTTTGTTTTGGGGAACATCTGGTGTTGCTTGCCTCTGTCAGGGAGGTGAGGATTCAGAGTCACTTCAGAGATGCTTTTAAATGTGTTTAGCTTCGCTTGTGCAGTTTCCCAAATCAGCATTCATCATTTAGCCTAGTGCTGCACTGTTTGAGACGGTTTGTTAACTAGCTGGGTTCAGCCCCTGATGGGATGTGATGATGATTGGAATGGTCATAATCTGGCTGCAGTGGATTTTGTATTTCTTATAGTCTCCCATTCATTTAGACTTGTGTGAACTACTTTTACACTTTTATTATTTTTGTGTGGATGTTGCAAATTTAAATTAAAGGATGTTAAGAAGAAATACTTTCCCTCCCTTTATTATAGTGTGAGCCCCTGATTTCACTTCATTACAGTATTATGAACACCTACCATTTATTTCATCAGTGAACAAAAATTATATACAATTATATTGTATTAAAGTCATGTTAATAGTATTCTAAGCACAATTAGACAGATTTTTACTTGCAGCAGAGAATTCTAACATTGTGGTATTTCTACTGTTACTATATTAAAAGATCTGAATACTTCTTCCAGCACTTCTAATACTAAAATATTGTGCTACACACAACATTTCTCTTGGAAAGTAATACTGCTCATTCAAAAGACTGAACAGCATTCAACAGTAGAGCAGGTGTCTGTCGTAGTGTCATACTGATCTGCTCAGCTCAAATATCCTGATTAGAGTAACACATGAATCTGAGTCACAACAGTTAATGGGCAGTAATCACATTATCTCAAATGAACATCATAGGTGAAATGTTAGAGTGTGTGTAATCAAAAACATCTGCTTTATAATAGCGGTTGCAGCTGCCTGTTACACTTTCTTGTGTCTTGATAATAAGCTAAACTTGTTCTTTTCCTCATGTGGTTTATGGTGTCAGTGAAATTATTCACTAGCACAAATTAACATCCTGATGACATGGCTAGGTATTGAAATCAGCCAACATGCTCGTCTCACCAGATTTCAGTTCATTTTATTTACCTGCAGGCTAGTTTAAGTTGAGATGACATCTCTTGCCTGTTGTCACTTCACTGTGTTTATTGTGTTCCAGAGGACGTTCCTTGTCCAAAAGGTGGTCGGATCCACTTGACCAGCCAACGGTGCTATTGGCTCTCTGAGAAGAAATCTTCATGGCCTCAGGCACAGGATTCATGCACAGAGACCCGAGGAGGAGATCTGGCATCTGCTGACAGCCTAGAGCTGCAAAACTTCATCCACTACTCCTTTCCAGTGTGAGTGCTACAAGCAATAGTCTCTTTTCATGCCTCTGTATCTGCTTACTATGCTATTAACATGTCCTTTTCACTTTGTTTGTGTCATGTTGGTTCAGGAAGTCCACTGTGTGGGTATGGCTAAAAAGAGCAGCGGGAGAAGGAACTGAGCAAGTTGGGGATGTGGAGCCAGTAAGTCCTAAATGGTGGGCTGGAGGCCGTGACAGTCATAAAGTGTGTGATCAGATGGCCTTGGGTACACAGGGGCAGTGGAGAAAGGCTCAGTGTACTGGACAATACCTCTTCCTCTGTGAAAAAGAAGTTACAGGTTAGACTTTTCATTTAATTTCATGGAGAACATCAGTGGCACACGCTAATACAGCATTGTGTTGATTATAATTAAGAGAAAGTGAAACTATAATTATGCATAACTTATAATGTTATAAATGTGTCTTGAGCATACCATGATGTAATGTTGGTTAATCCCTCTCCATGCAGAGTCTTTGCCGTCTGTGGACAGTTATCTGACTGGATTGGTTCTTATGACTGGCGTCTATGCTTGGACTCAGATACATCCCATTACCAATGTCCCAGACAATGGACAGCTCAAAGTGGAGGTCAGTAAAGTTTCAGTCTAAAACATTGCTCCCAGGAATCCTAAACTGTGATTCCCAACCAGAGGAATTTTTGTATGACCTGAGGTTCACAGTTGAGAGATGAAAAGATGGTAGATCAATATAATTAAATACTAATAATTGAAACAAACAGCAAAAACATATTGGAGAATAGTTGACATAGTTAGCTAAAAGTATTGAAGGGCTTAGGATAATGGCAACATTTTTGAAGTAGCTAGTTCAAAATACTGCCTAAATGTTTAAAAGACTAGGATTATGAATGAACCGTTAAACTGGCTACCTGACAGTGTTGGATAAATGATGACAACTGAAAAATACTGCATAAATAGCTCAAACAAATCTCAATGTTTACAGTTTTATTGTATGAAACAATACTGCAGTAACAATGCCCAGTTTCATGTAAGTAATAGTATGAAAGTGTATTATCTTTGTGTTATTCCCCTGTAATTTGCATTGCGGGTTTAATTTCTGGTGCTCCTTTAAAACCCACAGATGCAGTTGTTCCCAGGGATGTGGTTTAGTCATGCAGGTCAGTTGGTATCAGTGGAACTGGTGGTCCAGCCTGCCTCAGCGTCCTCTCTTGCCCGTGTTCAAATCCTCCGACCCTACTGTAACCCCAACCACCATCTGGTACCTCCAGGTACAGTGCATCAGTTACTGTGGAGATTAAAAGCTAGATCTAAAAGCTCCTGTTTGCTTGATACTGTGAGTAATAATCTCCTCTTTGCAGGTTGCAGCTCACTCCTTAATCCATTCACCTGCTGCTCAGCAGTCCCACTATGTAACACCACGGGGGGCTGCAGCATGGGCCAGTACTGGTGCCACCTGCTGGAGGCCTGTGTGCACACCACCAGTCCCTGCAGTCCTTATGACCCTGGAGTTGGGGGTCGTGGTTTTGCTTTACCTCCCAGATACTCTGCATTACCACCCTTCTACCACCTGGTGGCAGACCTGACACTGAGAATAAACCCCAGTTCTGAACTTAAAACTATTAGCGTGAGTTGATCTTTATCACATGTGACTAACTTCTCTTGCTCCCATTATAGACCCATGATGTTTGAATATGTTTTTTTCTGCAACAGGTACTTCTTCCAGATCAAGCAATTATGGTTTACCCTGATGATATTGTGGCTGTCCAACACACTCGCGACTCTGGAACATTCCTACATTGCCTAAAGAGTGAAGCCTCTCTAAATTCCCCTTGGCGGCAGAGTTACCTGTCCCTTAGAGGCACAGAGTGGGGAGGGTGGTTTGAGGGAGGCCTCACTTCCCTGCCTCAAGATAACCAGTGGGTGGACGGGGTGGTGTGTGACCTAAGGATGCTCTACGTGGACAATATTCACAGAGGAACTGAACATGATGATAACCTTGGCTTTACCCAGAGAGAGATAACCACAATTCCAGATACTGAGGGACTGAAAACTGGCCCTACTCCAAGTGTGAAATCTAAATTTGGACTTAATGTCATCCACCCAATTCCAGATCAAAAGAACCAGATTCATGTCCAAATCAATTTGCCAACACTTATTGTTGTCATGGTTCTCTTTGGAGAGAAAGCTAGAAGCTCGTGGTCAGCTCCAGTTCTCCAAAATGGGGTCCCCTTCCTTCCATTTTGTCCAAGGGAGGTGGCTCAGTCTTGTCTTGGAATAAAGAGACAGTCCCCTGATGCCTGGTTTTCCTCTGTCACTCTGCTGCTGCCCTCAGTTGGGGTTCAAACACTGAACATCAGTGTGATGGATGCAGTGAACTCTCAGAGTGTGAGCGTGAGAGTTTTTAGCTATGAAGCAGTGACAGGGCTTAGTGTTGAGCCCCATGGATGCCTTAGGATGCTTGTAGACACACCACAGGTGAGAATGCGTAAATGTCTACAAAATACAAGCATTCTGCTTATTTGTGCAATTATTCTTTGTGACCATGTTAGTCATGGCAATCTTGGCCCGCCAGTCCATCACTTTGATCCAGTGTGAAATATCTCCTTCATCAGAGTCGACAATACCTCATTACCTCAACATCAGCATGTTAATATTATCATTATCATTGTGTCATTAGATATCCACAGCCAGTGCTTACAGCCACTGAGCTGCTGGTTTAATCTAGTATTTCCTTACACTGATATCTTTTTTATGTTTTTTTATATTTCAGTCATTCATAGCTAATGTGGAGAGTGGTTCCTCAGTAAAATTCACATGGGTGATTGACAACCTGGAGAACTTTGCCCATGAAGGAGAATCGTATAGTGTTGTCTTCAAGAAACCCGCTGAGTATCATCTCAAGGTAAGATCATTTCTTAGTCTCTATAATGTTAAATTTAATCTGTTTTTTAAATATGGAAATTTAACTTTGTGATGCACTGATGATGTCTTGATAACAGTTTGAGATGATTTTACTCAGGATCCACATAAATACCAAAAAGAAAAAAATCACCCGCTATCTTCTGTCTGGTAGGTAACAGCTTCCAACCCTGTGAGCACCCAAAGCCAGCAAATCCTCCTTACTGCAGATGAAATGATCCTACTGGCTGAGCCAGAGTTCCTGTTAGTTAGGGAGGTTGTTGCTGTGGAAGCCTCACACCTCTACACCGTCAAGGTCAAAGTGGACGTCTCCCTGCCAGTAACCTTCAGGTAAGGCTTTGTGTATTCAATAAATAATCCTCAGAAATCGACAGAGAAGGTCATCAGGATGACACGTGTGCGCCACTGAGTTTTCTAGCACTTGAAATGTACTTGTAAGCTTACTTCTTTCTGCTTCTTCTAAATTTCATAGATGGGATTTTGGGGATGGCAGTGGTGAAGTGATCCACATTCAATCTGCTCCATGTCAGACGATAAGGCTTTTAGAGAAAGAAGAGAAACAAGTATATGTCCAGGACTCAGTTAACTATACCTATTTCATCCCAGGTAAATACACACACACACACATACGCACAATCATAAACTACTGAGGATGAACTAATCAATATTTTTATATTTACAATGAATAAAAGGAGAAGAGTTGCTTGTAGCGTCAAACCTCAGAACTGTCACTCAACTCTGTAGTTCCTTTTAGTATCTTTCAGTTCGTTGTTTGTGTTTTATGGTTTGCAACATAACCGCTGTGGTTTATTCCCACTGCTCTAATCCTCGTTTTCCAACAGCAGCAGGCAAAACAAATTCTGGTAAATCCACCACATGCCATGTGCTTCCGAGCACCAAATGACAGTTGCAATACGTTTGTATCTGACTGGTGAATACTGTGCAGTAGTAAGCAGGCACAGCACTGGATATAAATATGGATTTGGTGCAGACCAAACCAGAGCTGAAAGGAAAGTAAATACTGTATTTACATTCCTGAAGTGACCAGAAAATGATCTTCATTTAATGCTATTGTTTGCTGGATATGTAATGTGCTGTATGAGGTGATGACATATGTTAGTGTTGTGTTTATAGCTTGTTTCACCTACCACCAAGTGGACTGCAAGTAAATTAATACAGATTTTTACTGCTTCAAAGATTTAGCCAATGAAGCAGACATACAAAAATCATTATTTTTATTTAGTGATAGTGAAAGAATGACACTGGTCAAAATTGAGTTTTGTACTCATTTATTCCATCAAGGTGAAAATCAATTTCCTGTCTGTTTTTTCACAGATGACTACACACTTCGTGTCCAAGTCTCCAACCAATATGACAAAACTGACACATCCATGAAGATCGGCGTACGCCCTCAATTAAATCACCTCTTCATTTCCTCTTCCCTTCCCGTGCCCCTCGTCAAACAGATGCTCCTTCTGGAAGCTTTTGCAGAGCCCTCTACCTACACTGTCATGTACACATGGGACTTTGGTGATGGCTCTGAAGCTGTCCAAGCTCTCCACCCTAAAGTCAGCCACACTTTTCTATCTGCAGGAGTTTATAACATCACAGTGTGTGCCAACAACACTCTCACAGTCCTGACCTCATGGCTCACAGTGGAAGTTATGGAGAAAATCTCTGGATTGACAGTCAGCTGCAATGGACCCAGTGAATTAAGCTCTGCTACAGATTTTAGAGCTACGGTGGCCACTGGTACAAATCTCATGTGGAATTTTTCCTTTGGTGATGGGTCACTGCAGGGAAATCTTACAAATGGCTCCATCTCTCATATCTATAAATCACCAGGGAACTATACATTAAATGTAACAGTTTCAAACTCTGTCAGCCAAGCTCATCAGTTTATCACTGTAGAGGTCTATAGGTTGGCTGTTAGTGGACTTCTCCCTACAGAATGTATCATGAGTGGAAGAGACATACCGTTTGCTGCTCTGGTGAATGGTAACATATCCTCTCTGACTTTCCACTGGCTGTTTGGAGATGGTTCACCTGTGACAGTAGTGAAGGGACAGAGGACAGTTCTGCACAAGTTTAATGGCCAAGGGAATTTCCATATTAGCCTGACTGTTTATAGCTCTCTTACATCTGCATTATTTGATACAAGTATCTGTGTTGAAGCACAAATAACTAACATGACAATGCAATCATCACAGGAAGTAGTGGCAGTCGGAGAGGATGTATGCTTCAGGGTATTACTTTACCCTGAACAGATGACAGGTTATGTATTTAAGTGGTTTAGCAGTCCCTCTAGTCTAATTGCTATGACAAAAAACACTCAGAATTGTTTTATTTTTAAAGATGAAGGTGTTGAAGAGGTATCAGTAACAGCAAGTAACAAAGTCAGCAACAAAACCACAAAAGCTAGTATCACTGTTCAAAACCCTGTAAGTGAGCTGTCTGTAATGCATAATAGTCAAAGTGACACACTTACAGTCAATACTTTAATATTATTTTGGGTTGCCAGTTGCACTGGCAGCAATGTGTCAGTGATGTGGGACTTTGGAGATGGTTCTCCATTAGAGCAGAAGCAAAATGTGTCACATGTCTTTACCTCGATGGGTCAGTTCACAGTTACCACCACAGCATTTAACGCTGTTAGCCGTGAGTCTGTTACCCTTAATCTGAATGTTTTACTTCCTGTTTCAGACCTGTCCCTTCACACCAACCAGCCTTATGCTGTTGTGGGAGAAGAAACTGTTATCTCAGCTATAAGCAGTGCTATGAGTAGCACCAACTACTACTGGACTGTGGATGGTATGACCTCAACCAGACAGGGCACTTATCAGTTTAGATTTACTTTCCTGAAACCAGGAGTGTATCAAGTAAAGGCTATAGCACAGAATCTGGTGAGTAGGAAAGAGGCAGCTATCTTAATAGAAGTCATTGAAAGAATAGAAGGTCTTCAAATTGAATGTCCGAGCCTGACAAACATGAAATATTTACCAACCCAGAAGAAACTGTTGTTTATTGCTTCAATCACCAAGGGTTACAATGTCATGTACCACTGGCTGGTTACACAGAGTGGAATAAACCACACAATCAATGGTGATGGAGAGCTTTTTCATATGTTAGCTGAAGCTCCTGGTGAGATTTCAGTTCAGCTAAGAGCCACTAACAAGTTGGGTGAGGCTATCAGCATTGTTTCTTTAGTGGCAATACAGCGTGTAACAAGTGCACGCATTATAACACAGTCTGACATTGTTGCTTTAGGGAAAGCAGTGAATATCTCTGTATCTGTGGTCACTGGTTCAGATCTACAGTACCTTTGGTATGTGAACTCTGATCTTGCTCCCCTACGGACACAGGCACCTTTTCTTTTCCACACTTTTACAAATATGGGACGTTGTCTTGTCAAAGTTTCTGTTCAAAATGTCCTCAGCCACAGTAATGTCACTAAAGAGTTTAGCGTTCAGGAGGAGGTTCAAGAGGTGGACTTTGAAATTGAAGGAAGGATGCATCCATTTGATATAACCACAAATGCTGCTGTTTCACTCCGTGGTCTTTCTTCGAAGGGAAGTGACCTTCGCTGGAATTGGAAAGTTGCAAGTACCAAAACTGTGTTTTTCAATACTACAAATCGGACCATTATCTACACTTTCCCTCATGCTGACATCTACCAGGTGTCTTTGAATGTCTCCAATGGCATAAACTGGCAGATTATTTCACACAGTGTCACTGTCCAGGATGCCATAAAAGGTCTAATTCTCAACATTTCCAAGTCTTCTTTCTGCACCAAGGACCAAGTTACATTCATTCCAACAGTTTCTAAAGGAACTAATGTAAGCTATATTGTAACATTTAGAAACAACAACTGGGTTCATACTCAGAACATTTTGGAGGGGCGGTTCACCACTTCAAACCTTCCAGCAGGGACGCATCTAGTTACAGTTAAAGCTTGGAACCAGGTCAGTCGTGCCGAGATGTCCTCCAGCGTTTTGGTCACCGAAGATATTCAAGGTTTGCATCTTGTGAACTGTTGTTCGGCTGCTCTAGAGGCTCTTAAAGAAATTCAATTCAAGGTAGAAGTTCAAAGTGGACATCCTATCAACTACACCTGGATATTTGAGCTGGTGGGGTCGGAGCCCACGTTGCTCATGGGACAAGAAGTGAGCTTTACACCACTTGAAAGTGGTTTATTGTCTGTTAGTGTACTAGCCACCAATGGAGCTTGCTCCAAGATGCTGAATGATAGTGCTGCAGTTCAGTGGCCTGTTAAGAAGGTCAAGCTTGTCTGTCATTCAGAAAGAATATTTGTTGGACACTGGGTCACGTTTTCTGCTAAGGTGGATGGAGGAAGCAACATCAGATACCTTTGGGACTTCGGAGACACCACTGAAACCTTGGTGACAGACCTAAGCATGACCAATCATACATATTACGTACCTAGGAAATACAGAGTTATGGTTGAAGTCCTCAACAATGTCAGTCATGTGACCACACAGCTAAACTTGGTGGTTGATGAGCTTCAGTGTTCAAGCCCTCAAGTTTCTCTTGTCCAGAACCAGTCTACTATCTTCAGGTCTAGACAGAGTTTTTTTGAAGCACAGGTGAACATTAACTGCTCTGCTTATAAAACTATGTATCTGTGGGAGATATTCAAAGAGTCAGATTGTGAAAATGGCAACTTAGAATTCTCTGGGAACAAAGTCATTCTGAGAAGTCACGTAGATGCAGTTTCACCTCTTCTCTTACTCCCCAAGCATACTCTCAATACAGGACAGTATTGTGTGGTATTCACTGTCTCACTTCAGGGGACTCCACTACTCGTCCAGCGAAAAACCAACATTACAGTGGTCGACTCACCACTGGTAGCCGTCATCAAGGGAGGATCACACAGACTGTGGCCCAGACTCAGTGACCTTGTTTTGGATGGATCCGAGTCCCAAGACCCAGATGTGGAGCCTGGAGTGGAGGATACACTGCAGTATCACTGGACCTTCATGACAGCAGTAAAGAGCTTTGGATGTTGATGCATCACTATCAATTTGACATTGATCACCTCAGTCTTACTAACACCCAGGTGTTTTTATTTTCAGAATTCCACAGAGTCTCGTTTTGTAAAGCAGCCCAATGGGACTAACAACAGTAAAATGACTGTACTCAGCACTCAGCTGCAGCCAGGTGCAGTCTACATTTTCACCCTAACTGTACAAAAGGCAGGGAGAAAACCTGCTTCTGTCAACCATACAGTGAGTATAATTCCCCTCATTCCATTTCCATACAAAAACATGCAAGATTGATTTTCATTGCATTATTCTTGCACCTGCAACTCAGTTCAGAAAAGTTATATGAAGTTATATATTACTAGAATAACATGAGAATAATGGATTTAGTTAAACAAGACATTTATGACACATACACCTGTCTCTTTTCTTTAGGTGACTGTGTGTGAAGGGCCCATGCTTCCTGTGGTTGTGGAATGTGTGTCCTGTTCTTTTCTGTCCTCCCCGCACCACACCAGTTATGCCACCTCCATCATCCTCTCAGGACAATGTGAACAGTGTGATGACCAGGCACAGGTAATGATAACTTTCCTTTTACTTGTGACGTTATGTTAATTAGATAATTATATTCAATCATTTTTGTGAAATGTTCTGTGAAATCATGAAAAATACTAATGTTTAAAGGCAAAAATAATAGCACAAGACAAGTTGCTTCTTAAAACATAGTCCTTAAAATTGCAATGGTGGTACAAGTGATTACAAATTATCAATAACTATCTTTTTAATTCAGGTGTTTATCTGCTTAGAGCATTAATTTGGGATTGCACAGTTTAATCCAAATTCAGTTTTAGCAGTGCTTAATTAGGTAGATAAATTAACACAATACAATAACTTGTCACCATATTATTTTAGGCACAGAACAAAGACATTCAGTATTATAATGATTCATTTATGTCTCTTCTCACAGTACAAATGGAGTGCTGAAGACCAAACTGGCATGACTCTTGACCTTAATGAGGTTGCCAGTTCTACAGGGAAACATTCCCCTAATTTGGTCTTGGGTCCAGGTGTCCTGCAGCAATGGCAGAGTTATACCTTCACTCTCAATGTATCCCAGCCTGACAGGGGGCACTGGGGCAGTGCCAGTCTGATGATACTACCAAACAATCCACCACATAGTGGCGTGTGTGATCTCAGTCCAGAGACAGATGTACGTCCACTGGAGACAGTAGTCACTTACAACTGCTCAGGTAACACTGTAGTGTTACTGTAGTAAAAATGTTAAAAAAAAGACTAGATGTCTTTTCAACGATTTTATTGGATTTTCCTAAGATCTCCTCCCTTTTTGTAGGGTGGCAAGATGATGAAAGCAGGGCCTCTCAGCTGATCTATACGTTCCAGGTAGCACCATGCCAGTCCACTGGCACACTGTGCCCTGTTCTCACTCTGTACAGGTGAGTACAGGCCTCAGCTGACATATTAATAGACAATGGAGTGTAATTCTGACTTGAACATTTAAAAAATTAGGAATTAGTATTAGGAAGAAAGTTTTGGATTTCCTTCATGACAAGCTTTCTGTCCCCAGGGGTACTCGTTCAACATTTGGCAGCCTGGTTCCAATAGGAAGTCCTGGGGAAGACAGTAGCATTTCAGTTATCACAGTTAGATTGCTGGTAGAAAATCATCTGGGGGCAAAGGTCATTGCTCTGAATAGGTAAGCTACCAGGACATAAGGCAGCCAAAGCAAAATAAATAGCTGCCATCATACATTACCTTTCATCACTGAGGTTATGACATGTCATGCATGTCTTTGTTGCATTTCAGTGAACTCTCAGTATTCTTGATTGCTCCTTTCTCCAGAGTGTTGATGATGAAAAATCCTGCAATGGACAAAGATGCAAATCAGCGTCTCGGAAACAAGAGCCAGACAGAGCTGTGGGCTTTGGTCCAACATGGCAACCCTCAAGAAATCATTCCATATTCCATTGCCCTCACCAGCCAACTCAATCAGGTGGTGTGTTAGCATCTTATCTCATTTGCCAGTGCCTGAGTTCACATTTTAAACAGAAAATTTTTTTAAATTAACTATCTGGTATCATTACAGAATAATTGAAGATTATGAGCATAGTGAATGTGAGAATCTGAAAAGGTTTGTTTGGAATATGAACTAATGAGTTTCACCCATCTGTCCACAGATGGAGTCTGGACAGACTGCCAAGGAGCTCATGGACAGGCGGGAGATACGGAAAAATGTGACTCAAGCCCTGGCCTCTCTCCCTGTGTCCTCCTTGCTGGATGTTGATCAGATCAGCTCAGCACTGTCACAGTCTACTGTGAGTAATCACCTAGTTTGTTTCCTCATTATTCTGTGGTCAGAGGTATTTAAGTGATTAGTAATATTGATAATACTGCAGGATATTAAACTTAGGGCGAAGTTTAATCCATTGAGAACATTCTTAAGTTGGTGCTGTTTCACACTGTTCTAAACATTTTAAGAATCAATTCTATAAAACTGTCCTCATTCTTTTTTATTTTTTCCAAGGCTGTTCCTGGTGAATTGGTGTGTGAAAACTGCCACAAGAAGGTTCTGGAAGCAGTGGGGAAGATGATTAATGTGATGGAGGAACATATGAATCCTGGTGTTCTGTCAGCTGTTGAAACAGGAAGGAACATCCTTAACATCATAGGTGCTGGTCAGCCACCATCTGTTGTATGAGACAGTCATTTACTGATTGGGAACATTACAGAATTGTTTTTTTTAAACCCATACATTTTGTGTTGTGTGTGTTTCTAGGTAGCACCCTAGCTGCTGTATCTCAGTCTGTCAGTGCTTCCAGTTCTCACCCAGCCTACTCAAGCGCTCCGCAGTCAGCTTCCAAGATGGCTCTGTCGGCGCTGGGTCATGCTGGGGCCCTGATGCGCTCTCTGCTGCATTCGCGTGTTCATGGTGAGGCGCCTCTTCTGCTCTCCACCCCTTTTATCAACACAGTGGGTTTCCATGGAGACCCCTCTGACCTCCTTTGCACTCATCAGACCAACCTAAGCCAGATCACCCCCTTTGAGTCATTTTCAACTAATGAATCAAAGAGTTCCCACCAGTGTCAGTTTCACATTCCCACCTCCCTCACTGCCCACCTGAAGAGACAGAAGTCTAAGGTGGTTCAAGTATTGTTTGGTATGGATGCACAACTAGGACCCAACCCTTTGCTGATTTCAGCCACCCCTCCAATTTCCACCACTGTGGTTGCCATGGAGCTCACCACACCTCAGGGCCAACCCATACCCATCCAAGATCTAGACCCTGAAGAGGCCATACGGGTCACCCTGCCCAACAAACACCCTGCGGGACAGGACGATGGGGTTGGAGACTCGAGGCTTGGTGACGCTGGAAATGGGACATGTCTTAGTGTAACACTTCCCACTGAAGGAGGGTTGAACCTCACAGTCAAACCTGTGGATGGACTGGATGAAAACGCAGGTTTATATATTTCCTTCAACTTCAGCCTGGACCAAGGTACAGTACAATTTATTTCTCTGAATCTATCCAATGAAGTACTTACCTGTTTACTTACTTTTGCTATGAGCCTATGTGACAAATTTGATCTATTTTAAGCACCTGTGGGTAGAGTTTATTAGTGCTGTCCACCATGTCTTTTATTGATAAGATTACTAGCAGTTCCCACAGTCAGAATCCTGAAACTGTATATTGGTCTGAAAGCATCAGTAACCACTATATTAACAATATTTGTATTATCAATTGATTAAATAACCATCTGAGTTCCCCTCAGCTTCACACAACACTGATATTTTTTATCTTCTTGTTCTAGTTGTATGTAGTTGCAAACAGCTGTTTTCAGCCTTGAATAAGCACACCTTGAATAATCTCACAGTGCAATATCAGCATAGCATCAATAGTAGTGCACTTTGGGTTGGGTCAAAGCGTTTTCTCTGACACAGCTGCCTCCTGTAGCTGAAAACAGAAAGAGGCAGGCTGACAAGCTAAACAGCAAGCTAAAATTTACCATAAAGCTCCAGGAAAGAGGAGCTATATAATAATTCTCTGTCGGTTTGTCTTTGTGAGTGACTTCTTTCACATATCTCATTGATTTTACATGGCATTTTTATAAAAAATTATAAAACATATCTATCTAATATATCTATGAGAGCTGCTTTCAGTTTAGTTTGTAGAAAAAAGAGATATTGTCACATTTAGACACATTGCAGCATTAAATGTTTATTATTTGAGAATTAAAATAGACTGTCCTCCTGATTTTCTTTTTTATAAACATACTTTGATTGATTGACTAAAGTTGATTGAATTATTCTAATAGTTTGGGGTAGATCGGGGTACTATCCTCTCTACATTCAGTCTTTAACAAAGGTAAGAGGCTTCACATTAAAGGATGAATATATTTTCCCAGAACACCCATGGGAGAACTGGGAGTTCTTGGAAGTTGTGGTGCACACATGACATTTCAGTATTTGATGTAATAATATAATGAGAGTGAACTATCTTTTAGGTTGATCATGCAATGCCTACATGATTATTAATTAACTTAACTGTATATCTGTGAATTTTGCATGAATTATAAATGAAAAAAAGACGCTTTCAAACTGCATTATGCATATGTAGGAGCTACTCCAGTGAGTCTGGGACATGTCAAGATTGAAGTGAGCTCTGCAGTGCGAGGAACTAATGCATCCCAGGATTCCCTAGTGAGAGAGTGGGCTCTCACTCTTTCTGCTCCGACCACCTCCACAGAGGAAACCATCTTTCTCTCCCCACTGTGAGTCACGGCCGTCCTCTGTAACTCAGTGCTCTGTGTGATTGCTCCTCTTAAATAAAGAATTTACACGACTGCATTTTGCTCCACAACAGTTTGAACAGGACAGATGAGCCTCTCTCCGTCAACCTGACCTCGTCTCTGCTCGGCAGAGGTCCCGTTCACGTGTCGGTGTGTGTGTTCAGCTCTCTGTGCCAGTACTACAGCGTGGAGGAGAGGCGCTGGAGCAGTGAGGGGCTGCAGCCACTGGAGGGCAGCACGCTCCACGCAGCGCACTGTCTCACCCAGCACCTCACCATGTTTGGGGCCAGTCTGTTTGTTCATCCCGGGGCTGCTGTTCTGCTGCCACCGGTATGTGACAACACAAAGCATTATATCAGCTGCTGTATAGTCCATATTTTTAAAAAACAACATGAAATATCTTTAATCTCATTCCTCAAATTCAAAATCAGGATTATAAAGTAATCGGCAGGCTTTTCCCATTCTCCCTCCATTGCTGTCTTATCTGTGCAGCCAGGCGGCCCCATGCGTAACATGGTGGTGGGGATTGTGTGTGCTGTCCTGGTTCTGATTCACCTGCTAGTGGGCCTCATCGCCCATAAACTGGACCACTTAGACAGCCTGAGACTGAGCCAGGTCCCTCTGTGCGGCCGCCCCGGGCTGTACCACTACAGAGTGCTGGTCAAGACTGGCTGGAGGCGAGGAGCAGGTCAGCCAAGGACGGGCTCATACAATGTAGAAAGAAAAAATCAAGACAGAAATATAAGAGTTTTCATGTTTTGATTTATGAAACCTCAAACTATATATATGATGGAAATGATTAATGCCATGATATGACCCATCAGGCACCACAGCACATGTTGGCATCAGTCTGTATGGTGTGAATAAGAGCGGCTCTCGCCATCTGCAGAGGGATGGAGCCTTTCAGCGAGGCAGCTTGGACCAGTTTCACCTGGAGACAGATGACAACCTGGGAGAAGTTTGGAAAATTCGCATCTGGCATGATAACACAGGTACATGGAAAAATGCAAAAATCTTCTCATTTTCAAAAGGTGTTGTGACTCTTATTTTTATTTTTAGATTTAAATTAAATTTTAAAACCTACTATATGACCAGATTATCTGTAGATATTTTACCATATTATATATAAAAATGGGATGAGTGTGTGTTTAGATGAATACTTAGTTTGTGAATAGGTTAGTTTGTGAGTAAATTGGTTAGCTGCAGATGTGTAACTTGAGTACTCCCACTTTTTTATCCCCCAAACAAGTCCATCCAGGCCAAGTCATCGAACAAAAGATCACAGCCACCCTCTAATTGGATACTCTAAGTACTCTGAATGCCTCCATGTAAACATAGCAGAATATCATCATATATGTAAATGCAGGTCTGGACCCATCCTGGTATGTCCAGCATGTGGTGGTTTGGGACCCTCACACAGACCACATGTTCTTCTTCGTGCTGGAGGACTGGCTCTCTGTGGAGAATCACAAGTACGGCACTGTGGAGAAGGAAGTCTTAGCCTCATGTGAGCTTTCACGTTTTACTTTTAACTGACACGCTGCAAAAACGCTTGTGTCACCATGTCAATGCTGTTTAATATTCTAGTGAGACAAGCAGTCAACTCTCTTGAACCTCCCCAGGTCCTGAGGAGCTTTCCCAGTTCTGGCGGGTCTTCATCTCCCAGCTGACGTTTGGCATGGTTGAGCACCACCTGTGGTTGTCACTGTGGGAGCGTCCTGCTCACAGCCGTTTCACCAGAGGTCAGAGGGTGACATGCAGTGCCCTCATGCTGCACCTCTACCTGGCACTGGGGGCTCTGTGGTACGGGGCTGTTGGCACAGAGGAGCACAGGTAGGATGGCTTATAACCCTGTGAAGCCTGAACCATGAAAGAATTACAAGAAAATTTAGATTTTTTTTAAACCACAGTGTTTTTTACACCATCTTATGAATAAAAGGAAATCTATCTTTCATATATCTATATGCATATATAATTTTTAAATTGTATAGTTTTTGCTACATTCAGCATTTTTATTTATTTTTTGGTTATTTTGTATTTTCCAGCAATTGATTGTATAAATCAGGTTTTTCAGGAAAAAAACAATCACACTGATGATGTAAAGGTCTGAATTAAGTCTTGGCATTAAAGAGTTAATATGAAGCCAAACTTGTCTCATGGCAGAACTATAATAAACCAAACATAATCTAATGTAGTATTCGGCTTACTGAAGTACACAGCATATGGCAGAAAACTGGGCAAAGGGCCATTGTTATAATTCTGACTGGATTCTAAATGTGTCTGATCATTCATACAAACATTAGTGTAGACAAGGTAACGAGTGTTGACACTTTTTCATTTCCTTAAATGTGGCATATGTTGGAAAACAGATATAAAAGAGGCTCCATTAGGTAGTATTCTTGAAAAAAATGTATTTACAGATATTTAAGTCTTTGAGTAACATTTCCCATCATAACTGAGACATGATATGAACCAGTCTGTCTGTAGATCCTGCAAAGCTGAACAGATCAAACTGTTTTGTGCTCTTTTGTCACAAGTGGACCAGTTTCAGCCCATCTGCTGGTTTACGTGGAAGCTGTTGCTGTGGGGGTGACTGTTGCGGCACTGGTGTTTCCTCTCCAGTGTTTCCTCTGTTTCCTGTTAAGAAAAACCCAAAGTCAGGTAATTTAAAACACGTTGAAGCTGTACTTTTAATTTTATGATAACTCTGAAAGCAGAAAGCGCTGTCATGTTTGTCTTATTTAGGTGTTCGTTTTAAAAAGATGTATATTTTTGTTGGGAGTTATTTTGCCTGCTCTCACACGTCCTCGGTGTGTCGCTGATTAGAGGTCATTACAGTGATTTATTGGCCGTGGGTCTGAGCTTTGTTAGTTAAACACACTTATCTCAGTGCCGAAACAGTACAAGCGCGTGCTTCCCATTTATCTGAATGTATACTCATCAAATGCTCACTCATCAAGTGTGTATTATGTGTGTGTAACCCAGGTACCCATGGACATGTCAGTTCCTCCTTCTCCTGTTTGTCAGTCTGTGGAAATGGATGTCTTCCTCGGCCAATCAGAGCTCTCTGGCCCTTCCTTCTTGTCCCTGCCAGACTCCTCCGGCCCAATCAGGGACAGTCCTTCATCTGTGAGAGGACACACACGGACACACACACAGACAAAGAAATAATTGCTGTTCTCCTTTCCCATCTCACTGTGTTTTTCTGATTTCTGTAGTTACTGGAGAGCAAGGCCTTTCACTCCAGTATTCTGGACTTCTGGGCTGCGTCTGGCCTGGCTCCACAGACAGATGGAGCGTGTCAGGAGGGCATAGACACGTGGCTGTCCTGCGACAGCCTCCTCAATCTACCAGTGAGCCCGTGCTTCACCAAGACACCCACGGACCCCAACCTTTTTAAGGCTTCACCTGCTGTTGGCCCCATACGCCAGCTGAGGAGGAAAAAGGGCCTGATGCAGCTCCGTCTGGCCTCCACTGGCTCACCCAGTGCTCTTCTCAGCCCCCTTTCAAAAGACACCTCCAGTCCTCAACGGTCCAACGCTGCACTGGACCAAAAGGGCTCCACCACGAAAACCAACTTAGCTACGCAAGCTAATAAACACAATCTGACAACACTTCTGACTCTATCTGGTGAGAAAAAAATCTAATATTCACCCAAGGGAAGTCAGGGTTTGTTAATCTGATGAGTTTGATGTCCATGTATAGTGTGGTTTCCTTAAAGTCAAAATGTTTACAAGCTTTCCACTGAGGGCCGAACTACTGAACAAGTTTGGGTGAATGTGTAGATAGATGAAGCGTGTGCCCGTCTGATTGTCTGTTTTTGTACTTGATGCCAGAGGAGGATCTGCTGATGTCTATAGCAGCAGCAGCAGAGGACACAGCAGATGTAACTAACAGCAACTCAGACAGCGGCCGGGATTCCCCCGCCACCTCCTCCTCACTCTCAAACATGTAAGGTTTCCTTTGTGAGTCATCAAAATGCCATTTCATTCAGTCCTGCGGTGCTTGAACTTGTCCACATTACTGTGATTTTGTGTCTTGTAGTCGGAGCGCCTCCTGCAGCAGCTGGTCAGATCAGACTGAGGATAAGTCCCTGTGTGGTGCAGAGATCCAGCAGCAGGGTCCACAGTCCTGTCCCTCCCTGTATGCTGCAGGACTGTACAAGTGTCCCTCTGTGCTCTCTGTGGACTCAGTGGCCAGCACCTTCCTGCCGAGCCCCTCTCCTGACTCCACACGCTCCTCCTCTACCACACGCATAGGTACCACAGCAGGCCTTCAAACTTCTGTCATCCCCACACAGCAGAGGTTGGATGAACTCACGAAAAACTCATGAAGTCACGTTCCAACCAACTTCATCAGATGTGATTTGACATAATTGATTCTATAAATTGGATATTTTAATCTTTTCATACACTGTACTTATCAAAGTCAATCTGGTTGGTTACTGAATTTAATGTACAGCAACCATTCATCACTTTTAGATAGTGTTACCTGTTTCAACCTGTTAACCTTTTCTTTTAGCTCATAGCATTGCAGCATAATATAGTATAATATAGTATAGTATAGTTTTTGGTTTATTTTGCTCTTTCTGTCTGTCAGTAATTATATTTTACTAATGTATTACTTTTTAACTAACAGTTTCAACAGGTTATCCCTTTACTTTTAGCTTGTGGCTATATTTCAACTGTGTTATATTACTTTTAAGTTACTATTCAATCCTATATGTACTTCATCGATTATATCTGGTTATGTTTCAAACATTTATCTTATCTTTTACATTTCAGCTGATGTAGCTGCTTGATGACTAGTTTTCATGCACTGCTATCATAACACTCAGTATACAGCTAACTCAATACATGGATTTAAAAAAAATTCAGAATTTCTTTTCTTTTTCTCAAATGACAGTGTTTTAGTTCATCAGTTTTTTAGTAAAAGCCAGCTGGTATCTTTTTATTCAGATCTTGAGATGCATTGTGAAAAGCATTGGTGATATCTGTTGCTCTCCCTCCTGAGGTGTTGCTCGAGGTCAGCCCAGCTGGTTGCTCCCTCCCTGGGCACTGTGTGTGATTTACCCCGTGGTGGCTGTCCTGCTGGGGGCCTGTCTGGCTGTGGTGGGACTCTACGGCACCTTCTTCTCTCGAACAGTAGTCCTCATGTGGCTGGTATCTGCTCTCTCTGCCTTTCTCGCCTCCACTCTGCTGCTGGAACCTCTCAAGGTGAGCTCAAATCTCATCAAAGGTCATTCAATTTCACTTGCCTCTTAGATCTTTGACAGAGTTCCTTTCATTTGCATCTTCATCTTCTTGCTCAGGTGTGTGTGCAGGCCTTAATCTGCACAGCACTGTGGAGGCCTGTGGATCCAGAGGTGGAGGACCAGCTGGCTCAGGAGACGACTGTGGTGAGGCTGTTTGGAGAGCATGGCGGGAAGATTCGGCCACCGTGTGGCTACGGGCTGCTTCAGGCTAAAGAAGAGGCCCGCAAAGTTCGAGCTCTACGATCACTTATGAGGGTAACAAGTAAAGCAAATGTCAGAATGTAGACGCAGTTTGTCTCCAGAAGTATCTCATGTCTGTTGATCTTCTCTGTAGCACTGCGTGTGCCAGCTGTTATTTCTGCTGCTGGTGCTGATGGTGAACTATCAGGACAGTGTGGAGCAGAGGCAGGGCCGGCTGTTGCACTCCGCTGTCAGACGGCATCTTCACACACCTCCCTTGGGAGTCCCTAACCTCACTTCCCTCCGAGAGTAAGCACAACACTCAGCTTCCTGCTGTCAGAACTCTACCTATTGCAGTCACACACTGTATGATCTGGGGAGGAAACCTTCCACATTAGGGCTCCTGCTCCTGTAGACATGTTATGACAACACGTTTTGACTGAGCTGGTTCTCGTCAGGACTGTCCCTGTCCAAAATCAGTGATGTGATTCTCTGCGTCGTGCAACTGTACTGTAAATTTCTGAATTCTCTGCTTGCCCCTCCACACACACACAAACCAACAATCTTGAAGTTGTGTCAATTTTCTCTTAACCCAGCTGGTCAGATGCAGAGCAGTGGATCAACTCCACCTTGGTGCCACACCTACACCAAAACCCTTCACTGCGCCTTGTTGGACTACCACGACTGCAGTACACACACACTCTCAGCCCTTTGGCAAGTGTCTTCCTGGGAGACAGCTACATAACAACACAGCAGACCTTAGCTGACCTGCACATGACAGACTGGAGTCTCAAACAGTAAGAGCATAACTTTTATCCGTTGGGAACAAATGGAGCAATACAATACTATCAAGTAGCGTTTTTGCATCATCCTAATCCTGATATGTTGAAATGCTTAAAAAAAAGCTCATTAAAAGTGCTTTAAGAATATTGATTTTGAGTTTATGCCTTCTAATTGTGTTTTTTTTCACTCCAGGGTTAGAACTCTTTCGATCGACTTCACACACTACCACAGGGAGTCCGCTTTATTTGTGTGTGTGTCCCTACAACTAGAGTGGGATCAGACACAGAGAGTCATCCCCTCTCTCTCCATCCATCCACTCCTCATCCCTTCATCCTTCTCTGGACTGGACCTGCAGGTGGCACTTACGGTAACAACCACTGTAATTCTCAAATACATAAAAAAACTGAAATGAATAGGAAATCATAATCTTAAGGAAAGGATTAAAAAATATTTTAGTGATTAAATCCACTTGCTCTATACCTCAGGTTCTTCTTCTCATCTCTGCTGTCCTCATCTTGTGTGGAGAACTGTGGTCCATGGCTTCAGAGCGAGCTCAGAGTCTGCATCAGTGCAGACAGTGGTTCCAGCTTCTTCTCGCCTTGTTGTCCCTAGCAACAGCTATCCTGCAGCTCTGCTTCTTTTCCCAGGCTAGTTCCTCTGTTTCCAAGGTATGAAACTGTAAGAAAGTCATCAATCATTACCGAGTAATGGTCTGTCTAGATCAAGCTGTAGTTTGATGACCTACACCTGAAATATCAACGTCAGCCCTTCTTGTCCCTGTGTCCTTCAGTTTAGGATTAAGAGGAATTCATTATAATTACAAAGACATGGATCTGTTGACCAATACAGCAAAAATGGACGATTCTGTGTGTTGCTTTTATGACATTACATCAACCTGTGTGTGCCACTCAGCTTCGGTCCGAACCACACAAGTTCATCAGCTTCCACAGAGCTGCCCTTCTGGCACAGAGCTGCTCTCAGTGTGCAGCTGTCCTGCTCACTCTGCTTGTTCTAAAGGTAAACGAGAGCTCAGGTTCACAATTATTCAACTCTAAATTTATTCAAAGTTGTCCCACTCTATTGGATGTCTATTTAATTGATTGCTGTGTGTTCCAGCTGCTGGGAACCTTGAGGTTTGTGCGGAGGTGGGTGGTGTTAGGCAGAGTGCTGCAGAGAGCCTGGAGGGAGCTGTGGGCTCTGACTTTCCTACTGCTGTTGCTGCTGCTGCTCTGCTCTCACCTCGGAAACACGGTACGAGAAGTTCAGCTGAATTGGATATTCGTAAAGATGTATCTGTATTTGATAAGCCTCGTCTTTGTTTCAGCTCTTCTCCCGTTCAGTGGAGGGTTTCCTGTCAGCGCGTCAGACCGGCGTCTCAGTGCTGTCCATTCTACGAGGCCGAATGGCTCTCCAAAGGTTATGCAGGGTACACCCAGTCCTGGGCCCTCTATACGGACTACTACTGATGGGGGGAGGTGTTTGGTTTGTGGCCAGACTCTGTGGAGCTGTTCTCATCCGAACATACAGGTACACACTCTTTGTATGCATTGTATGTATATGGATATGGATCTGTGGGTAAAAACCCCTGATCTTCATGTCAAAACTTCTATGTTACCAAAACTCCCAGTGTCCATTCTTGTGTAACATGATACGTTCCTAGTTGTACTAGACTGAAGGTTACCTGCATATCTGAGGTTTTACTTAAGCACAACAATGCCTTAAGGAAAATAATGAAGTAAGCTTTTAAATGCACGTTTACAGTGATAATGCTAATATAGTGATATTTGCCAGTCATCTTACTTTAGCATGTCACTATATTAGCATCCATTAATTAACAATTAACACAAAGTACAGCTGAGGTTGATAGAAATGTCATTATTTTTCTCACATTTGGTCATAAACTAGTTGGACAATTTACATTTCTGATAGAGTGACTATAGGAAATAAATGGACCAACACAGCAGTGACAATACATCACGTGAGACACAGGAACATCCAATTCAAGTTTCACTGCAATTCACCCAATAGCTAAGACATTTCAGAACCAGAAAGGTCATGTTGATGCTTGAGGAAAATGGATCACTAGAAAATGTGAATAACTTTATGGTCTGAGAAGCATGGATATCTGCACAAAATTTCATGAAAATGCATCAAACAGTTGTCAAGCTAGCCTGAACAAAAGAGGTTGACCAAAAAACACACTACATACACACATTCTAGCTTTCAGTTTCTAACCATTCCTAGAAGCTCCTGATTGTATTTAAAGGAATGAAGAAAAGCAGATATCTGATTATGTGTATGAGCATTTGCACTGAAAGTGTAGTTGCTACTAACATTTCAAACCTTGCCCTTGCAGAGGGCCATAAAGGAGTTTTTTAAGAGTAAATATTGTACAAAGTAGGTTTATTGCTAACTTGCTGTATCTTTAAGGGCAGAGCAGGCTGAGCTGTACCATCCAACCATTGAACCTCGGGACTATGAGATGGTTGAGTTCTTCATCAAAAGGCTCAAACTGTGGATGGGACTCACCAAAGCCAAAGAGGTAGATGCAGAATCAGTTGTGGTTCATTTCACTGGAAGAACTAATCAGAACACATTGCTGATTCCACACGTTTCTGTTCCTTTCTAGTTCAGGCACAGGGTGAAGTTTGAGGATATGGACGTCCCTCCTTCCAGGTTCTCTCAAGAATCGTGCCTCTCAACTTTATCTTCCAACCTGCCCTCTTCACACTCTCCTTCCCTTTTGTCCTCATTTTCATCTCCGCGCCCCCCATCCTCAGCTCTGTCTATAAGGTCTGAGGACTCTTCAGTGTCTGAGTCTGGGTACGATGTCCAGCCTCATATCGACCGCCTGCTGCCCTGTGTCAATGCACTACTATCTCGCTTTGATCAGGTCAATCAGATAACGGAGGACATTCACAACCTGGAAATTAAACTAGAAGATGCTCAGACAAGAAGAAGGAGAAAGTGGATCACTAACAAGGACAAAGCAGGAGAAAGATTCGGAAAGTCAGCAAAGCCAAAGGAATTGGAAAAAGATGGAAGGGAAACAGGAGAAGTTAGACAGAGGAAAATGGGTCTTCTGTCCCCTAAATCACGAATCTCCCTTCCGTCATCATTTACTTTCACTCCCTCCATGCTTCACTACTCCGCTGCATCAATCAGCATCATCCCTCGTGTACGCAGCACCCACTCTGAGTCCGAATCAGTACCATTCAGGCCTCAGGCATCAAGCGACAGCCAAACCTCTGAAGCAGCCAGTCTTGCGTCTGGAATATGTTGTTCGTATCCCTCAGGCTCTCCTGGATCTGGACTTCCCAGAAGAAGAGCTTGGCATTCTGGGAGTTCTCATTCGGCTGATGCAGCTCAGAGGATCTTCCTTACCCAAGGTGGAAATGGAGGAGAGACTTTTGCTTTCACCAACACCAGACCCAGGAGTGAAGAAGGAGTGAGAAGGCATATCAGTGCTGGAGTCCCTGTGAAGAGGAAGGCTTGGATCTCAGAAGGATCAGAGACTGAGCAGGACTAACCATGTACTTACACTGGAAGATGGATTAATTGATGGATCCCGTTCTTACTGATTGTACACATGAAGATAAATTTACTTATGGAGCTCAGTCTGTGAGAATGGTTGTATGTCTTATGTTCTGCAGGAAAGAATGACCACACATGATGTCATCAGGGGTATTTCAGCTGGGCTTGGAGCGCACTTATTTTTAAAACAAAGCCTGTTTAAACAAGGGCTGAAACTAGGTTTTGAAAGGTAGGGGCTTAGAACTGTAAGATATAGGCACTAAAACCTAAGATATCTTGGACTCTTGACAGCATTCATTTTGTGCATCCTGGCAAGTACCAAAACTTCACTGACAAGTACAATAATAAAAGTACCAAAATATTCCCCAATAAAACAAACAAGTTCCACCATCAACACCAGTTGCTGACTGAAAATGCCATTTATGAGGTTACAGTGAAGTTTTTCAGACTTCCAAAGAAAAACTATTTGGAAGCTTTGACTTGTAAATTGTTGTAAATGTGTGTGTCATGAGCTGTTTCACACTGAAGGGGAGATTCCTGTGCATTATATATACTTGCACATAAGAATTTGGATATGAGATATGTGGATATGATTGAATAAGTCAATAAAACTTTTAGTCCCTTCTGTCCTTCCTCAGCACATTATTTTCAACTCCTGCACAAGAAAAAAGGGATGCATCATTTTTTTAACCCCAATAATTATTTAAGCCAAAAAGCTGAGGGATTTTACACATAAGGGCAGGTAGTTTCTTATTAAGCAGTGAAAGACAAGTAACAAGTTTATAATATTGTTATTACTCAACTACAGAATGTATTATAGAGAGGCAAAACAATACAATAAAAGTAATAAAATATAAACACAAAAAAACTTGAAATATCTATGAAGCTAAACAATGGAAGTTAAGAGTTCCATATTTACAAGGACTGTTATCTTGAACAACATCATGCATAACCTTTTGACTTTGCAAGAACCTCTGCAATTTATTTTCTGCACAGTAAGACCTTCAACACGAACACAAATATCAAACTATAATACAGTTATGTAAGCTTTTTTCCCCCCAAACTGCACACCTTTGTTTAATCACATTGATTAAACACATTTAATGACATTGTTTTGAGGTCAACAAAGAGAACAATTACTTTCCACACCACTTTCTTTTACTTATCACTGGTGTGTGTTGATAGCCTTATCACTGTGTTGTGCTAAAATGTCAGTCAGCCTGTATAAAAGCAGATGTCAGTCTGTCTGCAGGCACTCAGGTTTTAGAGTCTACAGGTGAGTATACTACAGGATCACTACTGTATATATACAGTACAATATCTACTGTATTGCTTTTGCAGCTTTTCTGTTTGACTGTTCTGTAATGTAATTGGCATTAGTGACATGATTGATTGATTATATGTGACTGAAATTCATTTTCTTAAACAGTTGACAACAGAGCCAAGACAATGAAGTGGGCCTTTGTTGTGTGTGCCATGGTGGCACTGTCCGAGTGCCTCATCCAGTAAGACACCATACTCGTACTCGACACTTACATGTTCTTGTACTTGTTGGATTCTTTTTTTTCCTACTACGTGAACTTCATTAGCTCCTCTGAAGTAACTTCAGATATATAAAAATAGCCACACATCAGGTCTCTTTGTCTGCACTGTGCTCAATCTGAATTTGATTGAGGGTAGCTGGATCAGGAGAATGTACTCTGTGCCATCTTCCCTCGTATAGGAAAAGTGAAAGGTTTAAGGGAAAGAAAAGTCTCTTTACAGGTCATTAAAAGGTTTATAAATCTGCTGAATGACTACACTATTTGATGTATCCCAGGGTCCCTTTGGAGAAGGGTAAGACAGCCAGGGAGCTGCTGGAGGAGCAGGGTCTGTGGGAGGAGTACAGGCACAAGTTCCCCTTCAATCCCATGGCCAAGTTTGACGAACGCTTTGCTGTTGGCACCGAGTCCATGACCAACGATGCTGACGTACGTAATGTGCCAGACCAGATGAAAGAATAGAACTCTGAGAAATGGCATGTTTTTGGTCATGAGTAATCTCAGGATCTCCTTTTCGTTTCCAGCTGGCTTACTATGGAATCATCTCCATTGGAACTCCTCCTCAGTCCTTCAAGGTCATCTTTGACACCGGCTCATCTAACCTGTGGGTGCCCTCCGTCTACTGCAACAGTCCAGCCTGCAGTATGTAAAACTACACACACATATACCTCCCCACACTTAACAGACAGATGTCAGATGGATGGACTTGCTACCACTTTAAGAAGGTTTCTGACACAGATGACACCTAAATCTCACGAGTAAAAAAGGGATCGGATTATTCTCAAATAGGATTTAGGGGCGTCAGTAAGTGTGAGCATGGTCATGGTTAGGGCTGACTCTTGGACTTTTCACTGTCAGCTGCACCATCATACTTCTGCTAAACTCCATACAATATCATCTATCAGCAAACATAAACATTTTTTTTACATGTACGTTTCTAGACAACCATGACAAGTTTAACCCTGGCCGGAGCAGCACCTACAGAAACAACGGCACGCCTCTCAGAATCCAATATGGCACTGGCAGCATGACTGGCTTCCTTGGATACGACACTGTGACTGTAAGAAATAAAAGCAGATAGTATCACTTTGAAATGGAAAATTCACATTCATTCACAGTTCTTATGTACTGGTTAATACTTTGTTCCACCAATGTACCCGTATCCCTACACAAGTCCAAATCTGCTGGCTTTGAGAAAGTTTCTTTGTCCCATCCCTGTGTTTGTCTCATCAGGTGGGTGGGCTCGCTGTGAGAAACCAGATCTTTGGCCTGAGCCAGACAGAGGCTACCTTCATGCAGTACATGCGTGCTGATGGTATCCTTGGCCTGGCATACCCACGCCTGTCTGCTTCCGGTGCAACACCCGTCTTCGACAACATGATGAAGGAAGGCCTGGTCACCCAGGACCTCTTCTCTGTGTACCTGAGCTCGTAAGTAACTTTGTTTTATCTTATATATAGCAAGGTCGACATGTCTGAACAGCAAACTGTTACTATACAAATGATAAGACCATGATAATATAATTGGTTTATCACTTAGTTCTTACTTTCCTCTGTAGTAACTCTCAGCAAGGCAGTGTGGTGACCTTTGGCGGTGTTGACCCCAACCACTACTATGGCTCCATCACTTGGATTCCACTGTCTAATGAGCTGTACTGGCAGATCACAGTGGACAGGTAAGAAAACAGATGCAGCATCACAAAACCACTGTAATATATCCAAACCAAAGATATTATGGCCAGCAGCATTCTTTCTGATACATGCTGTACTTCGTATCCCTTTCAGTGTTACTGTCAATGGTCAGGTTGTGGCTTGCAATGGTGGATGTCAGGCTATTGTGGACACTGGCACCTCACTGATTGTTGGACCTCAGAGCAGCATCAGCAGCATCAACAGCTGGGTGGGAGCTAGCAGCCAGAACGGAGACGTAAGTGCCAAGAAAAACATGCTGAATGAGGTTTCTCTAACTCTCTAACTGTTGAATAAAAGACAAGACAACCTCTTCTTTCTCACTACATGGTCAACTGCAAGTCAAAAATGCTATTTCATTTTCCTTCTCTTCCCTCCTCGTTTCTAGTATGTGGTCAACTGTAACAGTATTGGCCAAATGCCAGATGTGACCTTCCACATCCACGGACAGCAATTCACCCTGCCAGCCTCTGCCTATGTCCGTCAGGTAAATGTTTACTTCCCTGCTGGACTTTGCATCGTCTCATCTCACTGTACTTCCCTCCCATATGAATTTTTTCTCTTAAATCCCTCCCACAGTCTCAGTACTATGGCTGCCGTACCGGCTTCGGTAATGGAGGTGACAGCCTGTGGATCCTGGGCGATGTCTTCATCAGACAGTACTACTCCATTTTCAACAGAGCTCAGAATATGGTGGGTCTGGCCAAGGCTAGATAATCTACCTGAAGTCACCTTTCCTAAGATCTTCACAATAATCATATTTATATTATATTGTCACAGTCGGGTCTCCACCATGAATGGTTTTCATTACCATAATGACTCCGATCTTTCCTTTTTCTGATAAGTGATTACATTTCCTCAAATACAATAAAAATACATCAATCCATTTGACTGGTGTTTTATTAAATTGTTCGTGCATGGATCCAAAAGATTTTTGACCAGATTGTGTGCTCTACACAGATTCAGAATCAGTAGGTGTTTGCACTACAGCACGCCGTCTCTGACCAAAATAAATTGGTGCAAATGGATAGACTTCATTCAATCTTGACAGAAAACCACCATTTATTTATAGTCTATAAATAAATAGTCATGCTAAATATTCAACGCCATATAGTGAAATATTCACACAGATCTCAGGGCTTTGCAGAATGTGACTCTTGCTTCTCAGCTAATAGCTTACTAACATTAGTTACCTCAGACATAAAGTAGAATTTGCTTTGAGGGAGAGAGAAAGTGTGATGTTAACATGCACGCACAGCCATTCCAGATAAAAAACAAAGATACCATTACTCCACTGTATCTTTACATGGCAAAAAGCTGCTATGTTAATGTTCTAAGTGTTGTATTTAGACACTTGTGTGTGAGTTAATGTACCACTATGGTGCAAAAAAAACAGCCAACTAAGCCAACCACATAATTGACATTGTCTTGAGGTCAGTGATTACTTTGAACACTTAACTTTACTTATCACTTTTGTGTGCTCATTGCTTTATCATTGAAACATTTAGAAATGTCAGAACACTTGTATAAAAGCAGATGCACGCCTGTCTGCAGGCTCTCAGATTTTAGACTCCACAGGTGACTACGTACTGGATCATATGCATGTTATTACTATTGCAGTTTTTCAGTTTGAATGGCTCTGAAATGTAATTGACCATAGTAAGATAAGTTCTCTTTTGCCTGACTAACAATCATTGGCAGCAGAGCCTGAGTACTACATCTAAGTCAGCAAGTTTCAGCCTTGTGGTGTGTACTGTGCTTATGAGTGAATATGATTTTATGTGAAAGTCGCCGGGTTAAGAGAATGTATGTCATATATCTGTATATAAAAGTACTGATGCAGCCCAGCCTGCTGTATATAAAACTACACATACACATGGATGGATGGAAGTTTTGTCGCAATTTTAAGATTTGCAATATTATATTCCAGATTCTTGGGTATTTTACAGTTTATATTGGCTGTTAGTTGCTTTTAGAAAATATTTTAATGTTATGATGAGCAATTTTGGCTGACATGTACAAACATTAATACAGGATCATACAAAGGTACAAGCTGGAAAGTGTAAGCTGAATAACAAGGTCTCCAGGCAAAGAAGTACCTGTTCATCCTGATAATACTGAATAAAGAAAGAACCAGATGGTGCCTAAATCTCATCAATAAAGACAGAATGATCTGATTTTCTGATTTTGATTTGGAGGTATCAAACAGCGAGTCTGGTCAGTGTTAAAGCTAAGCATTGGGCAAGAACCTCAGTTAACTTTTTTGTGATCAATTCTTTTTTTTTTTTTTTTTTTAGAATTTATTTTAAAGAAAAATACAGATGTCATTTGCTCATAGTTCAAAAGCAAATTACAAGACATGTATTTGCATATACACATAACTATCCCTTTGCAGTATCGGGTTAGTGGAGCTGTATCCGACCATTTCTGTAAAACTCTCAAACTGACAGTAAAGCCCACTTTACAACTTCCAGTGTGAAGATTCAGATCAGTCATAAACACAACAAGCACACACCAACTTTAATCACTTTAACCAGACCATAAGCTACCTCAGTCTTCTTATTTTGCACTATTACCATGCACATACATTTGCACTGACTGTAATTTGCCTTGTCTATTTATTATGTCCATTTATTCTTCTAGTTGATTGTACTTTCTTTGCTTTTTTAAATTTTTTTTTGCTTTCTGTATTTCATGCATCAAGGTTTGAGAGAACCGTAATTTCAATTCTCTGTTTGTCCTGTGCATGCTGCAGAAGTGACAAAAAGCAGACTTTGACACTGACTTTGACATTTGATTCCCAATGTGATCAAACAAGGCGTCTGACAAACTATTTTAATATGATTAGGAATTCAGGTAGGTTTAATACTGAATTATATTCGAGGTATCATTAAAGAAGGTCAGATCTGGTCAATCAGCCTATAAGTAGTTGTTCCAAACGCTAGATGACAGACAGCAGGTTTCTCTTGGTTTTTCATCAAAACAACAAGAGAAATAGTGAGATTCATAATTGTTTACTTTTAAAACTCACTTTTATATTTACATTTTTTAACTTATAACATGCATTTTTCCTGAATGAACATTTGCGTATGTGGGTTACTTTTTGCAACCAGGTAATGACTGGGCAGCTGTTAAAGTTAATAAATTATTGTTATTAGAAATCTATTCTATATCTATATCAGCAAATATGACTTTTTTTTTCACATGTACCTTCCTAGACACCCATGACAAGTTTAACCCTGGCGAGAGCAGCACATACAGACACAGCAGCAAGCCTCTCAAAATTTAATACGGCACCAGTAGCACACTGTAGTTCATACTCTGAACATTTGCATATTCCATGGACACTCTCTTGTGTATTTTTGCACAAATCTGCCCTCATTATTATGATTTCTTTCTTACATAATAGTCTTTATGTTTTATAATCACATATTATAGTCTACTTTTCCCTCATACCATGCTGAGCTGATCTCTAATGATAATTCACTTTTCTTTTATGTTAAACTGACCAGACCTAAATTCTTTTAAAGAACACACCTCTGACCTGCTGACCTCTGACTGATGGTCATCACACGACATGAAGACGAGCCATCACAAGGTTGTCTCTGACTGCTTTTAAATCTTACCTTCAGTGTTCTGAGGAACTATCTTTCAGCCAGACTCCTTTCACACATGAAGACTATGTGATTCTCATACTGTCTACTAAGGGTTGACATGACCTCACACTCCTTCCCCTCTCCACCTCTCCTTTGTTTGTACCCCATTATAAGTATCTGTGCTTATTCTGTTATCTCTTGTGAGTCCTCATCCAGCTGAGCGTTGTCTGTCAGCTCTCCTTCTTGCAAGAATCCATTAAAATATAGAAGACACTCTGTTCTAATCCGTTCTCACTATTTCCAGTACAGACAAAATATTTTTTCCCCACAACACGGTACAGCGCTTTCATTTCATTTTTGAAAAACAAGAATACTGTACATATTTCATTTAATACTTTATCTTTTGTTTGTTGAATTTTCTACTTCATTTTCGTTTATTTACTGGTACTAGTACTTGCTTCTTACTTGCCCTCTGTTTTTATTCTCTTATTGTGTTTGTTTTTATGCACCAAACACCAGAACAAATTCAATGTCTGTGTAAACCTTTGATAAACGATTCTGATTCTTACATAGATCAGCTCACACAGAACTGAAAGTTGAACGATTCTAAATGCAAGAAAAATGTGCACATCCTGATGGTTTACAACTGGTCTTTGAATATGAATTGGATATTAATGATTAAAATTAGTATTCTGATTAAAAAACATATCACATCACAAACGTGCTGAGTTTCTATCATTGTTACATTTACAGCTCTCAGGTGCACGGCATGAGGAAGTTTCACTCCAACTCCATATCAACATACCGGTCAAAACCAATTCTATTTTTAGCTTTCCTCATTCCAGCTGACAAAAACCTGTATGACTAGGGACAATGCTCTTGTCTCTCCTACCACCATTTAAGTGGCAGTTTCCTGTAGTTTCCTACAGCAGCAGAGGAATATTCAACTTTACAGAGACATCAGTTTTTTGTTCACTTCTGCTTCAAATCTGAGGTAACAAAGAACTCACAGCAGGCGGGGAATCACCTCGACAGGGTAAGTGGAGTTCCTGGAAACTTTCCTTTATCCTTTGTGTCTATGTTTTTTTATGGCAACCTTATCATTATTTGCAACAACCTACTGTGCTGAGAGATTGAGGGTTGACTTTGAGTTGTTCTATGCAGGATTTGAGACGGCAATGTCTGCACAAACAGCCCAAAGGAAAGAAATCACAAGCTACTGCGACTGGATGTCGCAACTGCCGCCTGAACTCCACAACATTTCTCTCTTTAAACTGGCTATACCAGGTATGAGAATGAAACAAAACCTGCTTACACTGCAACTGTACCGAAACAATTCACAGCACTAAGCTCAGATTTGACAGAATGTAGGTCAAGGACATTAAAATCAATGTGTTCACATTTATTTGCATAATGTATCATGACTAACCATTATAGTAAAAGCCATTTCAGGTTTATGTTTAGTTTAAAAGCAGTACACTGTGAGAAAACAGCATGAAAATCTTTGAAATTATAACTGTTGCTGCTAGCATGGCTACAAATTCCAAATGAGATATATAGTTTTTCATGGACAGTGACTATATCACATTTATTAAAATAACAAAAAATAACATTACTGTGTGTGTGTGTGTGTGTGTGTGTTTGGTAGGTAGCCATGACTCAATGAGTTATGATTTGGACATCAACTCTCGTATAATAGAGCCTGACAGACTGAAAAAGTTCAGCAAGATTTACTGTGCACGTAAAATAGTGCACACATGGGCAACGACTCAGGTAAATGAGCTTAAAACCAGTCAGTGAATGGATTTGTGTATATGAGGAACAGAGGGAAGTGTTTGTTTAACTGCTGTAATGGTCTGCCATACAGGAGGAGACCATCGCAAAGCAAATGGATGCTGGTGTTCGCTACTTTGACTTGAGGATCTCTCGCAAGGCAAACGACCCCAGTCCCACCAAGCTTTACTTTCATCATGGTCTGCACACACGGACAGATGTGGAGGTGAGCTGGAAAGGTCATATGGCCATGAGCAGATTGTGTCTTTTTATTGTGTAAATATCAATAAATATTTAGGAAAGGGTCATCCTGTGTGGATATTTGGTCACTTGTAGTATCAGGATTTTTTCATTTTACAGTATTTTTAGAGTCAGTTTAGATATATTCTTCCACTTTCAATGGCACTAAATACATCAATAAATAATTAACTTATAACTTAATATAAGAGAACATGCAGTTGAATAAATAAAATACAATAGACCCAGATTTTATGGACTATGGGATGTCTTGACATCCTAATGGTTTTACATGCTGGTCACATAATTGTCATCACCAGTCTGAGTCTGGTCAGAAACCTTTATTGCACCTCATCTACCTCATCTTGCCGTTTCTTATGCCATTTCCAGTCCATTATCAAAACCGGGGTTACAGGGGTTAGGGTTAGAGACATTAATGTCATTTTAGAGACATTAAGTCACGTCCTCAGCGTATCTCAGCACTGTGGTTAAAGTCCTTTGGTACAATATAGAAGATATCTTTATTTGATGTCTACAGTACTAAGAACGACCAATCTGCCACTGTGGTCAGACTGTTCTCAGGGTCATAAATGACTGGGCAGAGAAGCACCCAAGAGAGGTCCTCATCCTGGCTTTATCCCACTTCAAAGGGTTTACCAAGGAGATAGAACAGCGCCTCCACGTCCACCTTATCAGCTTCATCAAGACCTTGTTTGGAGCCAAACTCTTCTATAGAGCGGTAAAGTAAATTTATTTGTTTTTACAGTAACATCAATAAGTCAGACATATTCTTTTCAAATAAGAATAACTTGAACTTATACTGCTTCCAAAATATCTGGATGTATCACAACAGGACATCCCGACCCTGAGGAGGTGCTGGGACCAAGGCAGGAACGTCATCGTTTCGTATGATTATCCAGCAAACCAGCACCCTGAGATATGGAGAAAAATACCATATTTCTATGGCAAAAGTATGAACCCCACAAAAGTTGAATCTAAACTTCGTCAGTCTTTGGAAACAGTAAAGCATTCTCACGGTGAGTTTTCTCTGTTCAGTGTGTTGTAAACAATAAAGGGTTTGGCTTCTACATTGGTGACCAGAGCTGGTAATACAGAGGCCTGGAGAAGAAGGAGGAAAACTGTATTTTTGAGGCTCGTTGGAGTTTTTAACTGTGCATGAAACTGTCTCATTTTAATACTAATGCATCTATAAGACCTACGGAAGCAAATGAGACCAACGGTGAGAAGATGAACTGTTTGTCACTGGGTTGGACTTTTTTTTTTTCATCATACAAACAGTGCTTTGCTGTGGCTGAATTCAAGGCACACCAGCTGTTAAGTGAAGGTCTGTCTCCAGAGCTCTCTCCTGCTCTCCTCCACAGCAGAGATGAAGCAGCAGGAACAGTTTTTAATTCATTCCCTCTCCTGAATCAAGTAATCAAATCATTCTAGCAGTGCACAAAGTTACCATCGTCCACAAGTCCAGCAATTATTTCGATGCATTAATTATCTGAAGTGTGATCATTCAAGACATTTTTGAAAAACTCTGTTCTGCTATGTGAAATGATTGGCGAGCTTCTCCTCGCCCTGCAGGTTTCTTTGTGTGCGGCTTGAACCTGACGCTGCCAGAAGATGCCAGCATACTCAAGTACATCCTGCGCCTTTGCGACAGCTTCGTCAACGTCGTCCAGAGGAGTCTGCCGCGGCTGCTGCGGTGGCTGCGGGAGCAGGAAGGCCGCACGCCCATGAACATCGTCGCCTCAGACCTGGTGACTCGGGACGACTTTGTCCCGACTGTTGTCAAACTCAACTTCAGTAAACACGTGAAGCCATAGTGGAAAGCTGTCTCATATCAGTCTTTCTCCTTTTTTTTATTGAAGTGCTGCACAGACTGACCGCAGGTTACAGCTGCTCTGTTTGACCTCTCGACCCCTCAGACCAGGTGATTGCTCTACATTTACATTTAAAACCAAACGTGATGGAGATTTTTCAGTTGTTGGCCTGGCCTTCAAACTATAGATCATGCTCCTCTTTGGCACAGTGAAGACATATAGATCACATTTTTGTATTGGTTGTTTATGAAATGCTGTTTGTATTATGGTTTTATTAAATTTTTTATGCTCATCTGCTTTTATTTTGTCTCTTGATTTGCTTGTAAAGCACTTTGGCTTGTTGTTTTTAAATGTGCTTTTTCAATAAACTCTCACAAACTGCTGATTTATTATTTTTAGAGTAAACAGTTGTGACCTCTGTGGGAGCGCCCCCCTGTGTCAGGCAGCAGTGTTGCACTCAAACTTCACCTGCCGCCTGAAGTTTTGGCCGCCGCGTGCTAACGAACTGTTTGGTTAGCAGTCTGATGTAACTAAGCGACTCTCTGGATTAGGATGTTGGGGCTAGCATGGCGGCGCTCTGCGTGCAGGAGTAGCCGTTTGGAGCATTCTCGTCTGTTCAGCGCGGCTCTCTGCGGGGCGGGCGGTGCTCTCCGAGGCTCGGCGGGTCAGCTCAGGTGCTTCAGGCTGCTTCTCCACCCACCGGGCGACGGCGCAGCGCTCCTCCGCCCACTGCCGGCCTGCTGCCTCAGGTAAAGCCGCCCCCGGCTAACAGGTTGCTAACGCAGGGTGTGTGTTACTCCGACGAGCTGCTGCTGACATGCTGAGAGTTCATGTAGTAAAAGAAATTCAGACATTACAGCTGTCGGGAAGTGATGTGTCTCCAGCCGAATGATGGTTGTTGGTGGGACGATTTTGGACGAATAAAAAGGTTCAGCGACAGTCCATTATAAAATTGTACAAATAAATGTCACCTTTACATTTCTATTGTAAGGAGACACAACATGGGTAGTAATTACACCTGGCCAAAGTCCAAATGGTTGGTATATTAATTCGGTGGAGCTATGTAGGGCATAAAGCAGCACGTATGCCTAATAATCAGTTATTTTGTCTAACTGGTTTGTCCGGTAAGTGTACTTCATAACCACCCCCGCTAACGGTAAACTAGCTAGCTAATGCTAAATGCCCTTGGATTACAAGTACAAAAACCAGAAAGATTAAGCGCCCGAAAGCAGAGCTACTCCAGCCGAATTTAAAAAAGAACTCTCATATATCGGCGTTTCTTTTCAGTCATGTTTCCCGGGGTTTAAAGCGTTGGTATAAGCAAAGTGATGTTAAATTAGCGACTGTTCAAATGGAGGTCGCCATGGCTGCCCATTGGCTAACGGCTACAGCAGCTGTAGGGGGGTTGGCTGCTGAGGAAGCTTTATCTCAGCTAGCTGGCAGTTCAATAACAGTGCGACTTAAAGACATGCATGCTGCTTCAGTCAGCTTCAGGAACACAAATCTTTTGGCTCCATGCTGTGAAAACATGTATAATTATTTAACATCACACGGGCAAGATTCCCTGTATTTGTATGACAGTAGAATAATTCATATGTATAGACAGTTTACAATAATATAATGTAATAATGTAATACAAAATGACATTATTTAATGTGACTCTTAATTCAGCAGCATCAGCATCAGCATCAGCTGCATATTTGATTTTATTCACCATTCAGATACTAAAATCTTAACTTCTTTAACGACATTTATTCTTCTATTCTGAATTTTCTACTCTCTTTTTAAGTGAGATTTATTACAGTTCAGGTTTTGTAGTAATTCATTTTAGCTCTCAGCTTCTTTAAGTAATGCAGTTCAGCTTCCAAACCTGCCAGTTTTACATTCCAACCTTGTGTTTTCCATCAGCCTAGGCACTTCATTTAAGTTTAAATTTTCCAGGTGATTAATTTCACATTTCTGCATTCCCAGCAGTGCTTTCAAATTCAGATCACCTTTCAGCATTCACACACATTTTCTGTGGGAAATGCGATTTTGTGGTTTACACCTGATAAAACCTGTCACAGCAGAGCATCTGTTAAGTGATATTTTAGTGCACAGAGCTTCTGGATACAGGTATGACAGGTGTGTTTAACATTAATGAGGCTCAGTGATAGAGTCCTCAGGATGTTCTCTGTTCCATAATTAGCACAGGGACTGTCGATGAAAACTAATAATACAGGAGAAATGGCATAATTTTCTTTGGAGGGCTGTCAATGTCAATCACAAAAAAATAACAAGCCCATGAGGTTCTTTCACTCATGCAGAAGTATTGAGGCACCAAGATGATGAATTCAAAGATTTGTCTCTTAATTTCCTGTTCTCTATCTGGTCTAACTACAGGCACACCAAGTAAACTCAAATAAGACTGTCTGATTTCTCCACATAATCACTAATACGCAGTGACGAAAACTGTAAATATTTTTGTGTTTTCAGTTCGTCTCTCTCTATGAGGATGGCCTCAGGGGGTGAAGGACCATCATCCTCCTCTCACAGACACACCAACAGATTAGCCAAGGAGAGGTCGCCCTACCTGCTTCAGCATGCACACAACCCTGTGGACTGGTGAGCGCCTTTTTAAGAAAGGCACACATTTCTGAACACTGACAGAACATCATATATAAACCTTTGCTTCAGGTATCCGTGGGGACAAGATGCTTTTGACAAAGCAAAGAATGAAGACAAACCGATCTTTTTATCAGGTAAGAAGTCCCTTTTGCTCCTTTATTATTATTATCATGCTTACACATATTTATGATATGAGATGACACTTAAAATACCAAATGGATATTGACACACATGCATTCACAGGATGTTACCACCTTACTCCAGTTGGCTGTGCAGGAAATGACGTGTCTGTTTCCTTTTATTTTCTCTCTCTCGTTGACCATCAGTGGGCTACTCAACGTGCCACTGGTGCCATGTTATGGAGAGAGAGTCCTTTGAAGATGAGGAAATAGGCAAAATCCTTAGTGACAACTTTGTCTGCATCAAATTAGACAGAGAAGAGAGACCTGATGTGGATAAGGTCTACATGACCTTTGTACAGGTATGTGTGTACATGTGTGTTTATATTTATGTTTTCTCAGACAAGCCTTCTATATCTTCTCTTCTAATGCTCTCTTGTGACTTTTGGTCGCTGAAATCTGCAGTCAACAAGCGGAGGTGGAGGTTGGCCCATGAGTGTGTGGTTGACCCCTGACCTACGACCTTTCATTGGAGGCACCTACTTCCCTCCCAGAGACCATGGAAGAAGACCCGGGCTCAAAACTGTTCTCACCAGAATCATAGACCAGGTAAAAGAGACTTTATTTAGACACTTTTTTCTCAGCCTTTGAGATTTGACTGTCTGTCATCTTTGACTCATGATCCTCAGTGGCAGAATAACCGACCTGCTCTGGAGTCCAGTGGAGACAGAATCCTTGAAGCTCTGAAGAAAGGCACGGCCGTCGCTGCAAACCCAGGAGAGTGTCCTCCACTGGCTCCGGATGTTGCTAATCGCTGCTTCCAGCAGTTGGTGCATTCCTACGAAGAGGAGTACGGTGGCTTTAGAGACGCTCCCAAGTTCCCCACACCAGGTGGACTCAGCAACAATCACAGTGGACACGTGACCTGTTGAAGACTGTTCATATGACTCTTTATCTCTCTCTCTCTCTCATCCTCCCTCCACAGTGAATCTGATGTTCCTCATGTCTTACTGGTCTGTGAACCGCTCCACCTCAGAAGGGGTTGAGGCTCTGCAGATGGCCTTACACACACTCCGCATGATGGCACTGGGAGGCATCCATGACCACGTAGCCAAGGTTCATATATAATCAAATAAAAAACCTATTTGAAGATGTCATTTTGGGCTGTGGGACGTTACAGAAGCAATCTTTTACTATTTTACCATCTGATCTATTCATTAGTTGATAAAGACAGTTATTAGTTGTCATCAGATGAAGTGATAATGAAAATGATTATTATTTGCTACCCCAGTTTAGATGTACTGTATACATTTTTTTTAATGTTCTCTTCTTTCTTTCAGTTCAGGTCAGACATGCTTTGCAATTTGCTTGACAGGAGAGAAGCTTATGTTGCCTTAGCAGCGCAGTATTTGTTGTTATAATGCATGTGATCTAAACAGAATATTAGTATCAGAAATGATACATTGTGTCTCTCTTTCTCTCCGTCTTTTGCAGGGTTTTCATCGTTATTCTACAGATTCCTCTTGGCATGTTCCCCACTTTGAAAAGATGCTGTATGATCAGGCTCAGCTGGCTGTAGCCTACATAACTGCCTCCCAGGTGTGTGTGTCTGTGTGTGCGCGCTTGTGTATGTGTGTGTGTCTCTGTATCCGTGCCTTCTTCTCTGTGTATCTGTCGGGCTATCCCTCCATCATTCTGTATCTGTCTTATCCAAGTAATTTATCCCCACATTATCCATTCAATGAAAATCCATCCATGTGAGACTTGGAAATAACATTTGTTTTAGCTTCAGAGTAAATAGGAACACTCAGAACAGTGAAGCTGCTAACACACAAGTCACAGCTTGTCATTTGCAGTGTTTGTTGTTCTCAATTATTTTTTTTGCACATTTTCACCTGTAAATATGCCGATGTTTCTTAAAAAGGGAATTCAGTTTAAATAGATTTTAACTTCTTTCCACTACGGTGCACAGTGTTGAATTAAGATGCAGCAGTAAGAGCTGGAATTAAAATATTTTTATGTTTCTAATGCGTGTATGCTGGGCTGACCTAAGTGGACAAAACGTGAATTAGGACACAAGCGTGCAGAACAAACAAGAGACAGCCACACACACTGGGCACACATAGGTACTTGTGTTTAATGAGGGTATAACAACTACCTCAGCATCTGTATCAAGTTCTGCAGTAAACAACCAGTATATAAATAACATGACATCTTTAAGGTTACTTTATAGTTGAATCATGACTCTAAGCAGGTGTTTGCTCTATGGTTGTGCTTTTCCAGGTATCAGGTGAGCAGCTCTTTGCAGATGTGGCTAAGGACATACTGCTCTACGTCTCCAGAGACCTGAGTGATAAGGTGAAGCATCCACAGGCTCGTTAAACTCTGTGTGTATGAGTGCATGCTTTTAAAATACTAGTTTTATGAGGACCAGATGTCTCCACTGGAGCACCACAGGGATGATGAATATTCTACAGCAAGTGTTTTTAAAGAAGATATAAAGGAGAAATCATGATAATGTTTAGTTTTGGGTTGTTTTTTTCCCAAGGTTAGTGTTAATGTAGTGTTTGGGAAAGGAGGTCGGCAAAGGATCATTAAAACAAATCATTAAAACAGAGCAATATAAAGCACATTTGTTGACACGGTTTCTCTATCCCCTGCTGACAGAGCACAAACAGAAACTGTAAATCCCACCTAGAGATAAGAAGTGTGTTCTTGCCTGTGTGCGCACATCTGTGTGTTCGTACATCCTCGAGGGCAAGGGGTGGGACCCCCCTGACAAATAGCTTCCTAAACCCCTTTGCTCTGCGCTGAGGGTCAACCCTTTTTTTCCTTTTGATTAATGAGTCGACAGCAGCGAACGGGGCACACAATTTAAACCACACTCGTAATCATTATACTCCGCAAGATTTATTATGTAATTATACATTAATGAATTAACGTCACAAAGGTAATTTACGATAGACTGTATGTTTCTTTTGTGGCTGTGATCTTCCCTCACCGAGGGAGGCTCCGCAGATTCTCTACATGACTGTAAAAATTCCATTGGGCACTGTATAGTGGTATTATGTGATTTCAGCATTTCAGCATTCTGATTACTGCTATTTCATTTCAACGCTTAAAATGACCATCATGTTAACTCTCACTCTCAGGGCTGACATAAATACCTTTGTGTATACAGTTCTCAGACCCTTGAAAGGTTTTGATTAATCATTGATTGCCGTCAGATTTGTCATTTCAATCTTAACCTAAGATGGATTCTTATAATTTCACCACATCCACTCAAAATGTAGTTTCTTTGACCTCCAGTGGTTCAACTCCTCACCGTGTCGCAGTGATGTACTCCAGGGAGTGTCATCACACCTCATCACACTGCTGGGTGTTACAGCCGCAACTGTGCACACTTGTGACCTCACTAAGCCACTAAGCCAGTGTCGCTGGCTGTGGTTAGAGTTGAAACAGACTTGAGACTTTTAACCAGAGAGTTAGTCTAAGAATATTATTTTTGCCCCTACTTGATATTATGTAGACACCTATCTATGTATTCTAACTTTACCATTGGACTGACTCTATAGTGCAAACTGAAGGCTCCTATACAGACCAAACTTACCTCACGTCATATACCCCAAATCAGCTTTCTGATAAATAATAGTTGTCTCTCCTTCCACAAACAGTCTGGGGGTTTCTACAGTGCAGAGGATGCAGACTCTGTCCCAGCATCTGGAGGACCAGAAAAGCGTGAAGGGGCTTTCTGCGTCTGGACAGCCTCAGAAGTTCGGGAACTTTTGCCGGATGTGGTAGAGGGCGCCACTGGATCTGCCACGCAGGCAGACATCTTTATGCACCACTATGGGGTGAAGGTGCAAGGCAATGTTGCTCCAGAACAGGTACCTTACATTTTTATTATGTCACCTGTAGCCAGCAGTTGCTTTGATTGGAGTAAAAGATAAAAGTCTATCAATTTAAAAAAGTTAAAATCTAGACTCCAATTTGATGCTTATGTGTAAAAATGAATCAAAACGTCATTAAAATCATCATGTAAATTGAAGAGATAATTGGAAATCTTTCATCTTGTTAAGATTATTTTATTTTACTCAGATAGCAGTTCAGGGTGTTAAAGCTGGTCCATTAAGGCATTAACAGGACATCTGTTGCCGTCAGTATGAGTTCATTTCTATGAAGTCCCTCTTTTCCCTGTACTGTATGTTGCCAGGACCCTCACGGAGAGCTGCAGGGCCAGAATGTGCTGATTGTACGTTATTCAGTGGAATTAACGGCTGCTCACTTTGGCATCAGTGTTGAGAAAGTCAATGAGCTCTTGGCCTCCGCCAGAGCCAAAATGGCAGAAGTGAGGAAGGGTAGACCTCGCCCACACCTGGACACCAAGATGCTGGCTTCCTGGAATGGTAAAGTCTAGACAAGTTTGCACAAAAGTTTACAGTAAAACGACAGAATCACCTCATGCCAGTCGAAAGAATCAAAGTCAATGCATCTGCAGTAGAAGTGGCTGAAGGGGATTTTAATTTCTACCACCTTTGAACCAAACACACTGACTTTGGACAGAATAGTCAAAAATATCGTGTTCTTATTAATCACCATATCATACTGATGAAAATGTGAGCTATTTCTCAAAAAGTGAAATGTTATAATATCTATCTTCACTCTCTTTTACTGAGTAAACGGACTATTGATGCTTTATTCAATAGTCAAAATGGCAACCATAAGCTGGAGCAGTCTGTTAAAGGTATTGTAAGGCTGGAGAGTCTCCTTCATGTTGCCATCACTGTAGTAATTGGTGTTAGAAAGAGCTGCAAGTACAGCCTGTACTTAATCTTAAGCACAAATTTTTAAAACATCCCTTTCTTATTAGTCTAGTGGTCATCAGAGAAATTACAGTATGGAGAGACAGTGACAATATTAGATAAATGGATAGACAAAATATATCGTATCAACCTGGATTGGTGGTCATTGCAGTTAGAACTCTTTTGGGGAAAAAATGCAGCTACATCACTGTTGCATTTGTCCAAAAAACTTATAAAAAGTAAAAAGTAAACAATATATGAAAATAAATGTTCATTTTCAGCCACAGTATCAAGACGTCACTACTGTCAGTTATCAGGTTCTGTGAGTTTCCCTTGGTATTGTTTGACTTTTTTACTTACAGAACAACAGACAGATAGACAGAGTAAATCTTAAAGTTAGAACGCAGGCATACTGTAGCTACTTCAGAGCTGATTTCTACACAGGAATATTCATTCAGACATTTATCATTAGCAGTGTGAAAATGTTTGTACATTATTATAGAGACACTAGTTGTCACTTTCCATTAACGTGATGCCAATTTGGACACATATCAACGCTGTTTGTCCAGCACATTGTCTCAGATGTGATTAATTACAAGAACAAAAAACACACAACACAAACACACTCCGTATACATACACATACAACCGTAAGTTTGGCTCCCCGGGCTGATGTCTCAAGACAGAGTGTGTTAGTGAGGTAATGAGGCACTGCGATACTGAGAACTTTCCAATTAGACGCAAGACTCCCCTTCTCCTCTCTAATAAAGAAACCCCTCCATTAATCACCTGTCCTCGGCTGCAACACTTTGAAGACCAGGCTGTGCGCTCGCCGGGCTTTGATACACTACATGAAAGAGGTGTGCAGGGAAAGAGGGAGGAAGTAATGGATATAGAGAGGGAAGAAGGAAGGAATGAGAGAGAACAAGGAAACTTCAAAGAGAGCGGGGAAAAGAAGTGAGCTGGGACTGTGGCGTGCTTTCACACTTGAGCCTCAGCAGAGAGAGAAGATGATGTTTAACATGACACAACAGTCATTTTACAATCATCCCTCCATCGCCATCACTTTCTCTTTGCTCCTTTCAGGTCTGATGCTCTCGGCCTACGCTCGCGTCGGAGCTGTGCTGGGGGACGAGGCCCTCCTGGAGAGGGCGGTGCAGGCTGGCAGCTTTCTAAAAGAGCACCTGTGGGATGCTGAGCGGCAGACCGTCCTCCGATGCTGTTACCGTGGAGACCAGATGGAGGTGCAACAGATGTAAGGAGAGAGTTTTGATGATGTGACAGTTGAGATATAAAGGCCCTGAGCTCCTATTCTCTCAGTCAGCTTGTTACTGTGTGAATGACTGTGTCTTATATGAACACAGTTTCTGCTGAGGTTTGAACACTGTCAGTTATTGAACATGAGAGATTTTTTTTTTTGTCTCTTTTTCTCTGAGTGATTTTGAAGTGAGTTGTGCCTATCAAGATGTTGTAACATTTGAACTGTTAGTCATGGGGTTGTTCAGATATGTTGTCAGGTCACGGTGAGTATTTTAAACATACTATGGTCCTTAATCTACATTTCCCCTGAACAACAGAAAATTGAGATGAGCTTGAGATGATTCTAGCAGTGGGACAGTAATGCCTTAATATTCTGTTAACTCCGAGGTTAAATGGTAATAAAGCAGATTCTGTGAGACAGAGTTAGCACAGGAGCAGTAAGGATTAGGACAGCAGTTTATATGCAAACAGGAAATGAGGCTATCGGGATGAATCCGGTTATGGCAGGAAATCAGGGAACATGTTCACATGCAGCACGCTAACCTGGTTACTGCAAAACTGTATTTACATGCACAGGTCAGTAATGTGATTTCTCCTCTAGCCTCTATCATACTGTATGTTTGAAATGAGATTGGCCATATTTAAAGTGGATTATAGAAGCCTGTTGAATGACACATGGTGCTGAAAAGTTATTTGGGCTGACTGCACAGTGAGAGGAGAGGCACTGCAGCAGGACTATATGCACTTTTCCTTTCCTTTTCCTGGTACACTATTGTGTACTGATCAACTGTGGAGAAGTGTTTAGACTAGACTAACATATCCTAGTTTTAGTTTTTAGTCTTGGTTGAACTAATTTCACGGCCAAGAAATCAGGTTCTTTTAGCGGTGATTGGACTGTGTTAACAGAATATCTTGCTGATTGGCTGGTGGCAGCGTTCAGTCAGTGGATTTGGCTGAGAACTTTCCCGAAGCATCAGAACATAAACACACACGCTCACCCAACACACAGGACCTTGTTGATTGTACAGCACCACTCCAGGTGTCCTCGTTCTGCTGGCCAGTCTGTGCCCCAGTTACTGCGAATGAGTGAGTGTTAAATGCCACCGAATCAGCAGAAAAATATGCCAGGAGACCCGCAACACGCATGATGAAATGAGTACAATTTTAAACACGCGCATGAAGCCTTGTTCCACGGCTTCTGTCTCATTCATAATTGTCCAATTCAGGATGCTGTCAGCACTGAGAATGCTTACAAAGGCCTTTTTCTCACGCCTGCTTCAGTTTCCGTGCACGGTTAAATCACATATGGGCCGTGGACTAATTTACCAGGAGGAATGGTAGGTGCTGAGAGTAACTGGGTTAATAGGCTGTGGAGGTGCTGTGGAGCTGATGCCATAGATTTTTTGTGGCCCTTGCCAGGCATGTGGTTGATTGAGAGTCTTAGCGTGGTCTTCAGGAAGCAGAGGGAGGCCTCCGAATGAGAGCAATGAGGCTCTGGCAAAGTCCTAATGGGGCACTGGTGATGTTGATCTTACATGATATGTCAACATGTTTCATCACACACAGGCTGGTTTGCACTGTGTTTAGCAGTGATTTCATGTCGGTGAATTCACTTAGCAATGGATTGTGAATGTCTGCCATGGTGGCTAATGCAAGTCATGTTAGTCCCTTGTTTTTTCTTTATTTAAAAAAAACCAAACTTGTTTCTTCTGGAAAGCTGCAATGGGTTGAGTATGTGTGGTAATCTGACCATTTTCAGCTTAGTGTGATTGTTGAGTGTCTTATACCAGAACAATGACCTTTACTATGTTACTTGATCAGTCTCCAGTGTTCAAAGCAGTATTTTTTTTACAAGACTTTGGAGGCTGTGCATTTGTTCTCATTCAGCCACAAGAGCATTACAGTTGTCAGCTACTGGGGGCCAGTTCAGCCACACCAAACTGGGGAAACATGTCCTTTATGAAGGCGACTTTGTGCATGGGGGCCTTGGGACCTCGTCATGTTTTAAACAGGAAAAAGCTTTCTATAAACTGTTGCCACCAAATTATCCACGCTGTTGTCTAAAATATTATTACAGGATGTAGCTTTGAGATTTGCCCAATTGGAACAAAGGGGCCTTTCCACATCCTATATAAAGAGCTCCACATCACACATGCTACACACAAAGTAGCATTTGGCAATTTACACTTTGTGCATTTGTTGGGTTCTGTCTAGCAGTAGATTAGTGTGCATTTGTTGCACCCATGGGTGTTCCCAGCACCAGGAGGCTGCATGTTGGCTGGAGTTGAAGTAGCTTCATATTATATAATGAAGGAACAACTCTTTTTCTCTGTGTCATTCTCTTCTCCTATTATTTTTCCTTGTGACATTATTATGTGGTATTTCATATGTAACGGCACAGCGGAATAGTGAAGAAGTACATTCTGCAGCATGAACAATCGTGTTAAATTATTCTCTTACATAAAGGTCACTGCTGCTGTAAAAGTGACGGGAGTCGATGTGTTTACATGACCCATATCGTCCCAATAGGTTTCTCCCTCTAAGCATTATTCAGGGGAAGCGAAGTAGCTACTGTATGAGGGAATCATTATGAAGCTATTATTATAAAACTGTCTCTGAGTGCTATGATACGTGAGACTGACAAGGTGTTTTATCTCTGCTCTCAGGGAAATGACTCATTTAATGCGTGCTGTTGAAGGTGTGAGTAGAATGACTGTTGAGTCTCTCTGAAAGGCTTTTACATTTTTGCGTTTGTGTGTCAGTGAGGCCTTCTTGCATCCCTGCAGCTGGAGTCACATCCAGATGACTCGTTTCTGTGTGAGAGAAGGGGGGGAGTCAGGGTGTTAGTGTTGAGAAAGAGGTAGACCAGGTGGAGAGTTATTTTACGAACCAAGAGTAGAAATGTGCCCCTCATGTAAAAACAAAGAGCTCTCAATTTCTAATTTTCTGTGAGTTTCTATGTGTCTTGTGTTTTCTGACTTCACTGTAGCAGTGTTTGGGTGAAAACAATTATAATCGTTAGAATAAAAATTATATGATGATTAGAACTACAACAATAAGACCCAAGTTTAATAAACCCTAATATTCATTTAAGATAACTGTCCTTTGTCGCCTTTAAGAACTATAAGTTATTGCACAATTACTTTCCCTCTGGCTATTTCTTGTCTCAACATAAATGGGATGAACTACAAATTGACCAAATCTTTGTACCAACTTTGATGTTACCTGTGACGATGTCACATTTCCCATGGAGAAGCTGAGGGAATGTCTTAGTCAGAGTTGGAGAAGTTCTCCTACCTAAGGGGGGCAGTAATGAGCCTGTCACAGGTTGGCCCACCAGAATGAGGCAACGAGACTCCACACTCAGAAACCCAAAAGGGATCTGAAGTCATTTTAAAGTTACCCTCATTGTTATTATAACATATCCTTCAGTTTTGACTTGGAAGGATGAAGACTGATTCGTTCTGGCTAACACCCCCGTCTCTGATAAACTCTTCATCACAGCTACATCCCTCAAATTCCCTATTGATCAATCAGTGGAGATCACACCATCATCAGGTCGATATTCCTAAATCTCAGTTCATTTCAAAGTGGTCATCACTTCAGATTACAACAACATTCCTCCGCTTACATTAGCTGTCCTGTCCTGTCTGGTGAGAGTGCTTCTGTCTCCAATGGACTTTATGAGTCAACCTCTGTCTGTCTGTCTGTCTGGGAGAGATAGGCCTTGATATGACTCCTCACCTCCCCGTGACCTCCTTACCTCCTAAAGTCCTTGAGCACTTCATCTCCCCCAGAGCCGCCTCCTGTTTTCAGCCTCTTGACCAGCAGCCACCAGCCCCGCCTGATGCAGCACTATCTGGCTCCCTGTCATCGTCCGTCCGCTTGCACTCACCCAGACCGGGTGCCATTTGTGGGAACTGGAGGGGGAGAAATGGCTTGGGGTCGGGGGGGAGGCAGGTGTTGTTGTTGTTGGAGCATAATGTGACTGAACAATAAATCTCTCTGTAAACAAACTACAGAGAACAAGTTGTAAAACTGAGACTGATTGGTAGAAACAAAAAAGGTGTTGTGGGATAAACTTGTGTGTGTTCAGAATTTACTTAAAAGAGGATGGAGGGAGAGGTGGCACACTGATGCAGGCGGGAGGGATGAACTGTAATCAGATCTGGCTAATTACTGCCTGGCTTCAGTTGAAACTTCAAAGAGTGTGTGTGCATGGTTGTGTGTGGATACATAAATGTCTCCAATGCCTTCTACAATATGACAAGCGCAGAAATTCCAAATTAGTCCAGGAAAAATGCTTTAGGGAGAGATTATAGCATGTTTATCGTAATGTAGGCTTGTACTGTCACTAGTACTTCTTTCTGCCTCTTTATATCTTTCAAGCCAATTCTTCTGTTTTTTTTTTTTCAGTGTTTTGAAAGAAGCAATAGCTTGATCTCTTTGAGGCATTAGGAGCAAGCATTTGGTATATAAAAGATGAAGAGGGGAAAACAAGATGCTGAACTAGTTCACCAACAACAAAAACTCATCTCAAGACGTCCTTGCACAGATCTGTCGATTAATTCTTAATGAAAAGTGCCCTCATTCTCGCTCCTCTCCCACTCCTCTGTTTCCTTCTCCCGCTGTCTTCTCCAGATCTCCGCCTATCTCTGGCTTCCTGGACGACTACGCCTTCATTGTCTGTGGCTTGCTGGACCTGTATGAGGTCACGCTGCAGACGGAGTGGTTGGAGTGGGCCGAGGAGCTGCAGCTCAGGCAGGATGCGCTGTTCTGGGATGACCAGGGAGGAGGCTACTTCTGCAGCGACCCCAGCGACAGCGCAGTGCTGCTGCAGCTCAAAGAGGGTGAGGGACGGATACACTGACACACTAATGTCGCCGGCCTAGACTTTCCTTTTACCTTTCCTCTGATATCAATATACCAACTACTTGGGTAATGAAAGTAGTCTAATAAGACTTTTTTTTTTTACCTGAACCATAAAAGTAGTGACTTTTAAAATTCCAGCCCTTTGTATGACAGATATTAACATGATGATGTGGCCTGACGCACGCATGGTCCAGCTCGTGAAACTGCTTTTATTTTGTCACAGTCAGCCATCATTTTTACTTTGCTTATAGTGATCTTTCTTCCTCGTGGAAACCTTCATCAGTTACAGGTTAAATTTCTGTGTGTAGCACCGTCCAGAGAAATGTGACTGGTCCTGTAATGTGAAAAAATTGTGATTGGTTTGTGTCAGTGTGAACTTCACATAAACCTCCAGCACCACCAGAAAATGAATGTGTATTATAGTAATTCTGAGAGTTTTTAATCATGGTTTCTTTTATAGCTGTTGCCAATCGGGGATGCTCGAATCACACATCACAATCATTTGTACAGTCATAATCATCCCAATTGACAGGACAAAGAGTCTACTGCCATGCCAGGCTTTTGAGCTAAATGCTATGCTAAAGTGGTGGAGTGACAGGGCGGCATCACCATCCAGCTGCAGAAAATAAATAAGGTATTGATGCCGCTGCTGCTGGCCGTGGCTCTAATAGGTTGAGAGATGCGGGGAAGGATTGATGGACAGGTGAAGGATTAATAGCTCTACTGCAGTAAACAGCGCTGGCTTAGGCAAGTTCAAGGATGGATGGCTCAGGTGGATTAATAAATACAGGCCTGCGGACAGTTTGCAAATATCAACACATTGTCACAATTTGACCGCAATTTTTCGAACAAACAGACGAAGCATGAATGGATGGCTGTAATTTATTTGAACAAGTCAAAATGTTAATGGATCGGTGTAATCGTTCATCAGTTTCTCGATTCATCCGTCTCTCGCTCTCTCTCTCGCCGGTTAATATCTTTCACCTGATCGATCGATCCAGAGCTTAACAAGATGGAAGCTTCTTCTGTAATACTGCCGGCAGCTTCGCTCCATCGCTACGCTTTAACCACAGGAGAGGAGGCAGGCAGGGATAGATGGATGGACGCAGGCATGAATGAGTGGAGGATAAAAGACGAGGGGTGTTGGACTCCCCCATCTACCTCCAGTGAAGTGCAACCATCTCTCGCTCCAGCTGAACCTCTCCGCCACGAAAGCACTCAAAGACTGACGCCCCGATTCTTCAGCTGCTTTGATCACCAGACCTGTCAAATCTGCCTCCATTCTGTCTCTCAGTCCATCTGCCTCTGACAGACTGAAGCAGCACACACAATCTATAGTGGGAATCTGAAATCAAGCCTCTGCCTCTTCTCATCTCACTCAACATCTCAATTTCATCCTTTATATTACTCTTTTTTACTTACTGCACATTCCCTCCTGCATCCTTTGTTTCATAAAATATAATAGCTGTGAAAGGTTCAGACTTTCAGACAGAAAAAGAATGACACTTGAAAACTAAATTATGCAACCTTATATAAAGTAATGAGAGAACGAGTGAATGTAGACACATTTTCAAAGATCTGTTATATTCTTCTTGCAAAGCGGAGTGCTATGATAGAGACAACAGTAAAGTAAAGTTTGCCTGCTGATCATACTTTACTTTTGATCATACCTGATCATTAGCATGTTAGCTTCATCGTTGTGGGCAGGTTAGCTGCTAAGATTTTTAAATATCTCAGTACAGCCTCACAGAGCAGATACCAAAATATTTTACAATAAACTACATCTTACTATAACTACATTGTAGTTTAATGCTGCAAAGCATTACCGCACAGTGTCTAAAAGAAGGCTGTTGTACTGAGGGACTGATGGGTAGAAATATAAACGTGTCTGACCTTGACGTTCATGACAGCACTTCTTCAGTTGCCTGTCCGCTCCTCAGTCCAGTCCAGTCCAGTCAGTGGGTGCTGCTGGCCGTCCAGAGAAGCTGACACCTTGTAGACATGCAGACATTTACCTTTGATCTATCAGCTCTTGAGCCGCCTGTTTCAACAGCTTGCTTCTTCCATTTTTATTCATTCTTAATCAGCTCTGCTTGCTGTAATATCTTCTCTCATGACCAGGCATCTGTACCTGCTTGTCCTCTAATGTGAATGTTTGCAATAATCTATGCAATCTCTGCAATAGTAGTAATCCAGTGTTTCTTCTACCATTACCTACCCCACACACACATCTCGCTCCTTGGTCAGCTTCAATGTGGCAAGTTTGAAACAAGCACTAAGCTGTTCTACATGTAGACATTTAACCCACTAAGAAAACAACTATAAAATGAGAATTCTGTCTTTAAGATTGTCAGTCTTGATGTTTCGGATAGCACAGCTCTGTATTTATTTCTCACCTAAAAAATAACAACACATACTCACACACACACACAAACGTATGTGCCTTTGACAGATAACTTGGTGCAAATAACTCAGACAGATGGGGGTGGGAACAGGGAAAAATCTAATAGTTATTCTTGTTAAGAACTGTTGACAGATCAGAGATGATGCTTGCGTTTGCGTGTGAGCGTGTGTGTGACAGTGCCTGTCCCCGCGCGTTGTCACACCTGCATCTGTGTGTGTTTATCGGAGCTGACGTGCGAGGGGTCTCTCATCTGAGAGGACTGACTGTGCCATTATGGTGGCGGCGCTGTGTAGGGCTGAAACCCATTAGTGACGCTACAGCCGCCGCAGTGTGGACGTCTGTCCCAGCAGCGGAGCCTGTCACAGCAAGACGGATTACCCCACCACAGTGCCACTCTCCATTTTACAGGCCGGCCAGACTCCCCTGTGTGTATTTGTTTTTCAGGAGTAGAGTTAGAATGATGTACAGTAACGTTTTATACTTGTTTTTAAGAAGCTGCTGTTTTTGTTGAAATCTTTTTTGTCACTTTTGGCCAAAATGCCATTTTCAGATTGTCCAAAAATGTTTGACACATAAGCTGTGGGTAGCTTCAGTTCAGAGCAACGTGTCTGCATAGTCCTCCCAAAATTTGAAGTAAATGAAAAAGACACTGTGAGATAAATACACATCTGAATAAACTGTGTCAAATCTAAAAGAGCCAGCTATTCAGTTGAAATAATTAAAACTCAACTCATTATTATTTGATCTTTTTTTATTTTTCACTTTCATGATGGTTGATTTTTATTGGGTTTTATTTTAATTCACTCCAGACAGTTAACTTTGAAATGATTAAAAGAGTAACATTTGATGATGATGGCTTACTTTTTAATAATGTCTTTTGATTATTTAATTCATAGATTTCTGTTATTATTAGTTGTAGTTGTGGTATTTCAAGTATTTATCAAATCTTCCACACTGCATAGTGTTTTGGTGCTGTGTGTGTGTGTGTGTGGGTTGCTCTGTGTGAGTTTCATGAGTCCGTTTTGTCACAGCCCTGTATGTATGTGACCTCCTTTTATAAGGCTCTTTAAGAAGAGAGATGTGAAGTATTGAAAGTAGACAGACTCGCTCTCTCAGCCCCTGTGTGTATTTACAGTATGTGTGTGCTTGTGTGTGTGTACGTTGCCACGGGGCTCAGGGAGAGCTGATACATACTGCAGGATAAAATCAAATTATCTCTGCAGTTCAGTCAGGCGTGGGTGTTTATGTGCATCTCTATGTGACTGTAAATTCATGCTTGTCATAAGAAATATTACGTATGCAGTGTACAGTAGAGTTGTGTGTGTGTGCTGGGGGGAGTATCATTGCTGTATTTAGTTTTTTGTCTTAAAATTGCAGTGTGACTGCTGAAAAGTGGCTTGGGTCTGCTACCAACTCCAAACTATCCCTTTGACACACACACATCCATAGACAGCGGCATCAGAGCATTGCAGATACGCAGGCATGCAGCGAGGTCATGGGTCATGAGAAGATCACCTCCAGGCTCTCATTGGACATTGATAAGAGATAAGGACCAATCACTTAACAGGGCTAAGTCATGAGGTCATCTGTTAGTCCCATCACATCACACCAACACTGAGGCTCCGGGATGGTTGTGCACTGGGGAAATTCACAGGGAGGTGGAGAGCGTCTATTCTAATTCAGTAGATGGACTTTGTTTGATTTTTATATTTAGAACCAACACATGCATGCATCTTCACTGTGAAACCTGCTAGCTTCAGTATACAGCAGTATACAACGATCCAAAAATGTTGTGCACCTTTGTGTTTGTCTCTCAGATCAGGACGGAGCTGAGCCCAGTGCTAACTCAGTGTCAGCGTCCAACCTCCTGCGTCTGTCTCACTACACTGGAAGGCAGGACTGGATCCAGAGGTCCCAGCAGCTGCTGGCAGCCTTCTCTGACCGTCTGACCAGGGTGCCCATAGCGCTGCCTGAAATGGTCCGGGCCCTGATGGCCCAGCACTACACTCTTAAACAGGTTATTCTCACACACACACTCAATGCTTTCTGTTTGCTTTGCGCCGATATTAGAATAGATTGTTCTCTCTTTACCATAACAGACTAGTGAACACAACTTAAAAACCAAGTCAGGGAGTCTAGAAGCATTATTCATGACTACTTCTTATTAGGAGCAAGCATTATGTAAAGGCTTTGAATTATTTCCTCACATTCTGCATTACCACAAGGAAAGAATTGATAGTTTTTGAAAACTCTGACACCCTGACTATTCACCTCAGGTAATTTATTATGTATGATATTTCTTTTAGACTTCTTTCAAGTCCACTTCTAAAGGCTTCTCCTTAAACAAAAAGTAATTTTCTGATACACATATATATATTTTTAGATCAGTTGAACTGAGACAGGTCATCTGAGGGCAGTGGCTGTTGCCGCTCATACATGCACACTTAATCCCTGGACACACAAAATATTTTCCTGTCATGCATTTACTGGGTTATTTGAGCTGTCGGGCCTCAGTTATATAATCGGTTTTGAAATATTAACACCCTCATCCAGCCTAAAACCACTGAAACCAGCATACTAGCAAAGCACAGCAGGAGTTACCCCGAAGTTTCTCGGTCACCCGAAGAAAACTTTTCACATGGCGGCATGTGCTGCACAGTCAGAGGAACAGAGAACAGAATGAGGCGAATGGGTCCAGAGAGAGGAGGGGATAGTTAGCCTTCTGTCGGTCACATACGACCTGCGGAGGATGAGTCGGGGCTACGGGGCGAGGGTAACGAGCTCGGAGGCGAGGCGGGGTGAGGCATTCCCAGACAAAACACCTGCCTCCCTTGTTACCGCTACAAATCCAGCGCTGACCTCCATCACTTCCTTCCCCTCTCGCTTCCTCTTGTGTGTCACCTTTCCCCTCTTATTTCACTCTATTCACGCTCTTTCATCTCATTATCTCTCCGTCATCTTCCTCCCTCCCTTCATATTTTCCCTCCTCTCACCGCTCTGCACTTTTTTCTTTCTCTTTTTTTTTTTTTCCCAGATCGTGATCTGCGGCCAGAGGGACGCCCCGGACACCACCAGCCTCCTGGAGACAGTCTACTCCCTCTTCCTACCACACAAGGTAAGCGTGCGTGTGGGGGGAAAAAGTGACGCGTCATCTCGACAAACTCACTAAAAAAAAAAAAGCGGTGAAGTGGCGGCACATAGACGCGCGCTGATTTTACAACGTCAGTACCTCCACAGCGACAGCAGATTCACAGTAACCTTTGAAAGACTCGCACACAAAAACCTCAGACGCACACAGCTGCAGAGCGGCACCAACCTACCACAGTGCCCGGGGTGTTGGCTGGTTTAAGTGTGGTTCTTTAAAGGTCAGCCTGAGCTCCTCTCCTCTCCTCTCCTCTCCTCTCCTCTCCTCTCCTCTCCTCTCCTCTCCTCTCCTATCCTCTCCTCAGTACATT
>JBAJHX010000024.1:13547513-13558845 GCA_037176925.1 Amniataba percoides | reverse complement strand
TCCTCTCCTCTCCTCTCCTCTCCTCTCCTCTCCTCTCCTCTCCTCTCCTCTCCTCTCCTCTCCTCTCCTCTCCTCAGTATATTAACTTCCCGACTCTCTCTTTCCAGGCATGAGCTGACCTCAGAGCCCTTTCCCTAACATGTAGATGCCTAGTGGGTCTAAATCTTGACTCTGCAGTTGAGGAGACGCTCAGTGTGTGTTTTTGTGCATGTGAGTCTTCCTGCCAGCCCTGACACAGGCTGTTTGTTAGGATTTGGACAGCTGTCAGTCTGAGTCAGGCTGAAGTTCACTGTGGACAGCCAAGTCTGTCATATTTCTGTTTCCTATGGCCACAAGTTTCAGCCTTCAACTTTAAGAAATTTTAAGAGTTGGTAGCTCAAAGAAATGATTAAACATTTCAGGAAAGTGGATTGTTTGGTGTATTTTTGTTTTTGCCGAGAGTCAGATTAAAAGATCACAACTGCTCTCCTTTCTTAGCATAAAGACAGGAAGCACAACTCCAGGCCAAAAAAAAGTTTTTATTGTCGTCAACAACAACTTTGTCTTTACACTTTGGGCTTTTGTATGGATGAAACAAACAGGATATAAAGTGTTAATTGGTGAGATTTAGAGGTGTTGGCAGACAAAATTCTCTTTGTTTTTTATCTTTGGATGGAGCCAAGTTAGCTCTTTTTCCCATTTCCAGTCTCTAAGCTGCTTAGAACTTCATGACTGAGTTTAACACACAGACATTAGAGTGCTGTTGTATGATGTAGAGTGCACCCAGCACTGTTTTGATTTTATATAATGTGTAATCGTCCTGTGATGTTTTACCTCTAGTTTTTGTTAGTCGGGGGACAAACTATATTGTTGTCTTGATGCAGATTATTCATTCAGCTTCATCTCAGTGGCACTTACCTGGTTAATGCTCCGGAGAGAGAGCTTTTTAAGCAGAAAGACACTCACTTTATTGTTCAGACTTACAAAAAGTAGCAGCAAACAGCAAAACAAGCAGAGTTTAATTGAGATTGGACTTTTGGTGTCTGTTATCGACTGTTCTGTACACGAAGTGAGGGATGAGGTTGAGAGCCACATTCATCAATGTTTGATGTTTTTCTACTCTTGCTACTTTTTTGTGCAGAGTTAAATTAAGCTTTACATGCTGGTTGAGTAGCTAAAAGAAACGCACACATACGCAGACTAACTGTTCTGGCCGCTGCGTCAGACTGCTCATTGAGATCTGTTTATTTGACCAGTATGTAACTGAAATTAGATCAGTAAATTAAAGCTGTGATTGTCCAGTGACACACTCGGTGCCTTTCCCTCCCTCTCTTTCTCTTTCACACACACACACACACTCAACAGGAGCTTGTTGAAATATAGATGAGTTGTGCAGTATCAGACGGTGGCTGCAGTAACATCGGGCCATTCCAGTTCCATGCAGAGAGACTGAGACCAAGACAGATTCAAACTACTATTATCAGGAAGGATCTATTATTGAAGGGGGGGCACGTTATGTACTGTCACACCCCGCCAGGACCAGTAACATGTTGTCACTGTCAGGTTACTCACATGGGATTCTCTAGTGGGGGGGCTGTCGTAGGACTCTGTAAGTCTGAAAACACTGGACGTGTTCGGAAAGTGTTTCAAAGTATCAAAGCAAGTTTATTTTGGAGTTATGTGGAGTTAGTTATGTGGAGGTATGAGAATGCTAAAATGCTGGAAGATTTGGAAGTGGAGAAGTAAAGAAATAACTGAAATCATTCATCTGCAGTCATCAATTATGTCATGCAATTTGCAGTTTCTCTAAATAAAATATCAGATCATTTGATAAGTTTGAATACGAACAGTTTGTCATGCAGAAAGCAAATTTATGTTTTTAATTAATGAATGTAGGTGAATATTGTGTCTCTTAACTATTGTCCATTAAGAGCTGTTGTGTCTGGCTGTTTTGGCATTTGGGGTCTTTGGAAACCTGCTCGAAACCATTAAATTTGTGTCTTCTTCAGTCTAATTAACATAATCCAATTAGCTTTTTTATAGATCAAACGAATAAGGCGTCAGCCTGATTGAGGGCGGTGGCCTGCGTCTGCTAATGACTCCAGTAATGGTTGAGCTGAGGACACAAGAGGAATGGAGTTTTAAAAGCCTCACACAGTGAGGGATGAAAAAAGAGATGATAGTGAGCAAAGAAAGACACTTTACCACTGGGACCAATAAGATGTTAAATGAAAAAGAGTTAGACTGACCTCGAACTCGAATACACCGTCACTGAATATTTCTAAAAAAAGAACCAAAGATATGATTTTAATCAGCACGTCACATTACAGTGACTGACCAAAGAGGAGTAGAGTAGAGAAGAGTACTCTGTATATAGTATAGACTTTATGTGTGTGTGTGTGTGTGTGTGTGTGTGTAACTCTGTGTGTGTGTGTGTGTAACTGTGTGTGCAGAGGCCAGAAAAAGAGACTCCTGGACAGGTCTGTCAGAGTGACACGACAGATCCAGATTTTGTCCTAATGAGCCTTCATTGAGCCTCAGAGGGAGATGGAGGGAGAGATGGGAAAGGAGTAAATGAGACAGAAGAAAGAGAGAGTGAGTGTTAGTGAGAGTGTCTCTGTGTGTGTTAGTGAGAGTGTCTGTGTGTGTGTGTGTGTGTGTGTGTGTCCAGATGTTGTGAGAACAGCTGGCCATTAGTGGTCTATCTATCCTAGCAACTATCTTCGGGCTGAGATGTGATGATCCTGCACAAGACCAAACACACACGCATGCACACACACAAACTCTCTCTCTCTTTCTTGGGGATGAGATGCAGCCCTCCCAGAGGAATAGCGCCACTGCCTGCAACAGCTGTGAGACACATACACACACACACACAGAGTGACACACTAGAGAGCACACACACTCTCTCATACGCTACATGCACAAGATGTCACATACAAGACTGTTATGAACACACACACACACAAACATTACTGATAAGGTGAGAAACAAAAGAGAAGAAATGGTGCAGAAACGTTTCTTTGGTTAATTGATTAGTTGATTGCCTGAAGGTTTAGTCTGTAACAATTAATTAACTAACCTTTTGCTAATCCCCCTTAGTTACTGTTGCTACATCTGTTGAGCTGTGTGTTTTCATGGTAGCTTTTCACCACAACAAATCCTTTTTTACAACAATAGTTCCTTCACTTTCAGGCAGAGGAAGAAAAAAGCTCCTCTTCTCTTGTCAGTGAGCTTGGTTGTATTGGCTGATATGACAACTGTTTCCAGTTTATTTTAGTGGTTCTTTTAAACTTATTAAGCTAAATTTGTTCCAATTCCAATCCTCTAAAAGGGTGATTGAATATGCGTTTAATATTTCTCTAAAAGACAGAAAGCTGCATTTTTCAGCAGTTGGTGACTGATGTAGAATTCATGAGAATAAAGAAACTTCACTGTGTTTCAGTTTAGATCTTGTTAGTCCTGCCATTATGTGTACAATGAAGAAAAACGTAAAATGAAACTGTCAATTCCTTCACAGAAAGTGTTTGGCTGTGTGTAACTTATGTTTGTTCATATTTTTACAGTATGGCTCTTTTTTAGTTTAACAGGAGAAAGGACCAATATATTTCAGGAAAGTTATGTTTTTTTGGGTCACCATTAGCTGGAGAAAATGCACCAAAGAACATCAGGACAGGCTTCCACTCAGTGGAGATATACAACACAAATGTACAAATGTCATGTAACATAGTTAGCCAGTGATCAAGTTGCTGTTTCTGGCCTTTTTTAAATAATGTTTGGTTACTGATGTAGGTAGTAAGCTGGTTTGTAGGACATGCTAACAACTGTAGCTTATATCGGAGCGACAAATTACTCGTTCTTTTCACTATTTCACCCTCCAAACTGCCAAAAGGTCAAGTTTTGTTATTACTAATATCCCATGTGAAATAAACTTGAGTATACAGAGAAATGTTAATCTCGGCAGCCAGGTTGTGCGTCATTAAGGTTGCTAAGCCATGATGTGACAATCGCTGGTCACACAAGAACTTCAAACATTGTTTCGAAAGAGACAGAGACTGTTGTAAATTGCTGTAATTTTTCACCATTTTCTGATATTTAATACTGTGAAACCTTCAGGCAATCTTCAAATGTACTTTGCCATTAATTCATGGCAGTAATAAAAATTAAAAAAGGTACCAACAGATGGCCCGAGAGCAGCAGAAAAAAATACACAGATCAGATAATGGATGTGATTAATTGAGAGAAAACCAATTAGACTGGTGGAGAATGGGAGGCGGTATGAGAAAGATAAAGGATGAAAGCGCATGATGGAGTCGAGAGGGTGAATCATGTAAGTACCAAGGGCAAGAAGAGATGGATGGCTGTTGAATGAGATAAAGTAGGCAGCAGTAGAGTGAGGAGGATTGTGCTCCACGTTACATTAGGAATGAGCAGAAAACATGTCTAATTTAAACCCAATTACTCCTCGCCTGTTTTCCTGGTTCAAGGCCGGCGTGCTCTAATTGCGCTGAATGAGGTGCTCAGAGCCCAACTCGTGCTAATTTACACACACACACACACTGAGATCTTCACTTCATTTAATTTATTTACTATTTAAATTCTCCACGAGACTCGGCTCTTCTCAGTTCCACGCCAGCACTCAGAGCTCCAGCTGCACTTTTTCTTTTTCTGTTTTTTATTTTTTGCACGTTGGAATCAATTACAGCTCAAAACAGTCACACTGAAACAGCGCTCTTGATTGTAATTGCTGCAATAAATTGTGGTTAATTTTTCTATTACACAGAAATATAGCTTGATTAGGGTTGGGTCGAGGATCGGTGATTGAAAGGCCTCTGAAGTTGTGGGGGAGGAGGGAGGAGGGGCGCGCCTAGAGATGCAGCCTTTCTAGCAATTATTCTTTTTGGGACTTTTCTCGGCCCTCCCTTCCTGCGGTCCTCCTGCCAAGTCCACTGCCCTGTGACAGTGTGTGTTTGTGTTTCTGATTTTTCTGGCAGGGAGCAGAGTCTTTTTGCTCCCCGCCTCCCTCGTATGGAAGTGTGACAGTTTGTGAAAGGTATCAGACAGGGGACGGTAACAGATGGGAGCACGGTCAAGGGGCAGGAAACACTTGTACAGTTTATCAGTTTCTTTCTGCAGTGAGGCTTCCTGCGTCTGAACAATAAATGACTATTTTAAAAATAGATTTGTATGGAAAACTCTCTACTTATTTTTTTTCGTGGATTCTCCATGATGAGGCTGCAGCACATCATGAAGCAGTTCAGCTCATTGATGAAGCTGATGCACCTCCATGATTCTCTCCATTTCTGGTTTGTATTCACCTGGATGAATGCACCTACTGTAAGTCACTTTGGAGTCATGTTAAAACTTAAACTCAAAACCCAGCTGTTGTCAATGATATTTTTATTAAAAATGATATAAGCAGCTCTTACTTGGCCTGCAGGGCGGTTAATCTGGTTTTTCCCTTTTCATCTGTTGGCGCTCCATGGATCACATTTACACAAAGTGGAAACCATCCAGCGTTGAGCATAATGATTTACATTAATACAACACATTTCTCTCTCTTCTCAAGGTTGATCTGGTAATAAAGCAACAAAGCATCTTGGCAGAGGTGTCGACAGTTGTGTAAAGTATGAATTCCTGTCAGCGTAAGATTTACGCGTGTGGTCTTTTACGAGTTGAATAATGTTTTACAAGGACTATAATTCCCATTGTGCATTCCCATTGTTGTTAGCCTGAATGCCTCTTGTCTGTGCCGCTTATTAATCACTCTCAACTGTGCTTTTTCCCCAAAAAGCTATCCAAGTAAATCTTCTCGTCTGTGTTACACAATTAGAGTCAGACAGTCACAGGGAGCAGGAAGTTTTGCTGTCTCTCTCTGGAGTGCACTTAAGCAACGGAATTGAGTAGCTCTGATGTGGAAAAGGGGTGGTGGGGGTGTGCAGCAAGTGTTAAGGAGCACCACAAGATGCTGGTGTCACTGAAACATGCTCGGGGCGGAAAGAGCAGAAGGTATGACCGGCATTTTGCGGGATTTAGCAAACAAGACGAAAGAATTCCAGGGGGAGGTAACTGTAAGTGGTCAGGTTCAACATTCAGTCCCGCTTCCCTGCCCTTCTATATCTTTTCCCATCACATTCCCTGGTGAGGAGGAAAAGAGCAGGACAGAGTGGGCGTGAGGATAGACAGGGGAGAAGAAGGTGGGGGGAGGAGGGTGGCCTTTTTAAGAGGAGAGAGTACCTGTGGAAGGAAATGCCTGCAAATCCCTAACAAGACCTGAGAGACACGGGAAGAGTTGGCAGGGTGACGGCGGGGGCGAGCGGAGGAAGTGAAGGAAGGAGAAGGGTGTGGACGCAGAGCCTAGTCAGAGGCTAACTAGCCCCGGTAACAACACGGCACACTGGAGGATTACCGCGAGGCAGTCTCCTCTGTGACCTTTTGACCTCTCCCGGTTCAATCCGCTGTCTCGTTACACCTCTACTCCTTTCTCCTCTCCATCACAACCCTCCCCCCGTCCGCTCATCAAAGGCAGCGTGTGTGTGTGTTTGCCCGTGCGAGGCATTATGTTCTGGGAATTGATTCTCCTGTTCCCTGTGAATGACCTGCTAAGCCCAATAACCAGTCAGAGTGCAGAACCCAGGTTGATTGACAGCTGTGGGAAAGGTCCCAGATGGTTCCTGTCGCAGGAAAGTGCTTCCCAGGCAGATTGTAATGAATTCAGATAGCCACTCATCCTCCTTCTCCTGCTTTTCCTCTCTCAGTTTGACACTTTTAAATTTACTTTCACTTTCACTTTCACATAGACTCCCACACTTATCTCACTCCATTCTTCCTGGACTTGATAGACCTGAAATTTTACATATCTCTCTGCAAAGAGACATCCCCCCCCCCCTCCTGATCCTGCCATCGAGTAATTCCACCATGTGCCAGTGCATCCATAAAACTATGGGGGAGGTGTGCTCTCAGTATCCAGCAGAGACTGGACAGCTTTAGTGGTGTTGTTGGAGATGTAATCCTCTCTCTGTGGTTGTATCTTGTCTGTACTTCTGCTGCAGTCGCGCTTGACGTTCCATGCTTATCCATATCTGGGCTTGGTAAATAAACCCCATGCTGAACAGATAAGATGCCTGTGCACGTGCATTCACGCACAGAACCTTGCACACACACACACACACACACACACACACGCAGTTGCAGATGCCCATGTGTGTTCCTCACTCTGTCGCTCTCTCTTTATCTTCATAAGCTGTGAATGTTTTCCTCTGATATAATCAGGGATGTAGCGGGGGTCATCCAAGCATAGTTTCAGCCATTGTATTGTGTGTGAGGGAGGGTTATCCTTAGGCTGCAGACTAGAAGAAAGTCATTTCTATGTTCCAACCCATTAGTGCTTACATAATCCAATATCAGGATTTAATTCAAAATGTGACTTTTATTTTCCTCTTTAAACTGTGCGGCTCCCTGCATAAGTTGTCCATTTAGAGTATAGATTAAGAACTGTAAGTGCTGTTTTTAATAACTTTAAAACATTATAAAAACACTTCTTAAACATACAACTGTTAAAGAAGGGGTTTAAAAAGTATTGTAATTAAGCAGTTTGTGTGTCCATAAATAGTGGAAACTCTCTAAGCCAAATTGTCATTGGCATACGAAGGTAAGAAAAGCAGTCCTGAGCTGTTTGTTCACCAGCAATGCCAAGACTCAATTTGCATTTACACATTTAAACATCCTAGAGGCTTCTCCATTGAAGAACATCCTGCATCAGTCTTTCTTTTCTGTGAGTCTACTTAGAGTTATATATAATTTATCCTCACAGTAACAGTAACTTCCTCTCTCTATGCCCGTGTATACGTCTGTGTCCTGTTCTGTTGTGCTCCATCACCTGACTCATGGTTGAAGCCGTGGCTCATTGCATAACACTCATCCTCTCCATCTCCCTCATGTGATTCAGCCATTCATCGCCTAACCATCAGCTTATCATTGTTTTCTGATTGATCTGATTTTCCACTGTAACAGGGGGTCGTGGGTGTAAAATGTCTTACATTTACTTGAAAACTTTAAAAACTTTAATCTAGTCATTTGTCTTTTTGTCTACATGAAACTAGACAAATGTACTTTGAAGCTGAAGAAGTTGTCAAAGAACCCTCAGCAATGAATGAATTTATTAAGTTATTTTCATGTAGAAACAAGATACGTTTGTTGTTATGATTGATGCTAATTTAACATTTAATACCAACGTGAGTCTACAAAAATAGTCATGTTGAATTGTTTTTGCTCTATTCTTCAGATGAGCAGTTCCATTTTATTCCCTTATAAATGTATAGTTAGAGATAGACTGTGATATTTTCACATAAACTGCAACAACTCAAAACAGTCTTTCTACACAGATATATATATTTTAATCACTTCCTCAAGCTGCTCTGTGATACTGGAGTACATTTCTTTCCTGGCATGTCGTCTCTTGATCAGATGGTGTTTTTTTTTCCTGCGTCTCTTCCTCTCTCTTCTTCTCACCCTTCTCTGTTATTTTTTCCTCCCACCGTAAATGAAGAATCATTTATTTGCTTGCTGGATCGCAGCACTGTCATTAAGACACGGCATATGTCCGTGTGCACTTGCTTTATGATACCATGAAAGGAGAATGTGGGCTTGTGCACAGATGACTCCGCAGTGTGATGTAACGGCCCTCGTGGTCCAGCCGGTGATATTCACACATGACATAAGACTTTCTCTACACCTGCCCAAGTTTATGGTTTCCCGTGATGAGCTGGAAAGAAAGCAGACATTTTGATCTTATTTCCCATTCGGACCTGCTGTGTGACCGAGAGCTAATGAAACACCTCGTATGGAGTCCAGCGGCCTTTAATCTCACACATACGGACAGTCGCTCACGGTTCTCAGGGGTCATTACTGTTCATCAGCCTTTTGGTGGCCTGACTGTAAAACTATGACCACCTGAAACGGGAACAGACGTCTGTGGCAGGAAATTCATTAACTAAGGTATCTTTAGGCCATTTAAATGGAAGGAGCCATCATTATTCAGGCTGTATTCCTACACATAGGCTCCAGCTGAGAAAGTTCTTCTGTATACATTGGTATCCTCTAGTGTCCACAGTGAACAGCTTTGTTTCAGACAACATAGTGACAAATGAAGGGGGCTGTCTGACACCAAGATAAAGTGGTGAAAATATTCTTAATATGGTGGCAACTTAATCGTATATAGATTATCTTTGTGGACCTTTATTCAGGGGGCTAAAATATTTTTCTCTGCTGACCCTGTACCCTGAGAGTACGGTGACTGGCGTCTGCAGTCAGTAATACACTGACTGTTGATAAGTACCTCACAAAAAGGAAAAAAAAAAAAAACCCTGAAAAAAAATCGGATTTATCTTTTTTTTAAATTTGTGTTCAGTGGAAATGAGCAGCGCTCCGTCATTGATTCAGGTCACTCTCAGGAGGGACTCACTTAAAAGTGAATAAAAAGTTCACACCTCTGTATCCAGCTGCTCCTCACTCCGCTCTGACATCCGCTGCTGAACAGCCTCCACGCAACTCCAGCGGCACCTCTGCAGTCCTCACAGTTGATGTCAAAGACTGAAAAAAGGTACCCACACTGCCAGCTGTGCGTACATGTCGATGCAGCCAGTCGCACAGCTGCTGTCATTAACCTGAGTTTCTGCTGATCTTGGCAGACGACTGACTGGAAGTGTGTGGGGATGCTGAGATGTTTGAAAAAATTCTGTCTGGGCAAGACTTTTCATTTTTCTGGAGAAAAATTTTACTTTTACTACACCTTTACTACACCTTTAGTCGAGGCTATACTGCTGTGAGCTGGATGGTTTACGCAAAATGAGATTGAAGTCTCTGTCATCTATTTTACTTACTGTTATAAATAAAATGCTTATAAGGTGAGAATTGCTTTCTATTTTCAGCATTAGTCCACAGTCCGAGGATTTAACTGTGTGTGGCTTTCGTGTGAGGGTCGGCCCTCCCAGTCGCAGAGAGAGTTTGATAGGTGAGGGCTCTTGTGCTTCTTCCAAACACTGTAAACTAGTTGAATCTCCAGTAAACACAAACTTGAAGATCTGAACTCTTGCCCTGTTAACTGAGACATCCATCAAATATCTATTTTACAATCATGAGTCCCCCTGTGAGAATAAACAGATAAAAGTTAAAGACAGCATCTGTACCGCGCTGTGAAGGCAGAGAAGTTCACAGAAACGTTATCAGTGTGCGTCACAGTGAATCATCAGCACGCATCAGAGGAAAGCTGCATCCCAGTAATATAAGTAAAGAAGATTTAATCCTGGGAAAGAATGAAGTCACTCCTGATCATCCCACAGACCAGCAGCCAGACCTTCCCTACATGCAGCACTTAACGTGTGTGTCTCTTCCTTCGAATGGACCGACTCTCTCATTTGTCTTCCCTCTTGAATAAACTATGTCAGGTACTTCCCTGACTTTTCAATCAGATTTCAGGGTGCAGAGTATCAGAGAAAATGCACCAGCGGCGTACCTGTCAAGAGAACAGACAGCACAGTCAAACACACACAATCACAGGGCGTCAGACAAACAGCGTCTTCTTCCCAAAAGTTTCTAAATCTGAAAATCAGCAGTCAGAAATAAAGACTTTCTCACAAGGCAGTGCTTCGTAGGTGTTTTCTCAACAAGGTGGAGCAGAGCTAGATGGTGTGGAAAGTCAGAGTGCTCCCATGAGCTAAGACTGCATGGTAACCAGGGATTGGTTGACTTTAGGCTGGGTTGCCAAGGCAATGGTGTCCTTATTTATCAATTTCCTTTGTAGCGAGTGCATCAGAAAATATATTTATAGAAAAACCTAGACACGTTCTGCAGTTGTTATAATTTCGGGCCCCCTTGGTGTCTGAGGACGTGACGGTTACTTCAAAGATTTCCCATGTGGGATATTTTAAGACATCTGGCCTCTTAACGCTCATATGTCAGATTTGATCTCCTCGACATTTTTAACCTGATGTGACGTTTATGACTTTGGCAATTAAGAATCTCCCTTTCATCTCAAATGCAACACGGGCTGATGAAGTGTGCCGTAGGTGTCGGGGGCCTGATTGAGTGGAGAGGCCGTTCATTCTGCCGAGACACCGAGGCGTCCGCACATCCCGCTGCAGACGCTGCTGATTTAGTGGAGAGGGTCCTGTAGAGACTGTTAGCAGCTGCAAACTGATGCTCGCCGTGACAAAGGACAGAGCACACCGCCGGAACAGGCTCGCCCACTCACTCCCGCTCAGGTCGGAAGATACAAGAGAGCGTGTGTGTGTGTGTGTGTGTGTGTGTGTGTGTGTGTGTGTGTGTGTGTGTGTGTGTGTGTGTGTGTGTGTGT
>JBAJHX010000024.1:13505278-13547300 GCA_037176925.1 Amniataba percoides | reverse complement strand
GTGTGTGTGTGTGTGTGTGTGTGTGTGTGTGTGTGTGTGTGTGTGTGTGTGTGTGTGTGTGTGTGTGTGTGTGCTTTGAGTTTTTTTGTTTCTGTTACCGTTTTGGCAGTTTAAATGTAAAATGTAAAAAGGATTTTTGACAATGAAGTAACCTATTTAACCATTTTCTGCCCAACACCAGCCAGGAAGTTTGGTCTGGCAGTGTTTTCTTCTCCTTGCAAGACAGAATATTACACACATGGCTCGACAAAAACCAGTAAAGTTCAAAACATGTCACGTTGTCCATCGGTGGTGCATGGTGCAGGAAAATGTGTGCCATAACAGAGACTAATTATTGTGCAAGAATAAGTGAGCAGTGTCATTATCTGTCAGGAGACAAAGTGTGTCTTCCATTTTGCATCAACACATTCCAGGTTTCATCTGGTGTTTAATTCACTCAATTTGGAAATAAAACAGGCATTCACTTGGTTATAGCACCAGTAAACAGTTTATCAATTGATTTAGAAAATAGATAGAGACAATATACAAAATAGACATGCATACCCACTCCCAGTCCCTGTAAGTCTTTGCTTCCATAATCCTCCTGTCAATGTTAGAATTGGATGTTATGTGTCAAACAAGTGTACAGATTTTTTCTCCTCTTCCCCTCTCTCTCCTGGTGAATCTTCAGTTGTGAACGCTGGTGATTTTGGTGTCACTGGATGACTGACAGTGTGCACGGTGCATGTGGCCCCGCTGCACCGCCTCCCTCCGTCGACCAATTTTTTTATGGTGTCCGAGCGTGAATGTGTGTCTGTCTCTGTCCTGGGGCGGCGGTCCAGATGCTGGGTTGTTATGATGACTGAACAGGTCCCTTTGTGTGTGCGCGTGTGTGTGTGTGTGCGCGCGTGCGTGCGTGTGTGTGTGTTAGAGGGATGGAGGAAATAAATCTCCTCATGCTCGGCTGCACGCGGCACTATTCACAGCCGCCATCATCACTCTTCCTCAGGTATGACAGCTGCTCTCAAAAGTGTGCGTTTGGCGCCTTCACTTCATTTTACTGGCCACCTCGCTGATAGTGGTCGGCCCGCGAGTCGTGCACTAGCTTAGTTAGAGACGTGTGTGTGTGTGTTTGTGTGTTACTGTCAACACAGGTACACTGTGTTCTTTTAAAGTGTCTGAGCTCGACTGGTTTGGCAGAGTGAGAGAGGAAGAGTGGGAGGGAGCTGTCAGTGTAGGGACATTTAACGGGTGGGAGTTGTGTGTGTGCATGCGCGTGTGTCTGCATGCGCGTGTGTGTTTGTTTCAGGGTTGCCCAGTGTATGAAGCGATTAACCCTGTGGGAGTTTGACTGTGCTCTCATGTGTAGCCAACTGTGCTGCCTGCTACAACTTCACACACACACACACACACACACACACACACACACACACACACACACACACACATGCTTTGCAGCAGACAGAATACAAGACCACACGCACTTTGCATTCACTTCATCACAGTCACAAGCCTTGTATATACATTCACACATAATCTGTCTCCTTCCATTGCTCTCTTCCTCCATCACTCTTACACACTCCGCTGTCCATTTTCCCGGGGGAGGGGTGCAGATAGTGTTGTTGTGACACAGACAGACTACAGTGTGACCTTAAAGTCGGAGGGGCGGGTGGCTGGATGCGGTCCGGGTCCGGGTCCGGGGAGGGAGCGCGTGAAGCTGACAGGCAAAAAGAAGTGTCAGGACGGAGAGGAAAAGGTTCAGCTTGGCAGGGAAATCCTCCTCTTGTCTCCATAGCAACGGTCACACCAGTATGACCACATTCCATCACACTCCTTGCCAGTCTTCCCGTGTGTGTGTGTGTGTGTTTGAATGCCTTATAGTGTTTACATCCAGCCCTCTCCAGCGCTCTGTGTGAATCCGTGGGTTCCTGCGTTTCAGGTTATGGATACCCTGAGCTGCGTCTAACTGCTTTTCCAGCATCACTGTAGAGAATAAGATGAGGTGGAACAGCATCACTTCATCTTCCCCCGAGGAGGAATTTTATTTACCAGGCAGCACATTTAGAAACAGAAACAGAAATACGTCAGCGCTGAGGAGACGGTCATCGGTGGCAGGAGACGAGCAGCTGATGGTTTCTTGGCATTAGAAGTGCAGATGGCTACCGGCACAAATGAGCGTCTAAATGGCGACGTGGAGCACTCGGGGCGCATTGAGACGATGAGAACGCGAGGCTAATTGAGACAGGGTGGAGAGGACGCATTCAGCTCTGCATGGCGGCATGGGTGAATGCAGGCCGGCAGCCTCACAGGGGACAGAGGGGGAGTGTCTGCTTTAATGGACAGTGTAGTCTAATGGCCATGGTTAGAGTGAAAGGAGGAACATCAGGGGTACCTGATGCTCTTTTCTCCTGTAGCCAACTCCCTGTGGGTGTATGGCCCGGCAGGAACTGGTCAGGTAAAAGTCTAATGTGGTAACCAGGAAGACACCAGCATAGTTTGGTCTCAGTGCCTCGTGAGAAGCCACTAACTTTACACTCTAACACTCATTTTGGATACTTGTATTAATATGATGCCTTAGGTTTTATAACTGATACTGGTTTATTTAAGTCCATTTTCCTCCATTTTACATGTGTTTCTGCAGTGGTATGTGTCAGGTTTTGAGTTTTACCAAAATATGTTTGACCTACACTCAGTGGTGTTAATGGGAATCTCATCAGTAGTCGTCCATACAGAAACTTTAACAGCTATCAAACATCCCCAAAAATACTGTGGATGAAAAAATGTTATTAAAATCAAGAACTACCTGATTGATTGACTAATAAAACTCTAAGTCTGTTTAGTGCCAGAAATGTATTTTTGTTTGCTAAAGTAACATTTTGTGTGGTATAAAAACAAACTGAGGTTGATACCCAGCACGAACATGGTGGCTTTGCTCTGTTAAGAGGTCATCTTAAAAACACCAGTTTCTGTTAACTGATTTTTTTTCTCTTCTCTTTTTTGCACAAAGCACATTTTTTATTTAGTGTTGTTCCTCTCTCTTCACATATGGACGAAGTGAAGGGTTTCCAATTTGATCCAGTGTCTGAATCATTTGGAGGGTCAGTACGGTGTCTGCATGTATCTTTAGAGGAGTGTGTACTTCCAGGCGTATTGAAATAACGGACATCTCGAGCCCTGATGATCAATCAGGCCGACACCCATCAGTCTCTGCTTCACGCGCTGACCTTCAGTCCGCCACTCGTCAGTCTGCTCCGGCAGAACTCCCCCTCTCCTCATCCTGCCTCTCCGTCATCTCTCCACCACGTCCTTTTATTACTTCTGTCTGCGCTCGTTGTTTACGTTGTCATCTCTCGCTCTGTTGTGAAACAGGGGTGGTGCAGGGCCAGGAGGAAATGACACGTGTTTGACAGGAAGCTGCCTCGGGGACTGACAGGGCAGCCCTCTTTAACTTCGCTCTGCTGCCTGTCCAAGAGCACCAACACACGCACACACACACACACACACGCATGCATACGCGCACACAAATGCACGCACGCACAGACACGCGACATAAGCAGTTACAAAGACAATCACATCCTCTGATTTGTGACCTTGAGCCACACTGACACTCGTCAATATTTCTGTCAATTCTTGTCAATGGTTGTACGTATTTAAATAATTTGTTTTGGGTGTGAAAGGGTTCACTGGTGTTGCGGCAGTGGAGAACCACGTGAACCACGTATCTATCCACACACTCTGTTGTCTTTCCTTGCGGGCATGAGACCACGGCAGCTACTGACCCGAGACTGAATGTTATTTTTAGGAGGGTTCTCCTGGTTTGTGTGGATGCTCGTGTGTGTTTGTGTAAGACCATGCAAAGCTGTGTTCAGGGAAAAATGGGAAGTCCTCGCCATCAAGATTGGAATGCGTCATCACTGAGACGCGCCGATGATCCGAAACATTTTGAAGATGTGAATATTGACATTCATCTTCAGGGGCTGCACTGCTGCTGTGCAGAGTGAAGGAACATAAATCTGACGGACCAAATCTCTCACGAGGTTGTCACAACTCCATTAAACATTAACAGCAGCATCTCCTTTCTGCTCATAGCAACTATGGAAATCAACCCAAATGAGTCAGGCCATACAGAAGCAACTAATACAGGAGAGTCAGTTTGTAGTATGGAGCTGTAGAAATGACAAAACTTTTCCTCCCTTTTTTTCCCTCCACCACCAAGGAAAAGAAATACAGAAAACATAGAATACACTTAACTTATGTTACTTTTGTATTGATCTGATTATGATAGCATTTGTATTATTTCTCATTACTAGTATTATTATTAAATATTTATTTTATCAGCTTTTTTCACACATGCACGGCCGTCTGTATCCGGCAGATATCAGTGTGTTTGTCTGTGTTAGCTGCAGCTAACTTTCTGAATAAAACTATTCAACTAAAACTATTCAAAGTAATGTTAATCTGACCCATAATCCTTTTATTATTCTACTATTCTGTGCTATCACAGTAAAAACCCTTGTAACAGCAGCTACAGCCTTTTAGTCAATCCCTACAATGTTAGTATTGTGAAATAAATTAAATTTAGATTTATTTTATCATCGTGTTGGTGGTCAAATTGAAAGTGTTTCGCCATTTTTTCCCCCATTTGCTCTATTTTATTTACTTATCTCAAGTTATTTATTTAGTAATTATTAATATATTTATCTCCTTTGATAACTCTTGTATGTCTTTGAGCTGTTGGGAGGCTCCGTGGTGTGAAATAGTAAATATGCAAACTAAGGAGTGTTTGACTCATCACACTGACCTCCTCTTTCTCTCCTGTCTCCCTCCTTCACCCCTCCTTCTCTCTCTGGCAGGTCTTGATGCTCGTTGACGACAGCGCAGACAGCTTCCTGTGCCAGCGCCTGCCCGTCCTCTCCTCCATGTCCCGGCAGGGCGGAGTCGCCACCGCCTACGTGTGCCAGGACTTCACCTGCTCTCTGCCCGTCACCGACCCCCAGGAGCTGCGCAGGCTGCTGCTGGACGGGACCGCGGAGATACAGACAGAGTGACGGCGCCGACTGACCGACAGCTCAGACCTTCGTAGACTGCGCTCGTCCAGTCTGCGGCCTAGCCTAGATCATTGTCGCTGCTACCGGCCAGTGAGCCTGGCTTTGCCACGAAAGGATGCAAATGCGTAAAAAGTAGATCCGCTACACTGTTAGGAGCAGGTCCGGTACGAGGTGACTCCAACCTGCCCTTTATTAGCAAGACCAGCAAAAGTATTACCTCAACTATCATCTCCACTTTCTTTACGCAGGCTTTCACTGACAATGCATCAGTGGAGCCGCTTTGAAATTCAGGTGCACAAATGTCCTTACAAAGAAATATGCACAGCGGCAGCTTACTGAAAATATGCAGCACTTGTAGGAAATGTCCCGGCTTGACTGTTTGCTGAGAAGTAAACTACAGACTGAATAGACGATGACCTAAGACCACTTAGATGAACTGGACCGACTGACAGTGTTTTACATATGAACCAGTCTGCCCTGTTGTCCTCTTTGTTCCAGCTCCCGCACGCGTGTCACATGCATCTGACAGCGGAGGCCTGTTCTGTGTGTGTGTGTGTTTGCATGTATAAAAAAAGGTTGGTTTTGCAGGTCTGTATGTGCGTACATTTTAAGAGCCTGTCACGTGCATTGGACTTCATCTGTAGTAACGTCACAGCGAAGGAGCCGCTCTCTCCTCTATCTGCCTGTTATCTGGGATTCGTCGGGAGAGGATTCTTCTCCACCGCTGCAGAGTCTCTTGGCTTTTATCTGCAGGTTTAGACATCAAACAACACACAGCATGTATACGCACAACTATGAATAATAAAGATATTTCTCCTCTAAGCAGTGTCCATTTCATCTTTGGGATGGCTGCTCTGTTTGAAGTTGTTGCTCTCTGGGAGCACAACTGTTGTCTCCAAACACGGCTTATAAGTGCTCAAACACGCTGGAGAAAGTCGCTTTCTTTTTTTAGCTTTAAGACTTTAGGAATACTCGAATAAATGCTGCGATATGTTGGATATTTTTGTGACATTTTTATGATGTGTTCTTTCTCTCAGTCCAAGATGGGAAAACTCCAGCAGCAGCGGAGTGAATGTGTCCCAGCAGTCTGTCTCTCTCTTCTTTTGTACTATAAATATTCATAATACCCAGACCCACTGTTGTGTTTTCTGTTCCTCCTCTCTTCCCTCAGTAGGCTGGATGAAGGTAATGTAAACTCAGTGTGACTGTGCGCTGTAGCGAGGAGGTGCACATGGGAGAGAGAGTGTGTGTGTGTGTGTGCGCTTGTATGAAAGAAAGAGACAGATGGACTGCTGATGTTGAGGCAAGGGACTTTGTCTCAGAGGGTCCTGCTCTGGGCTCTGGAAGCGAAGGAGGCGAAAAGATGGGAGTGGAGGGGGAGAAGCACAGCAAACGCGATGTTTCCATCGGCGTGACGGCGGCCTCGTGTTCCTTCACCTCAGCCGAATCGCCATCTTCTCACACTGCGGTAACACCTAGACCCATCTGCACTTGTTTACTTTCTCTGCCCCTCCTCTTTTTCTCCACTTTCATCTGCCAGTCCCCCTCCTCCTCCCTTCTTCTCCCTTTCAGATTTGGCGAGGGCCTTGTCGCCTCAAGAACGAGGGAAGTCATCTTGGCAGACTCCTGCTTCTGAGGAAGAAGAAGAAATTGCCAAGAGAGGGGAAAAGAGGAAAACAGGGCCTGGAGGAGGACTGAGACAGAGATAGGAGAGACAGAGAGGGATCACTGTGTTCCATTTTAACTCCGTCATGTCCCAACATCACTTTTCTTAACCTGTCAGATTGTTAACAGGCACACTTTTTTGGCACTTTTGGGCTCCTTTTCATGTATTTTCACCAAATTCCTCCCTCCCTCTCAGTGTCTCATCATATCATCCTCTTCCAGGTTGGGACCCCCCCTATCTTTGATAACAGACACACTCATGTCTCCCCCGATGCCTCGGCTGTGCCAAAGCAGTAAGCATGTTAGAACCGCTGTCTCCTTTATTCCGTCTTCCTCCTCACACAAATGTATACGCACCATTTATCATCCCCCCTCCCTTCGTGAATTCCATCACTCCTCTCGTTATTGTTCTGCACTAATTGTTTTGATGTGCTGCACAAGCAAAATTTTAATTAGCTATGAAATTTTAAAATTTTAACCACTATGAGATTAGTGGTTGACCCCAGCGAACCTGTTGGCCCGCTAATTACGAAGCTACGTGCCACGGATCAGTGAAGACATTAATAATAACTTTATTTGTAAAGCACTTTTCATCACAGCGTGCAAACAGCAGACACAGCGCTTAGATAGTATTTGGGCAAAAAGACATAAGAGACAACACTCAGATTATGTAGTAAAAATGAAAAAATAATAAATTACATTTTAGTTTTGTTTGACAGAGATTGTACAATTTAATTGATTAAAAGGGAATGTCATTTGTTTGGTCATAAACCAAAGTAAAGCTTGTTTGCACTCATGTTGCACAAAATCCAGCTGTGGACAGTGAAAAACAGAATACAAGTGAGATGAAAGCACTGTACTGCGCTAGTTTAGATGATTTTAAGTTACTTTAACTTTGACAAAGCACTCACAGCGTACACATTATCCAACTCTGAGCTTCCTGTCCACAGATAAAGGCTCACAAGACAGTTTTGTTTTGGTTCTCTGGTCAGCTTCTTGTGAATGTCAACTTTTGGCATTCGATAAAATCCCCTGATTTCTCGGTTTGATCCATTTTAGCAACTGTAAATGAAGCAAACCTCTTTGAAGAAAATCCCTCCCTGATGCCCGTCTGTTATCGTTACAGCAACACAGAGACATGAGCGTCACATGTAAACAGTCAATGAGACAAAAACATTTTGATCTGATGGTGTTGCTACATGAGGAGGATCATCATCATCAGTTCATCTTATGGACCTGATTTTGTGTACTAAACATCATGACCATCCATCCAGTATTTGCTGAGACATCTCACTCACATATATCAACCTGATATTGATGCTGGAGAAGTATTCTGTCAAGAAAGTCACTGGAATCCATCATCTGGGCACCATTAACATCTGTAGCACATTTTGTGACTGTCCATGTGGCATGACAGATATCAAGATATTTCACTGGAAAAGTAAAATTCTCATCGTGGCCCAAAGTAATCAGGATCATTTGGGAGTTACGGATATCTCAGTAAAATGAAATAGCAATCTTCCCAAAGCTCTTGGGATATTAGTCTGAAATGTGGTAGATAGACTGCTATAAAAAAGAAAAAAAGGGGCCCAGAATTGACTCTTGTGCATCATCAGTATGTTTAGTAAATTATCAAGTTACACAAATCAGAGAATTTTGATCCACTGAGCAAGCCAGTTATTCCAACATCACTACTAAGCTGATTAAGATGCTTTTATCATCAGTGCTGTATGCAACCATAAGGAAAATCTGGACTTAAATCAAAGGCCAGTGTTTAAGTTTTTAGATGAAAATAAGTATCTGTAGAAACAGAACAATAGCTTGCATGTAGTAAATGTGTCTTCTATCGTGGCACTGATGTTTACTTTAGCTGTGCAGCGTGCCGATGATGCATCCTTGATTACAATGGTTGGACTCTCAAAGAAAGCAGCAGTACTGAAGGTCGTTTACACATGCAACTTGTCATTATTTTCTCTTTTCTGTGTAAGTTTCATTGATCTCAAATCAATACTCTGCTGCTAATCATTTCAGAGTGAGTGCGATAATTCACAGTTTACAAATGTTTAAGGAAAAGTGTGTGTATACACTACACTGAATTGATGAAAGTAGGCTACTCAGTGTTGTGTCTGCAAATAAGTGTGTCTGATGTAATCCCTTTCTATTTGAACAGGACTAAGTTTGGTTTGTGTAAACTTTGAGTGTGTTTATTTCATCATTTTATTCTGGTTTTAGATTAGATGGGAACATTGTTTAGTCATGCCACTGTGTGTGTGCATGTGTGTGTGTGTGTGTCTGTGTAACAGTTTGTGTTTTGGATGAAAGGAAGTCTTCGTAAAGCGAGGCTATCTGAGGTTGTGTGTGCTATTGTGCTCCTATCAGATATGGCTGCTGTGTTTGAGCCTGTCTGTGTGATAATGAGGCCACAGGGGGCTGAGAACAGCGACACACTACCTTGGAGAGAGGAGGAACATTCGGAGGCAGAGGGCTTGTGTTTGTGTGAGTGTGTGTGTGTGTGTGTGTGTGTGTGTGTGGAGGGAGGCTGCTCTTAAACCAGCTGCATGTGGAGAACTTCTCTCTGCTGTGTGTTGTCATCCAGAACATTTCACAACTTTCAAGTCTTCATTTTGAAAACCTTTATATCTAGAAGAGTTTATAGCAGTCATTATCTGAGATATGTCATCATTATTTTAAGTGTTTGTGCTATTGTGTGTGTGTGTGTGTGGGGCAGTGTGTGAGGTGGTGTGTGAGTCAGAGGAGGGATCCCTCCACCAGCCCAAGAAAACTCCAAGAGGAAAAATCAATACTTCTGCTCATCAAACCCAGCTGGAGACGTGGCGATTACACTCGAGTACAAACAGAAAACAAAAGAGAGAGAGAGTCCTCGGAGTGCAAATCCAGATGTGCCACACTTTACCAACATATCTGATGCTGTTGATCAGATACAGAGACACAGAGAACATCCTCACCTCCTCGTTCTTTAAGCAGCAGTGGCTCTCTGCTGGGCTGAAACTCGACACGAGGCTTCTTGCACATCCTGCAGGCTGCAAAAGAACAACCTGCAGAATGACTGGATTCATGTAGTAATCAGAAGTTTCTCTCAGCCAAGGCACACACATCCATGTCTGTCTTTTTTTCCCTCAATGCCATAATTTGACCCCTCCTTTTTTTTTTTTTCTGCCCCTTTTGACTGAGACCTGCATTACGTTGGTTTATCAGGATGCCCAGGCGCTTGTTGTGGGAGGTGGTGATGAAGGTGAAAAAAGATGTCTATTCACATCCATCATCACCCCCTCTGGAGTCAGTGGGGGGCCCGGCAGATGAAAACAGACACACGGCGTGGCAGACAGCCATAAATCCCCACTTTACAGCACCACACAGCACATGGCACTAAAACAGTGTGTTGGCGTATTTATATGTCTGTCACCCTGTTTCTCACTCTCCTAACCCCCCCGTCTCCCCCCCCTGCTGGTCTTGCTCTCTGCCTGGGTGACATTTTCCTCAGCACTGTGTGCACTCTGCAGCGGGGGGAGTGCAGCTCTGTTGGGTCATGGCTCAGACGATATGGGCTGCAGCAGCATGTCAGAAGCGGTCATGAGCAGCCGAGTGCATCCAGCCAGACGCTGTCGGGCCAACTGACGTCCAGGGTGGAGGTGAGGAGGTAATAGAGTTATCGCCACAGACTCCATGAAAAACACTTCCTCGAAATGTCAGCACAGACAGTGTGCGTCACCCCTTTACTTTTGGTTAGCTGAGGTTGTGGTGGTACAAGTTCACTTTTCCTTTTGTCTTGTTTGCTAAGAGTCTGTTATGTCCACCAAGATTTTCAATCTTCTACTGCAGCCTGTATATGTCATATATCATAGCAGCCGCGTAGCAACGTCTCGTCATGAATTTTGGTGCAACACAGGATCACGACTGACTGATGACGACGACGATTTTGTTCAACCACCAGCATGACAAGATTTCTTCTTCTGCCTCCACCTCTACTCACTTGCATCCACTTGTTGGGTTGGCTCAAACATTCACATCCCCCTGAAGATGAGTGATCAGCCATTCATTAACTTTCTATGTGATGCCATCATTTTTCATCTTTTCACTTTGGTATAAGTAACACTATTTTTTAAAGGTGAAGAAACACCCAAAATGTGTGTAGAATAAGCGTGTGTGTCGAGAGAGAGAGTGTGTATGTTGGCCTTGTCTCCCTTCATGGCCTGGAATCGGACAGCTGGTGATATTTTGTAAACAGCGTCTCAGTTCTCTTCCCTGTTTCAGAGCGGAGTGCAGGTGACACCGGAGAGAGAAGTGATCACGTGTGTGTGGTGAGACGGAGAGGATGGTGAGAATGAGACAAAATGAAAAAGAGTCAGTATGTCAGTCATGTAGAGTGAAACAGGAACATATGAGGTGGGTGGCCAGAGAAAAGCCCGTATGGATGTTTATGACTGAACCTCGCATCATCATGGTTGTAATAGGATGCAGGCGGTCGTCCGTTTGAGTTGGGGGCTCCTGTGACTTGTTTTATTGCCCCCGTTCAGTCACTTTGTGTGAACGTTATCAGCGCCTCTCTGTTGTGGTGCCTTTTTCCAGCTGCTACACTGCACCATAAAGCTGCCCAGCGGATGTAAGCTACTGCTCCAGTAGAGATATTATTAAACCATACGAGCAGAGATTCCTTTGCCCCCGTGAGAGCAAGAAAAAACCATTTCAGAGCCACTACACCAGTCTATAAATTATACCACGAAGCCTAATGTCTCTCAAACAGGTGTATTTTTTATATGTATACAGCTGGGGCCTCTTTGGAAACCCATTACTGCCAGGCAAAAGAAAATGCAATTACTAGAATAAAACACATTAAAGCAATAATTAAAAATATGCTTAGTTGTCTAACAGGCTGAGAAATAGTCTTACTCGCCTTCTTGCCACTCTGTCTCATATCAGTGGACACAACATGAGCCTGCAGTGTACTGACATTTTGGATAGACCCTAACTCATCTGTTTTCCTTCTGAAAGACAGTTACTAATATTTCTTGAGTGCTTGTGGCTCTGCGGACCAATGAAGAGCCACACAGTAACATGAATGGAACGTGATTTTGCTCAGTGATTGATCTCAAAACAGAGTTTACAAGACAGTTTATTACCGTTTCTAGTTACTCTTTATTTTGTGACACTTCAGCTCCACAGTCTTTATGACACTAATCAAGAAGAAGATAAAGATGTATGATATTTTTATATGCTTGAGAAATGATAATGGCTGCTGATAAAGATAGTTAGAGTTCATTAAGTTTGTCTATCGTTGATTTAAATTGAATGTTTATACTTTTAAATAGATCATGAATCATGAATATGCAAATTAGCGTGTGGTGTAAATAGTGGCTGGGCGCAGTGACTTCCTGGAGTTGAATCATTTTACACTTTTTATGTTTTTTACTCTGTTAAATCATAACATATTTACCATCATTACTTAAGTATGAAATGTCATTTTCCATTCCCAACTTTTCATGTCTTTTTTCTTTTCTGGCAGTAATGGGCTTCCATAGACCCGCCACTCGTCCTTCGAGAAGTGTGTTTGAAAAGACTTAAACTCATCTGGTCATATGTGCCACATCCATGTGCTGTTGGGTTTCTTCTGTTGAGCCGAAGTAACTCGATCATCATTACGGCTCTTTGCGCTCACAGCCAGCCAAGTTTAATTAAGGCTGCTATCGATTAGAGCTCGCTCCCAGTGAAAACTCAAGTTAAACTTTTTTTTATAATAGGAAAGGTAAATTAATGTAAGCTGCCTTCACTTTACTGCAAGTCACAGTTAATATGAGTGAGCTGAATGTGTTTTATGAAAATTTAAAACAGACGTCATCAAGAGAGGAAATTGAACTCATATTTTCTCATTTGCCGTGAAACCGAAGTGCATCAGTCTTTGTGTTTTATTGTTATTGGTGGAAAAGCTGATTCCTAGAGGGGCTTGACTGGAATGGGTAGTTCATTGTTCATATAGGTTATGAGTCACTTTTTTTTATTATTAAAGGACAGTAAGATGTCACTTGTATGCACTCGTAGCTGCGGATGTACAGAAAGCATTTGTGTGCAACACACAAAGAAAAGAAAAGTGGGTGAAGAAGAAACACGAGTTAGCGCTCTCTCCATCTCGCTCTCCTCTGCACGTCCCACAGATTCATCATGTGTTGCCAGGCCGGTTTGCGTGGTGGGTAGGGAGGTAACTAGAGCGATGGAGGCTGAGGGGGAACAGGACGACTAGTTCATCATGTTAGCCTAGTTAGATGAAAGCACGGAGAAAGAGATGCTCATTAAATCCTTCCTTCCCCTCTGCCCAGCTCCACGTTCCCCCGTTTTCCTTCCCCAGTTCCTTCCTCTTCCCTCTCGCTCAGTGTCACAGTTTTGCGTCATGCTTGGCGAGAGAAACACGAGCGGTTGCGCAAGACGACGGGGTAATTTTTTGCTTCCTCCTGCTTATTTTGTTCTCTTAATTGGAACCATTGTCAATTCCGGTGAAAGGTGGAGTCTATCATAGCTGATGTCTTTTGTCATCTTTATTGGTTTGAGATTTTTTGAACCCAACAGTGACATACCGGTGTCAGTGTCATTTCTCACAGGGGAGGACTAATGAAGAGTATGATGGGGTAAATAAAGCCTTTATGCTGCTATTTTCTGCACCATGTGAGTTTTGTTGTCCATACTCTGTTTATGACGGTTTTAAGCTTTCAGCCTGAGCAGCTCTGCCCTTAAAAAGTGATCTTCTCAATCTGATTTGAACCTTTTTGATAAATATTAAAGTAAAAGTCTCGTGGACAGTGTCTCTCACCCCCTGCATCCCACTCTGACGTCCTGTCAGAGCTCTTCCAGCCGTAGATTGAGACCACCAAGGAGCTCCAAGCCACAGGAGGTCTTTCCTGCCTGAGGCAATCAGACTTTATAATTCCTCCCCCTTCTGCTGCAGGGAAACATACAATACAATATTATCTGTCCATAATGTGCTATGTTTATTCTCTTCTTTTTTCTGTGCAATAGTCTATTATGTATACTGACATAGTCTGATAGTATATTCATTTCAGTAGTGTATTGTGTGCAGTTTTCATTTCATATTTTCATATGCAGGATCTTTTTCTTGGCAGTTTGTCATCAATTCAAATGGTTCAAACTTGGTTCATTCTCTTTTTATGCACTTACTCCTGTGCACTTCCTTATCTTGTTTATCTTGTTACTTCAGACACTATTTCTCATTTTTACTCTTTAGACACAATTATTATTTAATAACTACTAACTTTCTATTTGTACTTTTACTAACACTGGACTCTGGCAAAGCAATTTCCTTCAGGATAAATAAAGTTCATCCTATCTTATCTTATCTTATCTTATCTTATCTTAAAATAACAAAGAAAATCTGTTAAAACGGTCGATATGTTCATGCAGCCAGCAGAGATGGAATGAAGTCAGTGCCGCACACACGGATTTCACGCACACGCCCAAACTCCGTATCCATGCCCGTCTTCATGTCAGACCCCTTGACATTTCCTCGACATTTGATGACATTTGTGGACACGTGTAAACTGCTGGATTTGTGAGTTTATCACAAATGGAGGGAGAATAGTGATCGCCAAATGTCAACAGGCTGCGGCCATCTGTTGTCATGGCTGAGCCACAGAGGTGAAGTGCACTGTGGGACACTGTCACAGCGGCAACTTCTGCTGTGTCATGGCTTAAAGTCTGTGAGGTTCAGTCTGCTGCTTTTTAAACACAGTAAACTGACCACTGTTGATGAAGATTAAGATTAGATTAGATTAGATTAGATTAACATGTAGATTAAATGTTTTTTTTCAACAACTTTCAGGAATCCATGTGGAATAAAAACATTTGTAAATATTATTTATGAAGACTTTGTGGTTCAAATTATTGATCAGATTTGATTGACAGTAGTCAGAAAAAGAAAACAACCCCACAAGTGTCATGAGATTTTGTTTGTGGATACTTCCTGGAGTAAATCCTGATCGGTGGTCAGATGCAGAACGTTGCCTCTCTCCAGCTCAGCATTACCCACTCCAAAAAAAGTAAGAAAAACACTGGAACCAGCAAATAAATAAAGAAATCTCTCTATTAAAATCATCCAAACTGTTTCAACTTTGGCAGGAAAGGTTTTGTGGCCTTTTGCAATAAAGTTGGAAAAGTAACATTAACGGATCAAGTTGGTTTATTAGAACTTGGTTCACCTTTGCATGTTTAGCAATGTGTTTTTTCAGTTGTGATTCTGTGCTCGCCAAACTTCTTGCTCAGATCTGGGAACATTTTGGCCTCCCTCTAATGACTACAGTGCAACAGAAGAGCAAACAGGAGGTCAGAGAGGTCGTAAACTGTTTAACCAGCTCATCTAAAACATTTATACAGTTATTACACATGCAGATATGTAAAAGAAAAAATAAGTTAACCTGAAACGTGCTGTGGACCCTTAATGCACAGGAAAACTGTTCATCCACAACAGTGGGTTAAAGTTGAACAGGAAGTCTGAAAACTGTCACAGGTAATTATTATTTCTTCCATCTAAGTTTTGCTATTGTCTTGTTAAAATGCTGTAATCAAATCTGCCTTCTTTTTTTTTCCAGCACTGTTGCCACTTTCCAATATCCCAACAATGAGCTTGGTGAGTTCAATTTTATTATCACCAATAGAAATGATGGCCAAAACCTTGAAAATGAAAGCCAAGTAGCAATAAAGCCGAATCTGAACCTTTATGAGCCGGATCATGGCACAGAGCGGCTCCGTGTAGCTGATTTGTGTTGGTGCAGAAAGCGCGGTGGTGGAAACTGGGTGACGTAGTAACTTATTTGCGGGTAGTGCAGAAGCTTTTGTTGAAGGTGGTTTGTCGAAAGAAGAAATCTATTGCTTCTGTCTGCCCTCTCACAGATCAGCAAGGGTTTGTTGAATTCATGTCTTTGAGCAATTTGTTGAAGCTGAAGCTCGACACGAAGGCGTTTATATTAACTCAAACACTTTGCTGCAGTTCCACTGAAATGATTTTCTCATTAGATTTTCTATTGCAAACACTGGTCTGACCAAGCTTTAAGAAGGTAAATACCCCAAGAAAACAAAGCAAGCACATAATTAAGTAAAGAGAAAAGACGGAAGGAACGCAGCATGGGATTGATTAATATTAAAAGGAAAAAAAAATCAAAAGAATATTCAAAAACAGCCAAAGCAATATAACAACTCTTACATGTCTACACACATGTGGCCTGGCATCATTTGAAACTTTTGATTGCTAAAGTCATTTTAATTGTAGAGAAATTAATGTACCATAGCCTCGCATGCAAGCCCCATACAAGATCCCTTATCAGCAGCAAATCACCTCAAAGAGACATTCCTTTCAAAAGTTTCCTCCTACACTGTCGGTGAAATTGCAACCAGCTTGGCCTCTCTGATGGAAACGATATTAAGAGATTTTGTATGACAGATGCCGAGACAGACGATTATTGTTAGCATATGGTGCCTCATGATTCAGTCCTGCTGTAAGCGAACGAGGGACCAATATAGACACTCGGCGTCGCCAAATTCCTTAAACAGCCTCACACCCACTCATCAGAGGAAGGACTGAAGCGTAGATATGATGAGAGGGAGCAATGATACCGCAACAAAGTGACGGGGCGCAGAGAAAAGGTGACGAGTGTGACAAAGAAAAGCTGATGGATAGGTGACGTACCGTTGTTTGTCTTCAGCCGTGTTTGCGACTGTGGGCCAGACCGAAACATCTAAACAGCGATGGGATGGATTGCTGTAGAAATTCAGCCGTTCACGGTTGTTAGAATTTGAATGTGAGGGACTTTGGGGATCCCCCTGACACCAGCAAGTCAACGTTTTCATTTTCACATCCTGTAAGTCTCAACATCTAACCAGACAGTTTGGCACAATATTGTGCAGTCATTCATTTAGTCTTTTACTGATGCTAATCTGGCACACACATGTTCCTGTCGCCCTCCAGACAAATTGTAATAAGATCCCCTGACTTTTCACACAGTGCCATCAACAGGCCGAATATTAGATTTATCCAACTGTTCCACGCACTAAATACTGTATCGAAACAAAACTAAAGACATGACCGTCAGCTGATGCTTTGTGTTTAGTGCTAATTATTAAATATTAGCATGCTAAAGTACCAGACTAAGACTTTAAATGTGATAAATGTCACACTTCCCAACAATATTGACAGTATGTTAGCATGTTAGAGGGGACATTTAACTCAAAATAACACTTTGACTGTAGATTTTTTTATCCAAATTTACAGGATAAACATGGATGGATGGAAACTGAGAGAGAAGGAATAGTCTTGTCTGCCTCACAAGATACTGCCCAGAGAGGGGAGCTGCATTAGAAATGAATGTCTCTGCAAGAGGAGAGAATATGGATAGATAAATAATTGGAAGATAATGTGGGTGAACCAAAATTGAAAAAGGAAAGAGATTAAGGAGTGGCTGTTTTGATCCTCGCAAGCTGATGTTTATGATTAAACATCCTGTAAAGCAACCCCATGACTGGATTTCTGTCGCAATAAATGCACATAATTTCAGTTATCTTTGATTTGTCTGCACAGGAATAGATTTCCTCGCGTTGCACAGAATGCAAACAAACAGCATCCCATTAAATCTGAACTCCTCGGTGATTCACCGCGTTAATTTCTGCTCATGCATACGCAGATAACAACTTCGATATTCTGTGAGCGCCGCGCGGCGTATTGATGATGTGATTACCGCTGCGTTTCCAGTGACTGGCTGTCATGCCGTACAGCCGGGATGGCTTCTGCAATGAGAAGACACATACTGTAGCTCACACAGATAAAAACGCTTCATTGCCTCGGGTGCACTGGAGGTTTGTTTCCCAGCATCAAGACGATGCAATAATTCAGACTTTATTGAAAATATCAATTTGACTGTACAGTTTGGAAAGTGTGCTGCTGTGTGGTTGCCAGTTTTGTTTGCATATGGAGAAGGGATGTAAACAATTCCCATCTCTATCATTTCTCTAGAAAGCATCACAGGCATTTTGATCAGTCACACAACATATTATGACCACGTAGAGCTGTTACTGAGTTTGCAAGCAATGTTTTAGCTCAGTTTTGGTTTCCACCATCTTCAGAGGGAAATATTTCACTGTTGAGGTACTAAATATTAAGCAGTAGGAAAACACTTTCTGACTAATTCTAACAGACAAACTACCAACATATTGTGACTAAACTTTAATGCAGCATTTTCTCCAGTTAAAAAGAACACATGGTGTTGAGAAAATGAGCCTCTTAAGACTGGAGTAAAATGGAATTGTCCTTTTAAATTCATGTGGGTAAGTGGGTGTTTGCACAGTCATACCAAGTTACACAAACCCTTAATTTCACCAATAACCTATTGCATAATATCTGCTGTATTTAATGATGGAACCAGGGCCTAAGCCTCAGCAGGCATGTCACATCTGCAAGCTACTTCACAGGCTCCTGGCCCCTTGAAATAAGATTGATAAAGTGGAAGTGGAATTCCTTTTTGATGAGACATCTAAACTCCAAACAGCGCTGTGACCACAAAGAACATGGATAAAAGCTGCAGATCATTTTTCTTCTGGACATTTTGCAGCCGAGAGCGAACACTTGCGTGGCTTCTCGCTATTGTGGCCGTAACTCTCTCCAGACCGTTGAAAAAAGCCGAAGGCCAGCCAAACTGTCCACACACACACACACATACACACACACCACCCATCTCTGTCTTGCTCTCTCACTACCTCTCTCTCAGGTTAATGAAGTGTGACCGTTCTGACAGGAGAGACCCGCTCAGAAAACCCTCTGAGGAGAAGGTTACACCCTCCATATTTCCAAATAAAACACACACACACAGGCATCCAGGAATACCTCAGTTCAGTCTTTCTATCTGATGGCATGAGTCCTGTGTGTGTGTGTGTGTGTGTGTGTGTGTGTGTGTGTGTTAGAGAGAGTTTTCAGTGGCTTATGGAAATGTTCTCCCACCTACGATACTACATCTGTTCCCTCGGTACCACTCCCCTCCTTCCCTCTGATCTGTGTCCAGATGACATTCCTGTCTGGCCAGCTTCATCCCACTCCCATGATGAATGAGGCAGCCTCATTTACATAATAAACTGCTGGAGCTGGAGACGCAGGAACGAAAGGAAACCCACTTGAACTCTGGACGGCCATCTGAACTCTGTAAGGCACCTTTTGTTTCTTTTTGGGGAGAAAGCCACGTTTACTAGGCAAGTAATTCAAATTTTTCAAATATTCATTTTTATCATATTAATAGAGTTCTGTATTCTTAGAATTTGTGAAACAGATATGTACCATATGTGTTTAAAGTCAGCTTAGTGTCACTGGTGAAATTATATAGATCTAGAACCACTTTTCAGTGAATTTCTTAAAATTAAGTTTCCATTTGATGACTAATTTCTATCCAACCAACAAAGAAATGAAAACATACCTTTGTCAAGGTGAGGCCTAGAGGTGGCTCAAGTGTCCATTGGTTGGTAAGTCTGTCCATCATTCTGTCCACTACTTTGTGCAACAGCATTATATCTTGACAACCTGTTTCCATTTACCATGAAATTATATAAACATATTTATGACCCTCAGAGGATGATTATTATTATTACTAAACAAAAAGTAACTTGCCATGCTAAAAGCTCTGCAGTGCTGCTTTACAAACAGCTTTGCTTTGTGTTTAATGTCAATGTTTGTGTGCCAACAATGATGATACTGCCAATGCTACCATGCTATTGATTAACGGGTATAAATATCAGATATCAAGATGACATGATGCATTAGCGAGCTAACATTACCCAAGTAGCACTAATCACAAAGCATATTTGAGACTCATATGGTTATAGGTTATTGTGTTACATGTTCATATTTTTTTGCAGGTATTTGGTTGGTTGACCAAAACACTTCATCCAAAACCACTCATGCCAGTCCCACAGTGGCTCCAGAAGAAAGGTCAGGGAACAATCAAAGTCATTAGATTACATTTTCTTGAAACCATGAATATTTTCCCCTAATCCATCCAGTGATGCCTAGTTATTTCACTGAGTAAATGTAAATTTTGACCAGCTGTTGGCACCAGATGAAAACACAGAGGATCACAAAGGCTTCTTTCTTTGGGCACAATGGATATATGGTGTGGATCAGATTTCACAGTCCATCCAATAGTTGTTGAGATTTCACGAAAACAAAGTTAACTCATGGTGGCTGTAGAGGAAAAAGCAAGCGATGACTAAAGTCATTAGGCTTCATCATCAGAGGACAGTGAATGTGCAAAAAGACATGACAATCCATCAGACCCACGTCGAAGGGGGAATAAAAAAATATCAGCGACACCTTGACCTTCCTAGTGCCACCACTAAGTCAGACCCACCTTCTGATCAGCCTGTGGTTCATGGGAATATATCCTGACGACAACATTTAATTTGTACACTAGAAATGGCAATATCAGGTTGGGTACTGTCAATGAAATATACTCTTGCTTTTTCTTTGTGCCAAACATTCTCCATTTTTCCCACATTTGATTTCCCGAGGATTTTCCTCAAGAATTTCAGAAAATGTTGGGGTTTTTATTATTCCAAAGGACTCGTTCAGATCAGAGTGTCAACATCATAGTTCCCTGCAGCTGCAGCCAGTTCTTCCTAAGATTTATTGTGAATTACCTATCCATATCTATAAACTGGCCTGTTGCAGTCACAATATAGATTCAAATAACAAGCAAGTCAGGGTTATTTAAATGGACACAACCAACAAGTTCAACATTACCAACCAACACTACACAATCATATGTGGGCTACAACTGCTAGTCACGTTCGGTCAGTTCAGGCGAAACATGTCACATGAGTCACATATGGTCCATATACAGCAACGTGATTGGTGGACGTGTCTTAGCTTGTTGCTTATTGGGCCGGATGTGGCCAATACACGCCAGTTTCAGGTTATAATGTGGTAAACATGGGCCTGGTTTGTGGGTGAACATGGCCTATTGGGACCACGTGTGACTGATAAACAGCAAGTCAGTTTTCAGACACATTGTAGCACTACGTGTGCTACATGTGGTGATATGCAGCAGACTGGTCTGAGGGTGGGTTGGGACCATATTTAAGACACACTGACAATGAGCTCAACATTTTACAGAAAAAAGCAAGGCCTTGAAATAGTCTGTAATTAGTCCAGTGTTCAGAGCTTTCTGATTAAAATAAGTCCACAAATACTGTGGAATGACCCAATGATAAATTTCAATCATAATATTTGAGGTGATAAATAAGCCTGTGAGTTGCCATAAGTAACTAATAGTTTGGTTGACAGCCCTGCTGGTCGAACCTTTACATTACATTACATTACAGAAGGCTAGCTGGACTGAGAAGACTTAGCCACTGAATGAGGAAATACAACTTTTCAATCTGAAAATCTGAGAAATCAACAGGCAGTAACTTTGAAGTTTGTCAAAACAAGTAAGTAACCAAGTAAGCAACAAGCTAGCTTATCAAAGTAGCTAGCATAGTTTTTTTTTAGCATCAGTAAAGAAGATAAGAAATAATAATAATGATAATAAATAAGAGCAAACTAACTTCAAGGTTTAAGTTATTTTAGATAACCTATAAGATTAATATATGTTTTTTCACCCAACAAATAAGTTAAAATGTGCATTTGGATTTTGTAATGTAAAACTAGATTTGAAGCAGGTAAGAAGTTCATCCACACTGCAGAGGGGACAGTTTTGCTGGTAGACCTGGTCGAACCATCTCCTGAATAAGTCATCTTCATAGTATGTCAGAAATAGTCCACACGGTGCCGCTCCATTTAAATTAGTGTTGTATAAATCTACACTTAATGCTCACTTGAAGTCTGAATTTCTAAACAACGTGTTCAACCGACTCCAGAGAGCGCCGATGTTCCTAATGTGTTAAAACACATTCTCCAAGTCTCTGAACTCCACTGGAGGGATGAACACGCTTCTTACAAAAGATAATTTGGTGTTTGGATGACGGTGGTGGTGTGATGGTGTGGTGCTTTGGTCAAGGTGGTGGTTTATCAATCTTCCATATCCACATATTTAAAGTGTACTGTTCAGTGTTGGTCTTAGTTTTACTCCTGTGTTACATGAGGATATAATGTGGAGTTCATAGTTTCCTCTTTTATTAACGACTGAATTAAAGCTGGAAAAAGGGGGGAATGTAGGGAGAGCAGCCATGCAGTTAGTGGAGGCTGGTGAACCATAATGGCGAGACATATGGAAATTCAATCACTTAGAAATGTATACACATCCACAGACAGTGAGGATGTTGTGTGAAGCAGTCTCTCTCTCTCTCTCTCTCTCTCTCTCTCTCTCTCACATACACACACTCTTCCCTAACTCCTACACTTTTCCATCATTCAAATGATTCGAAACACCCACCCGAGCCATCACGCGAATGGAAATATTGATCCCCCGTTCAGGCGCTCATTCCAGTTGGGGAAATGGCTTGAGACAAATGTGAGGGCCGTGGCCTTTCATTTAATCTTCACTGGCTAACACATATACATTCAAAAGGCTGCACGCTATTTGTGACGTGCGGGCTGAAACACGAGTGTTTGGTAAAACACGGCAGCGGGAGAGGCCTCAGAGAAGCTTTTCAATCATGTGTGGGTTGTAAACACCGTCCTTCCTTGGTATGATGAAGAGGGACTGGCCTGCCTCTGAGGCCGAGATGAAGCAGGGAAAGTAAATTCATTTGATAGCAGGGTGTGTTTCCTGTCTGTTCTCGACTTCTGTGTGTCCAAGTGAGAAGTTTGTATGTACTGTGTCTATTCTTGAGAGGATGTAGTGTGATCGTGTGCATCTGTCTGTCTGTATTGTGTGTCTGTGTATCTGATGAAGTGTGTGTATTCATGTATCTGTGTACTGTGTGGGCGCGTGTGGACGTGTGATAGGCAGGTGAACACACTGCTTGTCAGATGCAATTGGCAGGTAGCAGCTGTAGATCAATGCTGAGGTCAGAGGTTCAGTGCGCACACACGCCCACACTGTCCCGCTAATGAAGGAATCCAAAAGGGACTCTGTTCGGACAGATGCCTCGACAGACCTGACAGACAAGACGGTCCAAAGTTATGGAAGTTTGAACACTTCTCAGAGTGACAGAAAGAGTCATTTTCCCCATTTAAGTTTTAAGAATTAAGATGAGTATCTTAGCAACAGAGTGTGTGTGTGTTTTCATTTTATATGAAAAATGTGTGTCCAGTGTTAGTCTGTCTGTCAATACGTTCGCCCTGTGGGAGTGATCGATTGCCGTGATCGCTTTTCCTTTTCCCGTGTGAATAGGCACAGCCAGCTTTTAACCCACATAGCCAGACTGTGACCATCAGTCTGGACGGTTGACACTCGCACTGTGATTTCTCACAGCGCCTGTTAGACATCAGCAGCTAGCAGCTGGTCGGCTCAGGGTAAGAACGGTCTCTGCTGCATTATGTAACCCTGGACTCAAAGAATGTGAAATAATATTTAAATATGATTCAAGCTGCCAATACTTTATTTCTAATTTGAACAGCCTGCGTGTGCTTATTTTAATGCTCGAGATGCACCGTGATAATAACCCAATTATGGGACACTGGATTGATCGAATACAGTATGTGAGTGGTTTTATCTCCAGCAGCAGCGTGGCATCATCGATCAGTCTGCCCCCCAGTGCACTTCTTTGGGTCAGTATGAAATATCCTTGTCTCCAGATGATGAAGTCTATTGGCTTGCAGATCCCCTCACTTTACTTTCTAGTAAGCAGGATATTACATAATCTGTGGACCCCAGGTGACCTTCATGAAATAAATGATGCTATGCTAAGCTCTTTTATTTTATAATATTTTAAAACATTTGGTGTTAATGTCAAAGTTGTTATACACTTTTACAACTTTTTTATGCTTATAATTTGTAATTCTTTCGGATGTCTCTGTCAAGTAAAGCGAACTAAGTACCACATAGAGAGTGCCTTAAAAACAATCCAGCCACAGGCATCTATTAAGTCTGGATAACAGTTAACTATTAGCAGTTATTACTTATGTACAGCATCTTTTTGAATGGGAATATGCCCGTTTCTAAGTTCTCATGGCATATTTTTTATGTTTAATAGTATGAAAAATAATAGTTTTAAAGGAGAGAGAAAGTCATGAAACCCCATCAGCCACCTGTTCAGAACAGAAGCAAGACCAGAGAATTACAGAACTACAGAGTCAATGGATGCATCTCCTGGAGATCTCCCAGCAGACCTTTGGCCTAAGTCTCATATTAAAGAGACAGTCTTGTCAGCGTAGATGTGAAGCAACCGAGAACATCCTCAACACCACAGAGGAACAAGCAGTTCTGTTAAATGGTGAAGAGAAAAGGCAAAGTTGCACCGTAAAAGTACAAAATGAAAAGAGAAATGTAAGCTGCCAAATGGGTCTGAAAAACTACAAAAATGCATAGGAGTATTGATGAAAAAGAAGCCTCGTGGCAAAATCTTCAACAGATCAATGATTGACAAGAAGCTGGTCATCCAGAGAAAACGTCCAGAGAGTTATCGACTTCCTCTGTCAAGATGTCAGAAAGAAAGGTTGCGGACACAAAACAGAGACAACAGAGGTGTGTGTTAGTTAGTCCATTCCCTTGACTTAATGTGCAGCGTAATTCAGACATGTAGAAGTCCCACTCTTACAGAGAGTTTGTTTGATATTGTCCTTTCTTTGTGACACAGCCAAAAGAGTCAGACTTGAACACTTTTGTGTGCTCAGACAAGGAGAATGTCAAACCTTTAACTGAAAAACTGCAGCAGAAACTGCCAGTATTTCTCCGCCAGTGTCCTTTATTATATAAGTCATGCATGTACAGAGTCTGTGCAAATACCCCAGGCAGAAGAAAGTGTAACCTGGCATCAATGGATGAGAAAACCTATGTCAGAGGGACTTAAAATCTACACGAACTTTGTTCTGAACTGTTGAACCTTTTCAGTCAGAAGCTCGACAGCCCAGCCAACTTGTCGTCCTTGTGGATTTTTCAGAGAGCTCCTCCTGCAAACTTAATAGTGCGGTGCACTCTTCGTTTTGGAGGGAGTCTGAAGCAGGCCACGGTCCACACATGACGCTCACACAGCAGCTGGCTCGCAGTCCTCCACAGTCCCACAGAGGTCAACCTGCGGATGGTGAGTGCCAAGTTCAGCATCCAAGAAGACAAAGATCTGAAAGAAGTTCATCTTAGTGAAATATAAACGCCAGCCTACATTTACATCAAGTGTTGATAAACTACATAATTTGGTTCTTTCAGGCAGACAGGTGACCTGAAGCTAAAAAGACAGATTTATGATAAAAGTCATAAGGATGAAATACAACATTGCACAAGCAGTGGCTGTATACCAGGGCTCTGTTTTTTCTTTTGAAAATATGTTGAAATATTTTGGGATGAGTTTGAAAGTTCTGACTCGTTCCATTTTTATTTGGTATGTAATTATTGTGTAGCATTACATTTAATGCATAGTATGTTTTGAAGTGTTGGACTGCTTTTGAAAAATTCATTTGGATATTTAATGTTTCAGTGGACTTAAGCTGACTTTTCTTTTTAAGTTTAAACCCAAACTAAGCCATGAGTTGTTGATGAAATCAGAATCTATTACAGTGTATCTAATCAGTTTAATGTAGTGTAGCCTGCTTCAGTCCAACATGATGTCATGTAGCGTGTTCTGTTTTTGATCAGCGTACAACTTTTACTTCTTTAGAGACTGTTGACTAAATAACTTTTTCACTTATCTGACATGAAAATATAATGACCCAGCATGTTTCCTGTCATTATTAATGTTGTCAGGTGAGTACAGCTGATATTCGTCAGGTAGTGTGAATAGATAAAATATTCATTTCAACCAGCAAATAATAAGTTAAAGTAAAAAAGTGTTTTATATAACGTGAATAGCCGTTGTGCTTATACATCAGTATGATTATTTTCTGTCTTAAATGTAAAGACAGATACTAAAGATACTATCTGGTATTCTAAATGGAAAACACAACAACAAAATAATGAAGTCTCAGGAATTCTAGACACTGTAGACAATACTTCACTTCACTTTGAATAAAGAGTTTAAAATACTGTTAAAAACTTAATTAAAAAACTTTGAAAGTTATTTATCAAACGAGACTTCCCACCCTCACAATGAACTAGAGTGAATTTGTTTGTTCTTGATTTGTCCTGTAAGCAACTGAATAGTTTCCAATATTTTGGCCGATGAACAGATACTTGTACAACTTTATAATATTCCCAACAGCCTCAGCTAACTTGTGTTTAGTTCGCAGTTTATTTAGCAGATATCAGCATGCTAATGCACCAAACTAAGTGATCATGGTGAGCATTGCTCTCAGACCTCAGCATGTTTACGTTATCATCGGCGTTTAGCTGCAGACTCTTAGTCTTGCCATCCTGAGCTGTTTGGATTAGCACACTAATGACTGTGGATACACGCCGAGCAATGTACATTCCAATGCAAGCATTTCCTCTGTGACTCAGCTCATGTTCTGTAAATGGTTCATACGATTCACTGATAATGAATGAGAATGAAGCAATTATAAGGATCCAAACAGTGTAGCAGAGTAACCCAGGCACGACTTCCTGCTGTAGGATGTGATGTGCATAATATCCAGAGTGATTCTGTTTATTCATGTATGCAGTGATATTAATAATTAGGTCGACACAGAACATGACCTGGTATCTGGTGGTTTACATGTAAACACTCATTACAGTGAATCCACAACATGCATATACATAGACTTTTAATTTGCATGGATATGATACACACGAACACACACACTCACAGGAACTTACATATACAGAACACACAAACCAGACTCCCATCTTTTATTTACCATGTGTGGAAGTTGTGGTGTAGTTTTCCACTCTTCAGCAAAGTGGGACTGTCTCAGTGTGCCAGTATAAAACCTTCATTGCTCTCAGCTATGAAGAGCACGGGCTCCAGAGTGGGGCCCCGCGCAGCCCTGCCTCACCCCAGGGACAAAGGCTCGTCCTGGGTTGACACACCAAGGCCCCCCCCCTGTGGGATGGCGGCGCTCCGCGGGAGCCGACACCGACGGAGCTGGAGGACGCTCAAAGAGGGAAAAAAAGATGAAAGTCGGAGGCGAGGAGGGAAGCGCTGAGGGCCCAGTCTGTTTCTCCCTCTCAGTCGTCTCAACTTTTCCTCAGCTCTGTCTCTGTTTTGTCATGTTGCAATAGCAACTTCTTGTTATCAATTTACGTTTATAAAAAGAAAAGAAAAAAATGCAGCTTTAATTAGGCTCAGAGAGGGGAAGAGAGAGGGAATCAAAGGGAAAACAAAAGCAGAGTGTGGATTTCCAGTCTCAGCACCTATCTATTAGTCATCACTGCACGCTATTGCAGAACTACTTCTTGTGCAACTGCTCTGTCTTCAGAAACTTGTTCTCCTTCCATTCGCTCTCCTCCTGGTCCTCCTCTTTCTGCTCCTCCCTGCCTCTCCATCCCACTTCTACATCCTCTTCTACACCCTCTTTTCTCTTCATTTCCTTTATTTTCTTCTGTTGCCTTTCCCTCCTGCCACTTCTTTGGATCCCTTCTCCTCCTTGGCCCTTGCTCTCTTCATGCACCAACCTTTCCTTTGGCTGCTCTTCTTTATTTTCCTCCTTATTTAAGTTTATCCCTCGTCCTCTTCATCATCTTCTTCATCATCTCCTTCTTCTTTTTTTCTCGCCTCAGTGTCATTACAGGCATATAATTTATGAAGTGTTGAAAATGTTCCTCTCCGAGCTGCTCCGCTCCGTAACCAAGGTTACCAACATGTGAATCAGTATCGCTGAGATCACGTGTGATTTTCTTAGGTGGGCAAGCAGGAATGGAAAAGCTTCAGAGTCGCAGCTTTGTATAGTCTGGAGTCTGGTGTTTAACATTTTTCAATTAGAAGTGATTTTTGTTTATAAATGACTGATATTGTTGTTGACCCTCCTCGGGCTCCCATAACACGCCCACACACACACACACACACACACACACACACACACACACGGATACTCACATGAGTCACACGGAGTGCGTTGTATTACTGTATTGTTTTGGATTGCATGCGGGCTAAAATCAACTCACATGCTCATTTTCTTCTATTTATCGTTCAGCAGATAAATAGAAAAGGGAGACTCGTGGCGATCGCTCCTCTCGTGCCCAGCGGTCAGTCCCCATCCAGCAGCTTGGTCCAGCCTTGTGAGTGCCTGTTTGGTGTGTGTGCTGGTTGTCTATCAGCTGTTACCAGACCACAGTACAAACATATCCCTGTGACATCATCAATCTTATCCTCATATTTACACTTCATTTCAAATGTCTTTCTGGGTTGTATCCAAATCTTATGTATGTAAATGTACATGGGAGGACATCTGATGAGAAGTGCACAAGACCAATGACTGACACACAGCTGGAACGCACACACATATAATCTGTATGATATTAATACAGATAATAAGAGATTTTGGCACTAGCCTCTATGGTTGGAGGTCACTTAAACTGAATTCTTTGGCTCCTCTCTAAAGTGTGACGAAACTTCCAAGACTCAGGTGTATTTTGTTTATTGACCAGTGGCCATAAATGAGTAATTCATTTCATCATCATCAAAGCTCGCTTCGTACCATTCCCCTGAGTCAAAGTGCCCTTAGAGTGCACGCTGGCTAAAAGTGATGCAAATGACATCAATTGGTGTTTCTTCCACTGTGCTCAGCCCATGTTGCCCCATACAGCATCATTAGGCTTCCATACAACAGTTTGCCACCACCTCGCCCCCACTGCATCTTTTGCATTGCATTTTTCAAAAATACGTTTTCTTCATCATTATTTTCAATCAGAGTTTGGCAACATTTAAATCAAAGCATAATACCAGTTGTGTGGATGTTTGCTTATGTTCCCAGCTCTGTCAGAACTCACCCACACAGTCCTGTTAAGGCAGGACTAGCTGAGTTTTTTTTAGTTCACCTCCCAATAAGGAGTAACTAGAGATGTTTTTCTCCTGAGTCTTGACTTGATTGTTGCTTATTTAGTCATGAACATAAAATTAAAGAAAAATAGTTACAGTGTTCTGTGTCAGAATATTATCAGTTGCGAGCTCTAAATGAGTGCAGGTTTGCTGGTGCTGAATGTAAGAAAGGGCTGCTCGTCCAGAGAATGAATACCACGGAGTTGAACAGCATATGTGAATAACAGCTTCCTGGATTTCACAGCGACCACAGAGAGCACATTCAACTTTGGCTAATTTTATTGATAAAATGGAACCAGCTCGACATTTTTCAATGTACTGTCAGTTGAACTGAACCCGTTTTTTATTTCCATTTTGGTTTGTTTACATCCTCTCCTGCTTAGGAAAATGTCCTTACTAGATATCCTATGACAGAAAACAGCATGTAAAATGGTGTGTTTGCCCTAAATACTCATTTATTATATACCACAGTATTTCATTTATTATTATCAGGGGTGGAGAAGCTCGGCTGAAGAAAAGGAAACACAGCTATTGTTGACAGCTCACTGTTTTGGCTTCATTAGCGTACATTCTAGTTACTGAAAGGCTATAAAAGCCGAACATGTTGAAATACAGCCTGCGAATGTCCCGTGGCACCTTTGGGAGTTCAAACAAACACTTCTGATTATCTTGTCATTGATTCTCCGAAACTGATATTGATCTCACGAATCCTAAATTCAATTGGACTAAGCATGTTGCAATAGTTAAGCATGACAGAGGATTGTTGTTTGTGTGATATTAAACATGACACAAACCTCGCATCAACTTCCCCGCTTAAGAATAGAGGTCTGCTTCGAATTGCTTTCTAATGGTGACCTTCTACACTATGTATCACAACAACAATAGCAATGATTCATGTTTAATGTCCCTGTGTGACAGGATATAGAAAATGCTTATTTGGGTGCTGGGCTGTGAAAGGAGCTGGGGCACAGCAGAGGTACAGTAGAAATGCTCAGTGATTGGACAGCCTGCCGTCCTGAAGGGTAAAGGGTTAACTGTAAGAACAATATTGGAGCAAGGAGAGGTAGGATGACTGACTGATCAATACAGTAATTATCTCTTCAATCCTCACTCCTAAAGCCTGTAGGGGAGAGGACTAATGAGGGTTCAATAACAGGGATAAACTGCAGTCGCACACAAACACACACAACAGCGCATCACTACAACGTAATCAGTGATTATCAGGCATTAGATGGTTTGGATCATTATTAATGGGTGCATAAACATAGTAATGTAATAGTATTTATTCCTTCAGACAAAGTCTCTACCTTTGTGTCATATCTCAGGGGAGGTTAGAGAATCTGGAGCTGGTTGGGATTCAGAGTCTTTTTTTTACATGAATGCGGGTCGTCTTGCCACGGCAGGGCGATCTGCCGCTGCCTGCAAAAGGTTATGTGAAGAAGCATTTCTCAAAGCTCCAATTTCCCAAAAAGTCTTTAGTTCATGAGAAATCTTGTGTGTAAAGTGACCATTTTGGCCATGAGGTGGTAAAAGGAAAAGCTCATGGAAAGTGCAGAATGGAAATGGTTCATCCTCTGTGGGACATGACTGTCATTTAACAGGAATCTGATAAATAGATTTATATTGAATATACAAGCAGACATTTTTGGCTGATTTTGGTACTTAAGATCATTTTCACAATAAAGGTTAAGCTGCATCCTGTGGGGACCATGAACAGTTCAGGGATACCCATCCATTAGTTTCTGAGATAGGGACCAGAGTATTTGTTAAGCAGAAATGATGACTTTTGTGTGGTAACACGAGAAATCAGCATCATTAGGGATCATCCTCAGGGAATAGTGATTAAATAGTGAGCTGATAAGCAGCATATAATCAAAATTATTAAAGTTATATTAGGATTAATCCTCTGGAGACCAGACCATATATGTGAATGCAATTGGGCCAATATCTGTTGAGATATTTTCGTTTTGATGTGAGTCGCAGATTTATTAAACCCCCCACTCACAGGCCTCCTCTGTGATGGCGAGGTCCGTCACAGCAGTCAGCTGAAGGTGAGCAGTAATGCATGAGCTGCGTGTCTGTGCAAACAGCTCTGCTGGTCAGGAGGTCATGAGTAGAGTAGCCGTGAGAGAAAGTTTCCCCCTGAGAGCCGGGATCACTCACTCTGATAAATTGGGGTCTTAGCTTGAACTGGCCAAGACTAACAAACATTGTTCATCAACCACTCATAAAAGCTTGCCTTGGGAAGTGTTCATGGCACTCAGTGTTGAATTGCCAATGCTTTTTTATGAATAATAGATGCATAATTGTATTGCTTATTATTAATGAAGGTTTGTTTCACGCAGAACCTGGTTAATTGTGTATTACTTTTTCTATTTATATATTCTGAACGGTACCTCATTCCTGCCTAATAGGTACAAGCAGTGCTGGATCAATATGTTTTAATGGGCACTCTGTTAAGATAGTACACAATTAAAACCATCAGCCCAAACAAGGTCTATTGATGGAGGCTGTAAAGAGTTGCACTCTCACTTTTTCTCTCTTTTTCTTCTCCTGTGTGCGTATGCGTGTGTGTGTGTTTTTTTTTCAGGTCATGTGTGCATGTGAGATTCTCAGTCTTCGTGATTTCACAAAGAGCTGTGTGCAAACAGAGCAGGTGATTAATACCTGCTACTGCACATGAGCACGAGCTGTGACAGATGCTATGAAAAAGAAATTGGTCCTCCTCATTGATTTGCTCCTGCTCTCAGATCAATGATCATACATTGCAATGAAAATGGAGTATGCCTGTGCTACGCAGTCAGTAATGTGCTGAGACTGTATGTGTGTGTGTGCGCATCTGGTTTGTGTGATCCTTAAAAAACAAAGAGGTCCAACAGGGGGACACTGTAATTCAGAGACACTATGTCACTTAAAAAGTCATCTCTCTGCATCTGCCTCGGGCTGTATTACTCTCCCTAAACTAGCTGTAGTGGCTCTGGGTTTGTGTTTGTGTGTGTGTGTGTGTGTGTGTGTGTGTGTGTGTATAAGAGACAGATAAGCCTGGGGAAACATCTTCCCCTAGTGGCCACCAGCATACACACCAGAGCACTCCTCCAAGACATGAAGTGCCCAAAGTTAGCAACCAAATGAAAAAATAATGTCCTTATTAATATTTCATCGCTCTGTGATCGCATAAGGATGGCGATCTTCTTTTTTTCTTTGATTTTGTTGAATTTCTATGATGACTTAAAAAGCACCAGGCTAACTGTTCATTCTCTACTAATTGCATAGTTGGCCAACTTTTCTCCTCCAAATTCCCCATAATAAAGCTCCGCGCCAATCAGCCACCGGTGCTGCTGGATGCCATCGCTCCCTCGCTTCTCATTGGCTGACAGTTGACAATAAGATTCCAGCTGTTCTCTCTCCTCCTCCTCCTCCCTCCAACTCCAACTTGGACCGACATCTCTCTCAGCCAGTGAGGGGGGGGGGGGCGCCGAGCCAGGCCGCGCCCTGATTGGTGCGGAGCGCGCTCGGGGTGGGCGGGGCCTGAGAAGTTGGGCTCCCCCATCCAGCTGTGCTGATGGACGGAGCGGCGCGGGCAGCAGTGTACAGGAGGGAGAGCAGGAGAGCAGAGTGCGACATGTCGGAAACTCCCAGAGGTCCTCTCTCTCTCTCTCTCTCTCTCTTCTCTCTCTCTCTCTCTCTCACTGTGTGTGTGTGTGTGTGTTTGTGTGTGTGTGTGCGCGCCGGGATGTGCAGCATCTCCATGGATCTTTATAACACACTGATGCGGGATACGCGCTGATTAAACCGCCTGTGGATGCACCCAAAAAAAGTCCTGGATCCCTAATCTGAAGAGGAGACGCTTTGGAAACCAATAGATCCCACATTTTCTCCTCTTTTTTTTCTTTTTTTTCTCCCCCTCACGGTGGTGGAGGGGGTTTGTCCATCAGCTGTGTGCGGGAGGAGGGAGCAGCAGAGAAGTTTGAATATTTCACCTGAGGCTGGCAGAGCGCACACACACATCTCACGGCGCTCTTTTATGTTTTATTAGTAAAAAGCTTGCGTTGTGAACTTCTTCCTCGGGATGTCTGGGTGCTGCTGAGGCCCCCGGACAGGCGCGGACACGGAGCGGGGCCGCAGCCAGACGCACCACGAGAGCCTCTGCGCGCTCCTCTCTCCCAGCATCCCCCCCTCCCCGATTCTTCTCTGCCTCATCTCTTCCCTCCTCGTCTCTCCTTCTCACCAACCAGGGATTTTTTTCTTCCTCTTCTTCTGGCCGGTGTGGACTTTACAGCCGCGACAGAAACTGATCATGCGATGACTGAGCGCGCTTTGGGCACATCCACTGAGTCCGACACAGGTGAGGAGACGCTGCTGCTGCTGCTATCAGAGTGAAACAGCTCAGGATGATGGGTAACTGATGGGGCTGAAGTTTGGCAGGTTATTGTTGCTGATGAGAGAGAGGGGGGTGATATTTGGGCTCTGATGGGGAGGAATGTGAGCAATGCTTCAATTTCTGGAGGCTCGTTTTCATCTTGAATTCATCAGCCTCTCATCTTATATTTACTTATTGGATCTGTTCCCGTCGGGAGAATGAATTCTGTGTGATTTCCATCCTTTTAAAACAATCTGAATGCCGTTTTTTTCTGCGATGAGGTGTGCGCGTATTTTCCTAAAATAATCCCTCCGCCGCCACCGCTCCCTGCTGTTGCCTCTTCCCACAGAAACCGACAGTATGAACATTTATTTGTGACTTTCCGTGCAGAACAGTGTGTTTTTCCCTCAATGCAAAGTTGGTAGATTTTTCTCTACTAGTATTTAATGCATATTTAACTGCGCACATCACCTCCTGCTGCAGACTCTCCAGCACTGTGCGCGCTCATCCTCTGTCTCACCATGTTTCAGGAGGCGCATGATGGCCGAGGATGGGGGAAATCTCTCCGGGGCCCCCGACGCCAGGGGCTCGGAGGGTCGCTCCTCTCTGCCGAGGACGTTCATCCGGCTCAACGACCTGTCCGGGGTCGGACCCGGAGGCGGGGAGGCGGCGGTGGAGCCGGCGTCCCCCGCGGCCGACGGGATCTCCACAGCCGGGGAGGAGGCGTCGGCCAGCGGCGGGGAGAGCCTGCCCTACCCGACCCTGGCCCCGGTGGTCTTCTTCTACCTGAAACAAACCACCCGGCCCCGGAGCTGGTGTCTCAAGATGGTCTGCAACCCATATCCTTTTTTTAACAGTTGAGATGGGAGTCTGCACATACGCACACACCTGTGGCAGGTAAGACACACCTGCTTTCCCAGCTGACCTCACGGTTTTTTCTTTAATGACCACAGGACTTGGAATCAAAGCACATGGCCTGCTGAGGCACACACATTTAGACATGTATCTATGTGTGTGTGTGTGTGTATTGATCTGACCCCCCTCCTTTTTTGTGTACAACCAGTCAACACTCTTTATGAACTAATATGAAAAAAACACCAGTTCTGAGGTGTGTGTGTATGTGTGTGTGTGAGAGTTAGTCTGTGTATTGGTCCCATTGGAGCTGTCAGTCACTTGACAGTGTGAGTGTGTGTGTATCTGAGTGTGTGTGTGTGTGTGTGTGTTTGGCCTCCACGCTCTCCATCCTTAATGCTCCCAACACCATGCTCTGATTCCTCTGAGCCGTTGTTAGGTCTCAATCGATAACCCGCATCACGTATGCGAGTGATGAAAATCCATTGACCTCACATGACTGGGACTACAGTGAGGGGCCTGCGTGTTATAATTAGTTTATTGATACACACCTGGAGCGGCTGTTTATTGAGCGGTCGCCTCTCCTTCAGGGGTGAATAGTGGCGGAGGGGTGGAGTCTATTCAAGTCATTGAGCCTTATTGAATCATTCCTGCCACTGAAGTGTGTTATTGATTCATAAGACACAGACCTGCACACTGATTCACTTCTCTGGAGAGGAGGAGGGCTGGAGGGGGGAGAGAGAGAGTGGGGAAGGAAGGAGGGGGGAGAGGAGGCACTGGAGACTCTTTCCTTCCTCTCGATGCCCGTCTATAGTTAGATGTGAGGGAGCTATTGGAAGGAATGCTTCTCTAGCCTTTGTTTTTCTCATAGGTCCTGAATATGTGTGCGTGTGTGTGTGTGAGGGTGAGAGATAATGTCATTTGGATTACGTCTGCTCTTTCCTCCCCTGTCTGCCTCCCTCCCTCCCTCGCCTCCTCCCTCCATCCATCCATTCCTTCTGCCTCGTCTGTTGCTTCACATCGCTCCTCGCCTCTCTTTCCTCATTTGTCACTGTTTTAATTGAGATGCTTAGTAAGCCTTTCCTCCCTCTTTCCCCCAGGAACTCTGTCCGCGATGCTGCTCGCTCGCACTTGCTGCTCTTTTACCACCCCCCCACCCCCCCACCCTTCATCTTTCTCTGTTGTCCTCCTGTCATCCGACTTTCCCTTCTTTGTTCTGTCCCTCTCTCCCAGCGATCACAGCTGATTTCCATGTCTGCAAATGTCAAATCTTTAAAGGTCTTACAGATAGACTTTTTTTTAGCAGCAGGGACACACGAGTCCCCCGTGGCTCCTCAGGGAGTGAAGGCGATCCTTGATACTATTATCCAAGTGAGGGGTTCTCAAACATTTTCATTTCAAGGACCCCCCAGTGGGACCTTCACTTTAGGGCAGAATATTCCTATTTGATAAAAATCTGACCCTGCGCCTTTATATTGTGTCTGCGAGTGAGCTGGATTAGTTGGGAGGGTTGTTTAATCGGTTTGATTCCTCGTTTTGTTTATCTGCTCTTCGTACTGTTCGGCTTCTTATCAGCTCTCAGATTTTTGTAAAGGATTCCAGTGAGGGTGGACCATGTGGATGTCACAACGGGATGAAGTCAGTGTTATATTTTCCTTTGGAGTAGCTGTAATTCTTCCCACACAGTCAGGATGACGTCGCACCCCAGTGTTTGACTTGAATCTGTGTGAAGTTGAGTAATCGATCACAGACCAATCAGAGATGAGGGATTCTGTTTCACTTTTACTTAGTTGAATGAAAATGTGTTTCAGTATGATGTCATGATATACCTCCCAGGTTGTACAGTGTTGCTAGACATACAGTAATTATCACATTTACACAATATTCTATCAGTAGTTCCAAAAACCTCCAAGTGTAGTTCAGTCAAATTAAAGGCGTCCACCGTCACCGTGAACTTCCTCACCTCTCCCATTCAGCCTGATGGGAAAGCCAGTGTTTGCTCACTTCTCATAAGCTAGGAAGCATAGTGCGTCCTGGCTCGTATGATAAATGCTGACCTCGGGTGGATGTACTGTGAGCGTCACAGAGCTTTGGCGCAGACTCATATAGTTGCAAACTGAGTCTGGACTGAATGTACGACAGTTTTCCCCCGAAACTGGATTATTGAGGAGTTTTTGTCAAGTCAAGTTGACATCAAGATGGCGGCTCATTCTTGTCAAATCTGTTTGACTAAGCTTTACAGACCCTGATTTAAAATGTAATGAGGATCTGAGCGTGCTGAAATGACTGCTGGCTAATTTGTGATGATGTTTGAACACCTCTCTCTGTAGGCGTGTGCGTTTGTGCGTCTCCAGGGCTGTGAGGATTGTATTTAGACGTTCTCTGTCTTCTCGTTTGCCCTTTAATGTCCATCTGTACTGATTTAGGAAAAGGTCACAGCTTCTGTAATGCACCGTAACGTTACTGGGATCGATGTGTCTCTATGCCCCCTGTGAGTGTGTGTGTGTGTGTGTGTGTGTGCGCGCTGGTGCTTTGAGAGCAGATGTATCGTTTGCTATATTTTTAACTCTTCCTCTCTTGATCCATGGCCTCCTCTGCCTCTGTCTCTCTGCTCTCTGGTTCGAGAATGAATCCCGCAGTAGTCTCTCTCTCTCCTGCTATAAATACATCCACAGCGCACCACCAGCAGCCAGCTCCGCCTCGACTCTGATGCGCAGAGACCGCTTCCCCCGTCTGATGCTGCAGACCAGCAACACAGGAAAGCCCGACTGATCTCGGGGCCAGAGTCTATTCTAAACAGGCATATCTTCGGTAAGCCCTCGGCCTCGGGCGGCCCGCGGCCATTTTCAGCAGTCTGAAGTAATTAGGACCCCTGGATACTCGCTGAGGTATTTAGGGTCTAATTGAAGACCCCTGGGGTGTGCGCTCTGAGTGATGTTTTGCCCGGCACATTGCCTGTGTGAAATTCCCTCTGCTGGTTTTGCTAATGATTCCTGCAGAATCTGTGTATGATAGAGAGTGAGAGCTTTTGTGTGAGTGAGCGAGTGAGGTTGTGTAAGCAGCACACACACACACACACACACACTTCCACAGGACTCCCGTAGGTGTCTCCTCTCTGGCGGGGAGCTGGATGTTGTGCCAAGACGGGGGAGGAGGAGGGGAGTTTGGGAACGCGTCCAGCGCTCTCTCTCTCTCTCTATCCTTTGCTCACACTGATTTAAGCAGAGGATTACATGGCCCCGAACAGTGAGGGAGGACACCTGGCCAGAGAAGGTGTTTGTCATCGCGTCGAAATCGCCTCGCTGGACGAGTGACAAACCCACTTGCGCTCGAGGGAGTGGAGGGATTTTGCCGAAATATGCTACTGATTTGTTTTTTTCCTCCCGTTTCGCTCTCTCACTCCATATTTCAGCAGAACGGGCTTTCACATTTGTTGCTCGTTGCTCTGATGCGTCTGTCAAATAATGGAAGCCGAAGCAAACACTTACTTAATCAGCAGAAAATGTCTCCTTCCCTCTCCGTTGCCTATTCTCCCCCTACCCCTGCTCCTCCTCCTCCTCTTCTTTTTCTTGTGCTTCTCTTTTCTCCCGGACCCCTCGCTATTTTTTTTCTTTCTTTTTTTCCTCCTCCTCCAGAGTTAAAAGCCTCACGTTGGCCCGAGAGCGAGGAGGGGTGTGTGTGTGTGTGTGTGTGTGTGTATGTGTTCCATCTCGAACGGCCTCCAAAACCAGTAGAAGCAGAAGAAGAAGAAAAAAAGAAAGAAAACGTGAGGGGAAAAGGGAGAAAATAAAAAAATAAAAAAACCCTCAGTTGGAGAGCCGAGTGGGATTTCAGAGAGCATTTTTTAAGAGGTGAAAAAGTAGACTTGTACCCGCCATCAACTTTACTTTCATATTTTCTCCCTCTGCCCCCACCCTCCCCCCGCCCATCTCTCCCGGTTCCTTGGAGAATTTCAGACATTTCCAACTTCTTGCAGTTCGAGAGTCTGATCCTCATTACGAATTCTATCTCAGCTCCTATCATAGGTGTGTGATCATGAGTCTACATTTTAGAAGACGCATACTCTGTGTGTGTGTGTGTGTGTGTGTGTATGTGCGCTTTCCATATTCTCTAAATGAACTGAATCTGTGTGTTTAACTCGCTGGGCGGCTGACATGAACTCTGCTTTTGCACTAAAACATTATGTATGATGAAGTATTCATTTACTTAACCATGCAGGGCCTTTTTTAGTGCATGCATGTGTGTTGGGGGGGGGCTTTATTCTGTGATTCATGTGTCTCGCTGAGCATGTGATGTGACTTGCATGTATTTTGCATCTTAAGTGCTCGCCACGAGCGATATATATCTGTAATGGCCTGTGTGTGCACGCGTGTGTGTGTGTATCTCCGTGGATATTTATGAGCTGTGCACACAATCGCATAAAACATTTAACCTGTGAATTCAACATATGCCAAGCTGAAGTATTTATGTAAAATGCGACTCATCAGAAGGCTGGGTCAGCTGGTAGCGTTAATACATGCTCAATGTGGTGCAGATATTGTTGACCAATCAGAAGCCTCCCTGATTAGATGCCCACACAGAGCATTATTAGCATTGTTGGAGTTGGAGTCATGTTTCTGTCCACCTGAAACCTGTATTGGGTCCAACTCATCTCTGAGTAAGCATCAGGCTCTTTAACAGCTAAACTGCTAGTCGCTAACTTTGCCTTTGTGTTGTTTGGAGCTGAACAGGTAGTGTGCAACAAGTTTATAGATGACTTCTTTGAAACGGTGCTGCTGGGATGGAAGTTGATAAAAGCGGTGAAAACGAACCAAAACATTAAAGTTACAGCTGGGTAAAGCAAAATAACAGCGCTTAAAGGTGTTAACACTCCACCGAGCTGAGGGGAACTGCAAGTAGATCACATTACACACATTCATTTGATCGCTTGTTAATATGAAGTTTTTGTCTGGTGCAGCTTTAATGAACATTTTTTAAAAATATCTAAAACATTAACGGTAAGCATCTAAATCAGCAGAGTCTAATAATGAGACTACTTCTTTGAAATGACATTTAGAGCAGGAAGCAGAGACAGAGGTTTTCCAAATCCATCAATCTAATGCGATGATTTATTTTCCTTAATGGGAGAATCTCCTGCTTTACTATTGCTCTGTGCAGCAACACGATAAACCCGTATCTAAAACGCTCTGGTGCATTCAACAAAACACATTTTGGTAAATGTAGGAAATCATTAAGGAGTCGAGAAGCAGAGATGGGAAATAAATTGGAGACAACAAATACGTATCCAGTGAGCTCACTAAACTCTCTAATGAGAACACGGCTATGGTCAGAAACATGGCGCAGCGACTGGAGCTGGTATTTGTGTAGGTGTGTGTGGGAGTAGGGCTTTGTTATTGTGCTAGAAAAGTCTTTGTTACATTCAGAATTTAACGTCGGTTGGAAGGATTCGTCGCTGTTAGTCACTGAGCCTTTGCTCTTGGCTCCGGCTGAAGGAAATGAGTGAGTGTTTATCATGTACCAATCCAAATATCAGTGGCAATATTTAGCAGAATGATTACAATGATGTTCTGTTGTCCATATCGCGCAGCTCTCCCGTGTGCCTTAAAACCCAACTAACATCTGCTCGATACACACTCGGCACACACTCGCAGGCACCAAGGTTGTTGAAGAAAGTGAAGGTTCTTTTAGCATAATGTGCTGAACGCCATCCAAACACTGATTCACTGACAACAGTGATAGATCAGTTTACTGGCAATGACAAACTCCTGACACACTGTAACAGTGTGTGTGTGCGCGCGTGTGTGTGAAATTCAGTGATTCAGTCACCGCCACGTTGAAAGTGCCAATTATTGATGAATAACAGGAGTGACAATCAGAAAGAGGCAGCAGGAGAGCGAGAGAGAGAGAGAGAGAGAGAGAGAGAGAGAGAGAGAGAGAGACGGTGGAAGGCAGCGAGGCCGAGGCAGAGCTCAGACTGCTGTAAGGTGTGAGTAGACGACTCAGTATGAGGTCTGCTCTTAATGAGGAGCTTTGTTTAAGCTGTTAAACTGCAAACAGACTGAACACAAAGAAAACCCTTCTTTGTGCTCAGCCTGCTACTCATTTGTCTACTTTCTATCGCTGATTGCCACGGCGCGATGTGTTCAACCTATAGCCGGCTCATTACAGCGTTTACATTTTCTGCTTTGCACACCTGGTGTTTGCTCGGCTTCCCTTTCCTGCCTTTGGGAAAACGATGCATTGTTGCATCATTCAGCACAAACGTGTCCACTTCAAGCAGAAACACCTTGTTGTAAAATTGCTGCTGTGGTTGTTACACACTAATTTCACATCATAGAAATAAAATGCTTGGATATGCTGGTGACATATTCTCTGCATGGTGTACTGGAGGCTGGACGCTGTAGTGCTTATCTGTGTCACTGCTCTGTTAAGTTTTCACCATGGATGTATTGATTTTTAGCCTCAGCACTCACACCAAATATATACATACTGTGCATGCGTACATTGGATCTGACAGTCTCTTTCTAAATGTTGCACAGTTTTGGCCTTGAAAATGGTGCAATATGGGGACTAAATCTTACTGAAAAACTGTCAATGGTGATCTTTATTTACCTGATTGGCAAACTCACTGGAGAACCAGGCCTGATATTAAGGCCTTTATTTTCTTCACTTTGTGTTTTCTGCAAAACCAAAACATCCTCCGTGTCCACCTGTTGTGTTGTGTCCAACCTGTTTGGTGAATGAAACACCACCTCGTGCAGGTGTAACTGCGTAACTTAATACTAATTCGACTAAATGGCAAAATGGAAAGGCTGGAATTTATTGGTAGTATAAGTAGTATTCCTGTTAAAAAGAGAAACTGAGAGCAGTGTTGAAGGTGACTCAGCTGTTGCACTGATGGAATTAAAGCTGTGGGACAGTACATAATAATGAGTCTGCCATATGAGACATCGTAGTACGCTGTAAGTAATTCCACCCGTCCTATATTTGTTCTTGTCGGCTATTATTTGAGACGGCACGCTGCTTCAGACATTAGTCGCATCAACACGTGACTAAAAACCATATAATGAATGGAAAGTCCCCCAAGTGTGTGTCTGAGGTGTCTGCCTGCCTTTTACACCCAGTGAAACACCCCAGCAGCCTAATCTAAACACTGCGAGTCGATTGAATCTGAGCACCGCTGCGTCTTTGGATCCACAGTGGAGCTCTGTGGACTGATGCTGCTGTGTGTTGCTGGTCTCAGGTAAAACCACCACACGTCTAGATACGTTGCATAACCTGGTTTCTCTTAGTAACCCGGTTACTTAAGCACATGTAAATGCAATCTAACTCAGTTTGTGGGCTGGGCCTCGCAGCTGCCTGCGTATGTTTGTGTGACTGGCTAACCTGATACACACCCGGTGGGACTCTGACCACAGTGATTCAGGGGCAAACCGCAAACTCCACTGTAGACTGCCAGACAGCAGCAGGAAGCACTCTCACTGTCTCTCTGTATGTGTGCATGTGTGTGTTTGGGTGTGCGTGTGTCAGCGCGTGTGTGAATATGTCTGTAATGTTGGAGATGTAGGATGGAAATCTGCCTTCTGCTCATATTTTGAGAGATTAACAGACAAACATGATTAGTTTGCGCATGCCTGTTGCCATATGTGTGAGACAAAGACAGAGCTGAGAAGAAACGAATAAAAGCTTTTGCATCCTGATTTTTTTTTCCCGATGTCTCACTTTCTAGCGCATCGTTTTGGTTTTTTTTCTCCGCCTGACTGTGATTGAGGGCGAGGCGGCAGCAGCCAACTTTTACTCACTTGTATTTGTTGTGTTGCTTCATCTCTCTTGTCAGACTGCGTTGTGCTCCTCCACCCCCGTGACTCTGGTGGCCTAGTTAACAAATTAATGTGAATCCTGTAAAAACCACAGGCTAGCTCCCCAACAGAGGAAAAAGAAGGAGAGTGAGAGGGGAAGAGAAGTCGGGGGGTGGGGGGGACTTTTACAGATGTGCTGTCTTCAAGAAGTTGTCTGCAGCCCTGTAAAAATCACTCCACTGTGTGTGTGTGTGTGTGTGTGTGTGTGTGTGTGTGTGTGTGTGTGTGTGTGTGTGTGTGTATCTCTTGCTCATAAT
>JBAJHX010000024.1:13453233-13465163 GCA_037176925.1 Amniataba percoides | reverse complement strand
CTCTCTCTCTCTCTCTCTCACACACACACACACACACACACACACACACACACACACACACACACACACACACACACCTTGGGGTATTAATAGTTCTGCTAATTGTGCAGAATGCTCCGTTGAAGGCCTGTGTCTTTGGGAGCGAGAGAGGGAGGAGAAAATGGCTCCCAATTAGCTCAACTTTGAAACTTTGGCCACCATTCCCCCTTTTTTTCTAGAACGTTCCCCCTCACAGCCCCCAGCTAGGGGTGTGTGTGTGTGTGTGTGTGTGTTAGTGCGCACATGTGTATATGTGTACGTGCGTGTGTGTGTGTGTGTGTGTGTGTGTGCGCATGAGCTTGAGGGTCTGGCACTAAGACGACCAATTAAAACCAGTGCCGGCAGCGAAGGACCAATGGGAGCAGGGCGCCAATGCACTTCTCCACCGTCGACGTGGTAACGCAAACCAGATGCAGTTGGGCAGTGTGTGTGTGTTGTGTTGTGTTGTGTTGTGTGCTAAAGTCTACTGTATGTGTTTTTGCAAATGCCTCTTTGCTGATACACACTTTCTGCTTGTGAGTGTAATGAACATTTTTACTTTTTTTGGACAAAGAGATGCAGAGCTTGCAGATTTGATTGTGTGAGAACCAAAGAGTGTAGGAAAGGGTCGGATAACAGAAATGTGGTGCAAGAAAGAAATATATTCCCTCTTTCCCCTAAAAGCTATCCTCTAAAAGCCACAATGGGCCTTCTGTCGCCTGCCTCTGAAATATCACACACACACACACACACTCACGTCGAACTCACTGAGCATTGTTCTGGACTTACGCTGAGAGTCAGTTCTGACATTTTTTGTCAAAAAACATCATCCTGCTTTCACCCTGCAGCCTGATTGCGTTGAAAGTTAGCGTTATTCACACTCAAGTTTAGTTATTTCTTCCCTTTCAAAGTCTCAATGCTTTCTCCTTTCATGCATTAACATTCTTTTGAAGCTGAAGTTTCACAGCATGAGGGGGAGCACAGGCCCAAATTCTAAAAACCTCCTGAGATATCATATTGTGACTTTGCCTTTTTTGTGTTTTTTTTTTCCAGCAAGCATGTAGCCAACATGGAAAATGCAGCAAACAAAGCGATGACAGTGAATGGTCAGAAAGATCATAAATATACTGCTGGAATCGGTGAAACTTTCTCTTTCCAGCCGGTATCCATCCAGGTCCAGTCTGTTGAGGATTCGTGTTTGTAAATCCACCTATAAATCGTACACCACAGATGCTTGCTTGCAGCTCGGCTCTCCCTTCAGAATCATCAAGTTTGACTGCCTCTTAAGTATCAAAGGAAATCCAGGATATTGTTGCCTGAACATCTACAGCGTGTAAGTGAAGCTCCTCAGGAGTTTTATCATTCCCATTTCACAGAAAACATGATGTAAAAACAACTTTAAATCATGTAAATCCCAAAACCAAATGAACAGAAAACAAGGATAGTAACAAAATCCCTGAGAATGTCCATTGTTTGGCTTTTTAATGGAGACTTTTATCATTTATGCCTGTGCGGTGTCGCTGTTCTGGTCGGTCATCAATAATTGAATAAACTTACAATTGAAAAAAAAAATGATGACATTTGTAAGTAACTTATTGTGAAAGAAAACAACAATATGGAGCATGTCAAGCAAAAACAAGTAGTGAATATTGCAAAATCCTAAAGCGAGTGAAAATAAAACACACTCTGTGGTTAAAGTTCACTGCTGAGGTTTCACATCAACAAAAACGATACCCATGAATGTTATGAAATTATACGCTCTCAACCTTTGTAACAGCAGTATTTTTAGCGGGCCAGAGGCTAAATGCTGAAGTCACAACTCCCACGATTCTCCTCTCACTTCAGTTGTGCTGCTCTTTAGCTCCGCTGAGAACGAATCGGACGATTGGACGGCCCGCAGAAACTATGTTCCCCTCCAGACTTGCAATTTGAGCCAAGATGGCACCTGGTGATGCTTTCAGCGCGGGGTACTTTGGGGATGATTAATTCCTCGCACACACACACACGCACAGAGCAGCTGTAGACTATATGATGGATCTTTAGCATCCCTACAGGGCAGCTGAAGTTGAGATAAAGTGGATCAATCTGTGCCAGCGTGCTCTTGTGTGGGTGTTTGTGGATGCGTTCGGCTCTTACAGTTACAGTCGGACTGCCGCTCTCAGGGAAGCAGCGAGCTGTTTCTGATTACGTTGTTTGATTGTCTTTTCCTTTCAGCGCGTTAGCGCCGATTTCCAGCACATACACGCCCGCCCTGCGACAACTTTCAACGCCGCTCCATCCATCTAAAGATATCTCACCGGTGATGAATGATGGAGAAACCTCTCGGGCCTCAGTCGCTCCTTACGCCAACTGATTCACCTCATTTAGGAGGGTTGACTGATTGCGGCAGAGTTCATTAGATGATGGATGGTTCAGGAGTTATAGATGGAAGTAGGAGTCTGCGGAGCACCGCATGGAAATAAGCGGCGACCTCTCCCGCGATAGCCGGGGAGAAGTTGTGCAGAGAGAATGATGCAGAGAGGGATGGACAGAAAGAGACAGGCGTTGAAAAGGAGGGAGAGGGATGAATGGAGACAGAGATAGAAAGTGACAGTCAGACAAAGGGGCGGAGGGACTTCAGACTCCATCATCCGTCTGTGGTTGCTCATGATGGATCTTAGACGGAGAACTCACGACCTGTGACAGTGTGAGGATTGTATTTGTTTGCCGTGTTATTGCGTCTGCCTCTTTGGGAAATTCTGTTATCTTGAATTTGTGCAAGTTTTTTTTTTCACCTGTGGGAAGTTCTCATTTGTGGAGCCCTCTACAGTCAAGCCCCAAAAGATCGGTGCACATCTGTCCATTACCTTACTGTAAATTAGTTATTGATCACTGCGTGCCATAATTCCATCAAGCTATATCGTGATATTGACTCTGCAACAGGACTGTGTCAGTAGCCTGGATTTAGGTGTTGGTACACTCCTAAATCCAGGCTGTATACCCCCCCACTTTAACACTGAATGCACACACACAGTTTACATCTGCTTAGTGTGTGTGCGGTGAGCAGAAAGACCACCGTATCTGTCTTTAGTGACGGCGTAGAGGTCGGCGACGCCTGAGTGCCGTACAGGCCTTATAGACTACAGTGGGTTACAGCCAGAGGTAAACAAGCTGCCGTTCCTGTGGTGGAATATCACTGCTGAGCTGTTTGTGAAAGATTTAAAGCTAAAGTTTTCTTGACAACATTACATATTTATGTTAAGAGATAAAAAGGCTTCACTGTAGGTAACATAAAAGTCTGAAAAGCTGAATTTAGCCCAGTTTTGATAGGGTGGGTGTCCTTATATCTGAAAAGTACAGCAGCTTTTATCCTCTACTGTAACAAGTAGTAAGTAAAATCCTCACACTTCTGTTCCATAAAGTAACTAAATGATATACTCATATTTCCTACATAGACTTTTTTTTTTTAATCGGAATGCAAGAAATTGTGCCACAGCAAAATGACTGTCACATCCATCATGTGGGAACTGTACTGTTTGTACTCTCGCACATTAACATTTGTGCAGAGCGTTATTGTTGTTTTTCTCCACTGTTTGCTGAGCATGATCAACCCAAACATCTGCAGCCAGTAAACATTTGCTCTGACTGTGCCACTGCAGCAGCAGAGGCATCGCCGGAGAGCACAGCACATTAATCAGCCGGAGGGATTAATCTATAGAGATCCCCCCACCACCACCACCACCACCACCACCAACATGAGCGAGGATCCTGTCATTGTTCCGGTGTGATGAACGCACATGGAAAATTTTCTGATCCTGTCGCTCATTCAAAAAACCGCACATATTTAGAAATAAGAAGTGACAGCTGTCTCCGAGCCGTATTACCTGGAGAACCTTACGCGGAGGCTTTTTTTTGCTTCATTTCCGAGCGGCTGAACGAAGGCCTCCTGTGGCTGTGAGCCGCTTTCACTAAATAAAAATAAAACAAAACAGCTGAAAGAAAGATTAGCTTCTTCGCAGACCCTCCTCCCCTCTTCCTGTCACATGCCTCGCTCTCCCTTCATCTTATTAGCCGGCGCGGTTTCAGAGTTTCCGACAAGCTTGACGGTAAATCCCAAAGCTTTATTGGAATCCTCTGTTAATTAGGATTCACCTTGTGCGAGGCAGGCAGATTTTTTTTTTCTGGCAAATCTGGCATCTCTGCATGGAAACAAATGCCTGTTGAGCTAATGGAATGGGGAGTTTTAGTCTCTAAGCACGTTTCATCCCCGCAGTGGAAGTGCACGGTGTGCCTCGGGGCCCCCGCGGCTTTATACCTGCTGCCTCCACATCGCTGCTCCGAGGTAGCTGCCCACACGCATTTACCACTTGTGTAGAAAAGACAGAAGACTGATTGTAGCGACATAACGGCACATATAAAAGTTGGCAAGCGGAGACTTCCATCAAACGGCTGTAATCTATAAGCCTTTTTCGGTTTGTCGTTGGAGAGAGTTATTGATCAAACATGGCAAGCGTGCTTATAATTTAATGGACTAATGGTGAGGTGATAAGTAGATGTGCATAAATGGAGCCGTTTTGGATCAAAGCAGTGAGGTGTGAGAGGAAATAAGGCTGTTTTCACACTGCATATACACACCATTTATTTCCCAAAATAGGTACACGGTACTCTGATTGTGTGTGTGTGTGTGTGCAGATCAGTTGCCCTATCCTTGTATGTGCCTCTGAATGAAGGGACGTTGGGGATTAAACCACTCAGTCCTGTCCCTCCTAAGCAGAGAACAGGAATAAAAGTGGGGAGAGATGGAGTGTGTGATAGAGCGATATAAATTCCCAGAGGAAAAAAAGTGGACCAGCGGTGTGATGAGGAGCCTGGCTCTAATGCAAATGGGAATTGATTACCGCTGCCGAAGTGTCAGGAGATACTTAGCGGTGACAGGAGACAGAACGTGTGTTTGTGCGTGGGCCCAGATGTGTGTTTCCATCTTTTGTCCATTGTGCGGTCAATACGCCATCTTCCCCATCTCTGTCACGTTATGAATTATCTCTAATTATACTTTTGTCAGCGCTGATGGATTTTTGATGGTTTTTTGCCTACATGCGCCTGTCTTTTAAGTTCCTCCCACGCCGAGGGCCGCCAGCGGAGGAGCGGGCACGTGTGTGAGCGCGGACGTGCCGTGTTTGTGTGAGCGTGTTAGCTTTGTCATCCCGTGATAGCAGGGGCAGGTCGCGGCTCCTGAGGGGCCCCGTGTGACATTTAGACAAGGCGACGGAGCAGGGCCGCTGTTCATCGATCTGCTCCATTGTGCCAGTGCAAATAAACACAGATCTCCGCCCTTAGACCAGGACAGTACACCAAGATGGGTCCACCAGAGTGTTGGCCTGCAGGGAAACCGCTGCTGAATATAATTATGTAGGTAATTAGATTCACACAGCTATTTAAAAAAACTCACCACTGGTACCAACGCAGACAGAATCTCTGGGTTTTTTTTATTGAAATAAACTTCAGTAATGAGGCAGAAATGCTCAAAATGATAAGTCACAGTGAAGGTCATGGCCCAAAGCTTCAGATAACCCCAGCATGACCTTTAAATGATTCGTAAAATTGATCTTTATGAAACATCCCCAGCGAATTAACATACTACCACTCAGTCAAACCCCATCCTCTCCTCTCCTGTTTTTTTTCCCCCCTCAAAGGCAACAGCCCTTTAAAAGTTAACAAAGTGGCCTTCAGCTCTCATTTGCAGATGGATCACTCATTAGGAGCTCCATTAGTGTCTTGTGTTGTGTGATCCCAGTGAATTAGCTGCAATCAAGCCGTCTTACTGATGCTAATCTGAAACAACTTAACGGGGTTAGCCTAGCTGCTGCCGGCACTCCAATTAAGAGCCGTGTGAGTCACTTGAAAAACCCTCGCTTTCAAAAACTGCGATTCAAAAGACAATCGCTCAGTTACACGAGGGAACTGGTGACTTGGTTGTTTTCGTGTTGCTCTTGTAGGAGATTTGCATCTCGGGCTTCTCATGTGTTTTCATCAGCGCTGTGTGTTAACAGTGCCAAGAGTCCACCGGATGTTTAAACGTCTGCTCGTAATCATTTGGTAAATAATAAGTCCAGCCCTGCTTTCCATTCGGGGGTCAGTGTTTGTTGCTCCAGCCTTTGGATGCTCACGAGTGGAGGTGGTGTAATCTACACCAGGCACCTGCAGGATATACATATTTCAAAACCCAATAAGGAGTTTAAAAATTTGTGTCTGGATTAAGTTATAAAAAATCGTTGTAGAGCAAATTCATCAACATACAGAGGCAGCCAGATGTGTTGAAGCCAGACAAACAGAGGTGGTGAGTGATTTTTGGGATTTATGGGGTGGGATGGGTGTAGGAATGGAAGAACTTCCATTAAAGAATCTTCTTTAGAGGCACTTACCTTTATTTACTCCAGATTCTGTGTATTGATTACTGTTTTCTGCAGAAAGCCACACTCACTGCGTAATTAGACCACAATATGATCACAGGTACTTGCCTTGAGAAAATTGATGTGATTTTTCTCTTTCACTGGATAAACAAAGTCAAATTTTCTTTGAGCTGCAAACAGCATTCATACAAAGTCGCAGGCTTAACCTTTACCTTAGCGGGTGATCATTAGCCAGCAGTCAACAATTATTGATTACCAATCGTCACCAGCTCAAGATGGCAGCATCTGTATCAGTATTTTAGTTTCACTTTTGTGCAGAGGGAGGAAGTGGAGGCGTGTCATCCATCTTTATGTGCAACACTCTTACCTCTGACCACACCCACCAGTGATGTCACAGTGTGCTAACACTTCCTGCAGTACACACAGAGAAGTTAAAGTGGTTTTTCAGCTTTTTCAGATTTTCAGGTCATGTTAAGGTATTATTTTTACAAGCTATTCTCTTATTACAATACATATATGCCATGTGCTGTGTGTGTTGAGAGTTGCTAGCTGCTGTAATCATTTATACTCCAGACAAGTTATCCTCCAAAGTAACAGTCTGTTTGGTGTATTCTGTCTTTGTTTCCTTCTCCACATGGACACTTCCTAGTAAGTATTTATCTAATTCTGTTGGGTAACTTATATTTCCTCTCATCACGCTTGAGAGGATGTTTGGTCCTCATGAGTGCAAAACCACGTCAACACACACACACAAACACACATGTAATAGCTCGATGCTATGGTTATCTGGCTCTCTCATAGGACATTAATGGCTATTAGCCAACCGCTGGTATTTACTCAGCACCCATTAGGTCTGATTGTTAGCCTATGTGGCTAATTAGCATTCCCCAGCTGGCTCTTTCACTCTGTTATTAGGCTCTCTTCTCCACCAGCCGCTACCCCAGCAAATGTATCTGTAATGTGCATTAAAGCCCACTGACATCCATGTTTAGCTCCATGGTTATTAACAGATTGCTAATGATGTTTCACACAAACCTAGACAGCCTGCGTCCACAAGGCTGGATAATCAATCCTGGCCTTTTACCATCAGGTTGCACATCTGTCATGGAGCCATAGATTTCCTTTGCAGGGGACGCGAACATTAAATGCATCAAGTGGGGAGAAAAGAAACGCATGAAATCCAGGTGTCCTCACCACCCAGTGCAGCGTGGCGGTGGTCAGAGGTATTGTTGGCAGCGTTAACAGGTGTCAATGCCACATGTCTCCAGTCCCCACATAAACACTGCCGGAACACATCAAACCGAGATCAAACCAATGCAAATCAAACAGGTGGTAGACAGTTTGGATAATAACACACTTGCGGAAAATAGATAGCAATCATGGGTGTGATGGGAAACATCTGAAACAAAGTGTTTACTGCCTCTTTTTTTCCTTTCCTTTTTTTTTCCCCAAAGGATCTAAGTGTCATTTGAGGTGGTGATGTGCTTGTTTTGGCCACAATTTGGATGTTTGTATGCGAGGCACATTTCAGCACGTTTTAATTGAAACTCAGTTCGATCACATCTGGAGACTGCCAGGTGTTGAGGAGCCACTAGAGGGAACCGTGTTTGTTTCCCCGCACGCATTCTGCAGACTCATTACAGCGGCATGATAAAAGTGAAGAATGCGAACAGATAGCAAATCATATGATCAGACCCCATTGTATAACATTGTATACTCATTCTGTGTAGACGATTGTTGTGGAAAACAGGGAGTTTGGGCTCCCCCGGCGCCGGTCACAGCAGCGGAGATCTGTCGTGCTGTAATTGTGGATCCGACTGTCTGTCTCGCTCCCCTCTTGCTGGTCTCTTTGTTTCGGTGTGAAAGGCACATTGTTTGCACCGCGTGCACCTGGGAAGGCACAGGCCACTTCACACGGAGCAGCTCGGGGCCCCCAGAATGCCGACTGCTCCTCGTGCCTCCTGTACCCTTTTTCATTCACCTGCTCTCCTGCTTGCTGATGAGCCTCGCCTCCTCTGGCTGCTGCTCTTTCACTCCCCCCCCCCCTTCCTCCTTTGGCTCCTTTAGTGCTCTCCGAGTTCTGGCCTTTCCTTTTAACCTGATACAGTGTTGTTTTACAATGCAGGTCAGCACCGACCGCGATGACAAAGACTTTTCTTGTGGCTGCTTTACAATAAAAGCCACCCTGTGCTCCTTCAGTTAAAAGCTTTCCATATGCGGTTTTATGTTTTACCTGTTTTCTTTCTGCTTCTGCCTTCTCCTCCATGAAACGCATTCTTCTCAAAGTTATTTTTTCAAACCTCCCGATGCTTTCTGACATTCTGGTCAACACTGACATAAACTTTAGCTATACTACACTTACGCTGCAGTGTGCCTGGGCTGTGTGCTCTGTGTCCCAGCCGGCATTGAACGCAGCACATACCATTGATCATGTCTGTCAGGAGCCAATCAAATTGTTTTAACCAGCAATTCAATCAGCGCTCTGGTTTTAAACAGTGACACGAGCAAACAGTGCCAGTGAGATGATTTGTTAGCAGAGTCAGTGGATGGTTGTTTTTCTTTATTCCCATGTGTGCCGTGCCCATCTCTTCACCGCAAAGCATTACCATGAAACAACACAGGGTACGCGCGTCAGCTACAAACTTCTCTTTAAACAGGCTGTCTCAAAAAGGGCAAGAAAAAAGAAATAAAAACCATTTGGCGGCACTTCAAGCATCTTAAAGACGTCCCCTGCCAGCCATTAACTGTTGTGCATCACATCCTCCTTCCAGGCAGCCGGTGGTTTCATGTTACTCCAGTATAACCAGTTGCTCACTAACCTTGCTTCAGACAAGCGATCTAACCCAGTGACGGAGGTGCTCCTTTGAATCTGAAAGTAATGTTGCCAACGGGCTGTTATGCAGGTGATAGCAGGAGACAGGCCTTCCATATCGATGCATTTAAGCACTTGAATGCAACACTTGGTGAATTTAAGTTAGATCTGGGCATGAGTTCCTGAAAACGGTGCATTAAAACTGTTAAAATAAGAAAAATAAGAAAGAAATTCAACGAAGGCAGTATGCAGATATTCATTTCACTAAAGCATTAAAAACTCATTCTGGTTTGATTTTACTCTCTCTCCCTCTCGACCCCTCTCTACACTCTTCTGCCTCTTTCTGTCCATGTCTCAACAGAGCTGCTGTGTTTTGAGGCTCCCCTCTTGTTTGTTTCCTATTGTTTGGATTTTCCTCCATCGCTGACTCTTTCCCCAGCTCTCGCCATCCATCTTTATTTCCATCCGCTTCTTTTTTTCCCCTGGCGCTTACTGGTGTTCCCTCATTACAAGGGCTCGCCGACGGCTACTTGCCGCTGCATGGATTAGGTGTGTGTGTGTGTCTGTGTGCGTATATGATTTGGGGTGTATAAGATTTTTTTGTCGCTCAGTTGGCAGAAAAAATATGACAAATCCCACATTATTTCCAGCCCTTTTTCTGATTTGTCTCATGTAAGTAGGCGCATTTTTAAGAGATTTACCTTAACTTGAAAAGACGACTCTTCCTCTAAGAAGGGGACAAATGTAACCACTTAAATCGCAGCGTGCAACCCATCTAGGCACGTCTTAAACATCATTAAATACCAGCCCAGTCTCGGAAAAAGGCTTTCTGATCAGTTTAAATTAAGAACGAAAGCAACCAATCAGAGCACTTGTCGCCGCTTTAAAGACGAGCCATTGGTCAGACTCCCAATTTGGAGACACATGATATTCCTGCTGCATCTCCGCATGTGTGTGTGTGTGTGTTTGTGTAATCACAGCCATATGTGTACGCATTCCTGTACTGTACATAACATCAACACACTCACGGCTCATGATGCCCCCAAACACAGAGATGCCGGCTCCATCGCCATAGAAACCGGATCCCGGCCAATAAGAAGGAGCAGCCTTCTTGGGAGCGTAAACATTTTCTTTGTTGTCATGGAGAAGTGGACACTGCTTGCATGCCATGTATTTGTTCAGATTTTTATGTGTGTGTGTGCGACCGTAGATGGGTTGCTTGAGGGTGTGTGAGAGGGAGAAGGAGAAGGTCTGGGGCTTGGTAACGTATTAATACCAGCAACAATTTATGGCGCTCACAGTGTGGTGTGCTTTTAGGTGAAGGAATGCTCCAGCAGACTCCACATGTTCTGGACTGCGGAGGCTGTGGTCGGGAGCGCGTCGGATGATGGCTTTGTATTGGCGCGTAGGTCTGGGAGAGGTTATTTAGGGTTGCTCTTCAATAACTGTTTGTTCTTGTTTGGGTTCTGCCGCACGCTTGAACTTTTGCGACAAAGACATCACCGCCAGGCGAAGACTAAAAGGAGCTTATTTTTCAAAGATTTAAATTTGCTGTTGTTGCATTTGCGAGCCCCTCTTAAGAGATCGTTTTTTAGCAGTCCCCCCTCCCTTCCTCCCTCTCCCTCTCTCTGTTCCTGATGTCGGAGGGAGCCAAACAACACAGACCTGGGATTTTTGTAAAGCTACAGAGAAAGTTTTGAGTCATCCAACACTTAATATCCACAAGGCATTCTTAGAGATTGGCAAAGCTTTTAGAGTCACTGGGGTTTATGGGCTTTCTCTCTCCCTCACACACTCGTTGCCTACCTCGCTCTCCCTTTCTGAGAAGCTATTGGAGCCTATAGCCTTGGCTTGTTTGCTTTGTATAATGGGCTGCTCAGTGCCAGAGGACTGGCTTGGCCGGGAGGCGAGACCAGAGGAGAGGAGAGAGCGGAGTCGGGGGAGGGAGACAAAGCCGAGTTCTGCTCAGGGAAGTCTGCTGTTCTGGGCCCAAGGTTCCCCAGGTCTCTATTGTAATGACTCTGTGTGTGTGTGTGTGTGTGTGTGCGCGTGTGTGTATGAAGTAGTGGCCACGAGCAGCAGCCAAGCGGAGATTGAAGGATACTTTGAGTGCAGTGAGAACCAGACAATACGCAGAACACACCAGACGTTACACCACCCTCACTGCCCCACTTATTATACTCTATTAGGCAGAGAGAGCATGTGTATTGTGCCTGTGTTACTCACATGTTGGGCACAAAAAAATGTCCATACACTCACATTATAGGGACTTCTGTCTGTTTTTGGGAGAAGAAACAGGTCCCTTTGAGGTAAACCATGAAAGTTGAGGTTTAAGACTTGGAGGACCTTGGATTTAGGTGTTAGGCAGATAGAGGTTCAGGTGGGTCCTCCACAAATAAAGTTAAGACATTTCAAAGTGACCAAACCAAGTTCTTGTGTCTAAAAAATGAAGAATGATTACTATGAGTGAGATTCATTGACTCTGGGTAACATTACAGTGTTCATGCAGCAGATGGTGACTCTAATGTCTCAAAGTTGATTCCTTGGCAAATTAGGAATAATATGGATTGAGTGTAACAATAATAAAATATAGTTATAGCTTTGGGCTTTCTCATCTTATTCAATCAAACATGAAAATGATCAGTCAGAGGTAATAGAACAGCTCTCAGAGAAATACTATGTAACAGTGATATATACAACCATCTGTTGAC
>JBAJHX010000024.1:13423881-13452270 GCA_037176925.1 Amniataba percoides | reverse complement strand
GTTTGATTGAATAAGATGAGAAAGCCCAAAGCTATAACTATATTTTATTATTGTTACACTCAATCCATATTATTCCTTTCCAGAGCTTTTAATCACAACTCACTATCTTCTTTAACAAACTGGCCTTGGGTTTCATCTGCAGGCTTAGCTCTGGTCTGTGATAAATGTTACAGCACCATTTGCTGAAGAAACTCCTTTTTAGATAATTTTCCTACAAACACTGTTCCTGGAAGTTGAGAATGAATATCAAGTCTCCGTTAGCAATGATGGACGAAAGAGAAAGTGTAAGAATGAAGTGGAAATATCCTTTAACCAACAATATTAGGTTTGGCTTTGATTCAGATTGTTGTGTTTAGGTCTCTTCTAACACACACACACACACACACAATAAGCTCTTTCCTGTGAGTGAACATGTGCATGTCGTCATCGTACGAGTTCAGTTCCCCTTGTTAGCACTGATTGCTAATAAGCTTTTCCGAATGAGCTTTTCCGAGTGCTCTAAATATTTGAACTGTATCTAACGCGTGCATATCCTGTTTGTGTATGTGTGTGTGTGTGCAGACTACAGTAGCGTGCTTCCCTAATATTAGCCTGTGTTCAGTTCCGGGGGCCAGATCAGCGGCATTGATAAAGCTGACCTCACCTTAATCATGCTGATTCTGGCGCTGCGCCGCATTTTTCTGGGTTCTTAATTTCCCCTCTTTTGCATATTTTCACTTTCAATCTTTTCACTTCCACTTTGCCTTTTCTTTTTCTTCCCCTCCCTGAGCTTTTCTCCACTCTGCCAGCTCGCTGACCTCCAGCTAACCTGTCAGTGCAGCGCGAGGTGTGTTTTTCTCTTCCCTCTCCCCGAACGATTAAGGACGTTTTTGTTTGCTGTGGCATTTAACTGGATTTCTTTGGGCGCTCGCGTTTGTTTGTGGACGAGCATTCAATTCTCATTCCGGTGTATGAGAGGAGGTCTCTAAATAGCTTCGCTTATGAATGAAATGGCAGCGGTGGCGGACTGGAGACTGGGCGAGAGAGATAGACCGAGACTGAGAGCGATTCAGTCAATGCTTAATTAATGAGGAGCTACAGGGAATTGAAACACCGCCTGACCTTTGCCCTCTCCTCACTCCCTCTCTCTCTCCCTCCATTACCCTCGTCTATCACACACACTTCTCTTCAGACCAGTTGCATCTGAGAATTTCCAAGAATGTGTGTGTGTGTGTGTGTGTGTGTGTGTGTGTGTCAACCCACAAAAGGCTCTATCAGCCAGTAGCAGACAATAGTGGTGATATCATACTCTGTGAATCCTGTGTGTGTGTGTGTGTTTAAAAAAAAAAAGTCTCTCTGCTGGGGATTAAAGCCTCATATGGCCTTCAGATCAATTATTCATCCTTCATCTCTCCTCTCCCTCACTTTTCGCCTGTTTAATTTGCTCTTCTCTTGCCTCTGTCTCTGTTGTCTTTGGGTGGCTTTTCTTTTTCCACTCAAAAGATGTGCACATGCGTTGGAGTGATTCCCGTCATCCTGTCTGCAGACCGCTAATATATGTGCTTTCTCTTCCCCCTGTGGACTGTTAAAGCTCTCACTCACACTCAGAAACACACACATAACCCAGCACCTGTACATGCAAACACACACACACACACAAACACTGGCCAGTACATCTCTGCCAATTAGGATGACAGATCTGCTGCTGGATCCTGTCTGACCAACACACATCTGCTAATTTAAAGCCTTGAAAGCACTTCCCGGCCGCAGGTGTTTCTGTGTGTGTGTGTGTGTGTGTGTATTTCCTTGCGTTTTACCATGTACCTCCATGTTTGCGCTCTCAGAAAAAGCAGCTGTGTCTGTGTCTCTATACAGTGTTTTTCACACGAGGCCTTCGTCACCAGCCAAACAACAGCACTGGTTGTTGGTGCAAACGCTTAAAACAAAGTCTGCTGCTGAGACATTTTCCTGATGCCTTATGGTTGTACAAATGACTGCGTTCTGTCTGTTTCAAAGGACAGCTGTGTGGTGTGTCGATTCTGTCAATTCATATCTCAGAAAGGTCATAGGTCTGCAGTATGTGCCACTTCTGCTTCTATTAGTACGTCACTTTCCCACCTGCACAGGCATTAACTGTGGGCCAGCTGGTCATGTGTACTGTGGAGAGCCTGTGTTACTGTCACTGCTCTTACCAAGGTTAAGAAAGAACTAAACTAAAGCACTTTTCGTTGCTTGTTGGACATGCTGGTTCCCGAGGAACACCTGGGAAGTTTGTTCATATTGGATGATCCTGCAGCACAAAGGTTAAGTCAAGAATTAATGTCAGTGCAGGGAGCTCTGTGTTCTTTGTGTATTAAGGTGGAATGTAAGGATGTTAAGGTCAGGCTGGTAATCGGGTGCTGTTAGCCTGACTTCCATGCCAGAGAGCAGAGTTTTCATTCTGTCTCTAACTATCTTCTCTTACTGTCACTGTGGTTATAAATCCAAAAAATGTTGGCATCAATCATTCAGAAATGTTCTCTTTTTCCTTTGCAACATCTTCCAGTATCAATTCTTTGGCTAGTAAATGTGTGTCTTTGTGTGTGCGTATGTTCTCATTGACTTTATGTTGATGACTTAACTATGCGACTCTCACCTTGCGTTCACTCACACCGGTGGACACAGTAACATAATCCCTCTCCACCAGCTTCCGAGCGTGAACAGCAAAGTGGGCTGGGTAATAAAGAGTGGAACACTGTGTGACATACAAGATGTAACTTTGCCTCCAAAAGCTGCTGATTCGACAGTCTCAGATCAGCGCAAAGAAGCCTTTTACTGAGCAAATAATGTACGCCATAAAACCATACTGCAAAGATTTGCATATCTGAAGCCCCAAATGGCTGCAAGAGCTACTGTACCGTTATGTGATTATACTGTATCGTCTTTCCTTTCCACCTTCCTGCTGACTGGAGCGGAGAAAAGGGATGTTTCCTCATATTACGTCACCAAGGCAGCTCCAACAAAAGTGTGAAATCTCTCTCCCACTCTCTTTTTCTCTCTCCTGCTCCTCTCTCTCTCCTCACACATGGGCCTGCTGGCATTTAATAGGATAGCAGAGCAATATTTTCTGCTCAGAGTGTGGTAGATATGAGGCTTTTGACACTACAGGTATTAGATCTGCTCTTTGGTCACGCCACGCTTTTGCCATCCTATTGCACACCCATGACCTGAGGCCCGTCGGTGTGAAATGCTCGTGGATGGCGAGGGATCGTGAGGGAGTAAGCCGAGATGACAAAGCAGGGCTTCAGTCCCAGCAGATGGTCGAGGACGGAGACGAGAAGCCTTCGTGTTCTGGATGGTTTCCGCGGCTGATGATGTTGCCGAAATAAATGTCAGCCACATCACAGACTTTTTCTTTTTCTTTTTTTTCTTTTTTCTTTTTTCCCTCTTCAAAGTTCTGCTCTGTGGCTGCGACAACTCTGCCCCATCACCTCAGCTACAGACACCACAGCAATAGAGATGTGACTTCACAATACTTCCCAATGAAAGCCCGCGTTGCCTAGCAACTCACAGTCCGCTGGCGAGATACAGGGGTGTTTCCTGGCTGATGAGAGAGATGTGTGCGCTGTGTGTGCAGAATGTGTTTGTACATTGAGCCCATCAGGAACCATACATGTATACATTTCATATGTAAAACTCACTTTGAAAAGCACGAGGCAGCACTTTGCATCTTCAGTGCCGCGTTCACAGGAGGACAAACTGCTTCGGGTCCTGAATATTGACGAGGCAGCCGGTTTGTCAGCCTTTTCTTTCGCCGCTCCACCATAAAAATTGATCTCTTCATATAGTTTCCCCTTAGCGTCCCCATTGTGTCAGGATAATAGTTGGTGTACTGTATGTATCCATATTCATGAGCTGGGAGCCGTGAAACAAAGTTGCTGCCTGTTTGAATGGACGGCATCTTGGAGGGAGGGCTGAATCTATCAATAATGCAAGCTGGTAAAAGTTTAATGGTGTTTGCTGTCGTGGGAAATTGTTAGGTCAGTTATCTAGCCCCCCTCCCCCACCCCGACCCTCCCCGACAAATGCCCACACGTGATAGTGCAACTGATACGGACGTTCAGCACTATCTTCCTCTTGTGCCTCTTCTCCTTCTTTCCCCGTCTGTCACTTTTCCACATTGCGTCTGTCACTTCTTTCCTTCTTCCATGTCATCTTTTTTCTCTCTCTAACACGTTCTCTGTCTCCCACATATTCCTCTTTTTCTCCCCCCTCATCCACACCTCCTCCCTCTCTCTCCCCTGTCTTGCTCCCATCCGTTCTCCTCGCTCAAGCTATTGCCTGTTTTTTTTTCATCCCTGCTCTCATATGGTAGGCACTGATACAGCCGGTGTAACAATGTGCCGCTATTTGCCTCAACCTCCTAACTCCCCGGCTCCTGACTCAGCCCGCTGATAAGCCGTGTCAGCGAGCGGTTGGGATCTGCGGTGTTATACCAGCAGGATTTTCCACGCCGCGAGTCAAGACGCTCCGCCGGTCACTTGCTTAGAGTCGCGCCTCTCGGTGTGCCGCTGAGGCAGTTTATTTACACGCTTAATGCTCATTATAAGTGATTTGGGTTTGGTTAAACTCAAGTCCAGTATTTGTCGGGCCTGCCAGGTTTTTACAGCTTCCTTTTTGCCTCCCTGGGTTGTGGAAACTTAACAACTGTTCAGCAGTTTGAAGACACAAAACAAGACGGATTTATCCCGAACTAGATTTCTTTACGTTTATGCAAGAAAAAACTTCAGATTTATGCAGTTACTCGTCAATAACACAGTTATTACTGAAGTTGCATAGTGTTACAGCCCTGGAAGAGACTATTCTTATCCTGTGTGTCCCTTATGTCCCTGATAACTTACCACCAGGTAATAAACATGTAAAGTAATGAAGCTAACAGGGTTCAGATGCTGATTGGTGGAGTATCAGGGCCACTCTTTGATTCATTTTATTATCCCAAACCGGTTCATTCCCAACTCTGCATGAGTCTGATTGGCATCTGCAGTGAAATCTTTGGCTAAAAACGAGGGATAAAGACGACAAGGAGACTGATTGTTAGCAGCTTAATGCTCACCTGCTCAGAGCGGGAACAGGAAGACAGCCAGACAACCGCGATCTATTTTTGCGAAGAAGTGGCTTTTCTTGGCGCGAGGACTCACGAAACACAGGCGGATGAACGCAGACGTTTGAACGCACACATGCATGGGCGCACGTTTAGGCGCGATGACAGTGACAGATCGCGCATTACAAAGGGCCGCAGCAATCGCCCTCAATATTTCATGAACATCCTTCCTCTTTCAGTTCTCTCCTCCATTTTTTATTTCACTCCGGCATGTTCGGCATTCTCCCTCTGAAAAAAAAAAGTTTCATTTTTGTCAAACTCCTCCCAGAGAATAGCAGGGGGGAAGACGGCACAGACAGAGAAGTGAAAGGAGAGGGGAAAGAAAGTGATCAGAGAGGGGGGGGAGAAGAGGCTGTGAGCGGTTTGGAGAAAGGAAGGATTGATGGGAGATGAGCGGCAGAAGGTGAGGCGGCAGCAGATCTCCGACTTTAGAGATAAACCTCGCCTTTCACCCTCAGCTCCCCTCCTTCCTGTTTTTGCGCACCCTCACATATAGTTGCTGCGCTTCCTCGGCTTTGTAAAGTTTTGTCTTCTGAAGAGGAGGCACTGCACTCCAGAGGAAGCGGAGACAAAAAGAGAGGGGCTGTCACGAGCGGTATGAAAGAGAGAGAGAGTGGTCTTTAAAATAGTGGGGCCGCTGAAGAGAAGCAGAGGGAAGAAAGGGGAGAGTGATTTCAGTGTCAGCATTCCTCCTCGCAGCAGCCATTTTATAATCGTCTCTCCAATGATTTCCTGTCGTCGGACATGAAAAGTTTCAATTACCCTCCCTCTCTCCTGCTTCTGGCTGAACCGAAATGTCTGGACTTCCCTGTGCTCGACTTTAAGGGCTGTCCAAATGTGTCTCGCGGAGGGAGGAGGCTGTGGACGGGTCAGCATCACAGCTTCCCGTTTCCTCACGACAATCAGCGTTTGTTTCTTTGGCTTTTTCTTTGGGGCCGTCGCATGAGGAAAAGCTTTATTGTGTCAGTCTGTAGTCAATTACAGACCATGTCTTTTGTCTTTGAATCTACACGAGGCATAAAGCACAGTATCCGTGTACTCTTTTGATGATTTCTAGGGTTCACTGTAGACTTTTAGAGCTCTCCAAACTTGAATAAGAAGACTTTCCACAATCCATTACAATCTGACTGTGACAAACTGATACTTTTATTTTTGTAGTGAGGCCTGGTATTTTGCGTAATTCGCCCATGTGAGTTCTGTGCAGAACTGTTGTTAAAAATAGACAAGCCTGGATTACTGATTCACTGAAAGAGTGGACAACTTGCTCAGGCTCTTAGTGTTTGTTCAGGGAAACTTTGCTCTGCCCCTGGTTCACTTTGTTTTTGTAGTTTTAGTTAGATCAGTACTAATAATTCATTGATGAATTCAGCCTCTGTCTGTCGTATTGGGCATGCAAATGGCGATGAATGAGGTCTTCAGTCCGGTCTTATCATGTGTTTTATCTCTTCATATTCTCACAGACTTGACATGATGACAGCTAACATGTCTGTATGACAGAGGTCTGCAGGAGTCCAGCTCACATGTGTGAAAGGTAGACTGACTGTCATTCTCACTTGTCATCTTGTCACATTGACGGTAAACAATCAAAATCTGACTTCAGTCCGCCCTGTCATTCCCGTCCAGTCTGCCCTCTCCTACAAGTCTCACTGACAACTTGTAATGCGGAACACACACAAACACACACACATACATTAAGGCGTACAGCTGAATGTCACTGCACCTGTGTCGCCTCCAGCTCGATGTCATGGCTGCTTCCTGTACCGAGACGCCTCGCATTCACCGGCGTGCGACCCTGCACATGACGTGCTTGAACTTCAGGGCAGAGTGAGTTTTAATCAAGAAGAGGTGCCTTTGCACATCCTCTGTGAGGATCGTCTGTTCTTTGATCTGAATTCCTTTCACGAACATAATGGGGACTTGTGAAGTCAGAATTTCAGCAGGTTGCATCAAGCAGACAGTCTCACAAACTGTACAGAGTAAGCATTAATTATGATGTTTTAACTTGGGCTCAGACACATTTTTGAATTCCAATGAGTTTTTCTTGGGATTTGAAGCAACCAGTTGTTAAAATAAATACAATAATAACACTGAAATGTTTGTAGGAAATCCAGAATTCTAAAATCCTCTCCAAATCTAGAGTGCATTTTAACTGAAAATGTTAATAAATGTGTGTTTCCATCCATCATGGGAAGTGGAAGTGGATGCGTGAAGGTAAACTTCTCTAGGTACCATAAACCACTGAAGAAGAAGCGATGATTTTATTAGATGTAATTAAAAGAGTACAAGTTAAATCTGAAATGAGAAAAGTACATTTATTTAATGTATTAATTTAAAGAAGATTATGCAAACCTGATTTCTCCATCAGGTGTCTGTTTCCATGGCACTTTGAAACATTTTGTTTGTATTGTTACATAAATGTTTCCACCGTAGCCAAACAGTAAAACTAACAATGAAATAATATGCATTTATCGGCACTGCTTGTAATTATAATCGCTCAGCAGACACTTATCAAGATGATTTCTGTGGCTTTGGGAGACTTTCAGTAATCTTTTAAGCCCCTAACATCCACCTTTTCCCTTTAAGTAGAATAAAGATAGTTAGAATCAGCTTACTTCATGTTTTGATGTATTTTCTGCAGCAGCTTGGTCCACAGCTTTTCATTAAAGCTGAATGATGTTTACACCGAGTGAAATATTTCACAACCCAAAAACTGATTTTTGGTTGCTTTAAACTTTTAGAGTTTGACATTCTGGAGGTTTAAAAAAAAAAACTAGCAGAAACTAACGGCATGCATGATCAGAGCAGCTTGTGTTTTAATGACTTGACTGATGGAGTAGCATGTATATGTTTGAAATATATTTGATATATATGAAATGGTGTGGGCAGGGAAAAGCACATTTCTCTCAATTCTCTCAACACTACTTGTCTCAAAGGTGTGATATAGAGTGTACAGTTGCATAACCAGGATTTATTATATACCTGCAACACCTAGTTTCGAGTGTTAATGCGATTTGGGAGTGTGGAGTGGTCTCGTCTCACGTTGGCTAAACATTCACTGATGACTCCAAACTACAGTATCTGACGGGGAAAAATAGATTTTTCTGAGCTGACTTTTCAGAGTCGTGTTAAAGATGCTGTTCCTCACACACACTCTGGCTTTGCAACACTGAAGAGCGATTGCAGGTTTGATCATTCCTCCGGCAAATCACACTGCAGAAGATCAACACTGGCGATTTGATTAAGGCGTTGGCGTCATGCGTCTGCGACATTTCTCGATGCGGCTGTTGTATCACGTCACACTCGGGCCCCTCTGTGGCAGATATAGATTCATAGAAAGAGCCTCGGATGTGTGTGTGTGTGTGTGTGTGTGTGTGTGTGTGAGGAGACGGGCAGAGCGCAGACAGATGCAGAACCACGTCTTGTGTGAGTTATAGTAAACACAATGAATAATATCTATTCAGAGGAGCTCGTCTGTATCGATCGCCCTCGGACTGTGCGCGCACCTCATCTCTACCAGCCGAGGATTCATTTCCCTGCCCTCATGAAAGAAATAAGAGCGGGGGAGAACTTCACCAGACGAGCTGAAACTTTTATTTTGTACGCCAAACTTTGCTCTTTCAAATGCGTTACCTTATTTCTCCTTTCTTCCTCCGAAGCTCCGCGCAGACACACTGCCTCTCTCGACTGCTGTGTGTGTCCTGGCGTGTGGTGTCACATCATTAGTGGCCAGAATCAGAGCGGATCAGCAGTGTGAGGCAAAGGGGTGGGAGGGTTGGGGGGGGGGCATAGGGCTTGCATATTGTTTTCCCTTCATTAGACGACAATAAAGCGTCTTGAAATGTGTGTGCGCGTGTGTTTGTGTGTGTTAGAGACCGAGCGTGACGGTGAGGGATGGCTGAAAAGAGCCCATGAGAGCAGAACGCAGAATACTTTTTGAGGTGTTGATGAGTTTGATAATGTTGCCGCTCTGATGAAAGCATTGTTATGTGTGTGTGTGTGTGTGTGTGTGTGTGTGTGTGTGTGTGTGTGGGATAGAGCAGGCTTTCAGAGTTTTGACAGAGCATATCCTTGTGTATCTTTCCTCTAATTGAATCCATCCCTCAGGGCGTCACCGCTTGTTTATATGCTGACACCATGAAGGTGTGTGTGTGTGTGTGTGTGTGTGTGTGTTCACACTGAAGGCAGAGCACTGCAAACACTCTCTCCTTATTGTTTAATTATAGCCCACCAGCTGGGGAGGCAGAGGAAGAGAACAAGGGCAAGAGAGGAAGAGTTATTGATTGAATTAGTCAGATTATTCATATTTAATGTTTTGCTTTGTCTCCATCCATCTGCCCAAGCCTTCTCCTCTGCCTTCTCCTTGATTTCTTTCTGTTAATAAATTCTTTTTATTTGGTTGTAGGGCTTCCAATAAACAATACATTTCATACGCTTCATCAGTTGACAGGGCTGACAAGTGCACCAGTAAAATCTGTCTGCTGTCCACGTGAGCCCAAGGGCATGTGAGCGAGGCTGCGAGGTTCACAGTGATTTATTCATCTGACTTTTTAAAAAAAGGGCTTCCTAACCTGGTGAGTTGTAGCAGGAAGTCTCCGCCAAAAGACTGTAGAAGAAGGACGCCCCACTGTTGGTAACTCTACCGTCACGTGTCAGTTAAAGCGACTCATTTCACATTCATTCACTTTCAGTCATTGTTCTAAGCAATAGTGTGTTTATTTGCTAATAGCTTTTCTTGTGTTGGAAGTTATGTAGTCTCACTCTCACAGTTTCCTGGCTCATTTCTCAGTATGTCAGTCAGTTCTTCAGTTTGTCCTCACACTGCGACCTGTCTGTCTCTTGATTATTCCTGCAGGAAAATAGTAGCCTTGCTCAGAAACAGATCGTTGTGAAGCACTCTGCCCAGCAGACAGTAATGATGCTCAGCATCAGTATTTATGTTGACAGTTCACTGCGATGGCTGTCTGTGGCACCTGTGTACAGAAAGATGAGTGCAAAAACACTGAGGATCTTTTTCGTCTTCCAGATGTAGGATTACTGCCTTCAGATATCTGATATCTTGTCCAAGGTCTTGGGCAAGTCTTACTTTGAATCAACACACCATGAACCTTACTGCACTTAACACACACACTTAAATTAACAAATGGATAATACTACCCAGTCAATGTCCTTATTTCCCAAAACTGGAGATGAAATGGGATTTGTTTTTGTGTTGAGCCTGATGGATCTCGGTGATGAACAGAGACTTCAGTGAGCTGAAATGACACCTTGATTAGCCCTGATGGAGGCTGATGATCAGTAGTTTCCACAGACAGCCCATACAGCTCATTATTTTTAATTAGCCCCACCTTCTCTGTCCTTTACTGTGAACTTTTGCCGATGCTACCCCTGCGTGTCAACAACGCTTTGCTCTCCCTAAAACTCTCAGGGCCACCACTCTCAAACTCAGCTTTTGTTTCCTGTTTAATGATCCCGCTCTCCATCCTGACTGATCTTTTTAATTGCATCCCATTGGACCTGCAAAACTTTCTGTGCATCCTCCTGTGTGTAGCATAATCCTGTGCCGCCTTCCAGACGCGACCGTCGCTACCCGACTGATGCTACTGAGGTTCCTTGTGGTCACTGACTCAACTTCCCTCCAGCTTGCATCTATTATTCAATATTCCTGTTCGATACTGGATTCGAGCGACCGCAGAGAATCACACCCTCGCCCAGTATCCCTCCCAATCTGTTTCAAGTTGGATGATTCTGCAGCACACGATTTATGTACAAAGATGCCGTACAGAGCGCAGGAAGCAGTGTCGGTTTTGTTTAGCGATGTAGAAAGTAACGGCTGTGCGGTGCGGAGTGGTGGATGAGCACTGACTGTCAGACAGTGGTTCACTCACTGTCACAGTTCAACTGCACTTCCATAACGTTGGGGGCCAGAGTTCAAGTGTGTGTGTCAAAGTTCACAAAGTTGAACCTCAAGCTCCCTTTGGAGTTACTCTGCTGCGGCTCCCAAATCCACTGATTGCAGTGTTCCATTGACATGAATGGACTTTTTGCTTTTAGGTTATAAATGGTGGTGTGACTGAGCCTTCACTCTAATCCTGTGAGAGAGTGTGTCAGCTTCTGTGAAATATATTTATAGTCTGTTAATGCTGACATGTCTCTATTGTTTCACTGTGACCAACACTTTGGGTCATGATACCTAATGAGCGTGGTGACCCCCTGACCTTTCCTCTAGTGCCGTCATGTCGCCAAATATTACCACCAACACGAAATAAGACTGAATCTAACACTACCTGCTATGATTTACATGATTCATTCACCTAATAAAGATTCATGTCATGTCTTGAAGGTAAATACACACTTTTGCACAGATATGGTGCTTAGATACTTGAGATGTCACACATCTGTTTTCACAGCTTTTATCATCTCGCCTGCTGCTCTGCTTTGAAACGACAGCCTGCGGGGGCATCTTTGAGCAGAATAAAGGCGGAAAGGTAAAAATCCAGGTTGCACTGTTGCTCTGTTCTCACATTTTATTTATGTGTGTTTGTCAGCTGTGGGGCCGTGCTGACCCAGCTGCATTATGGGTCAGGGGGATGAATGAGCAAGTGGCGGCTAATGCGATAAAAGACGGACGGGTCGTTTGTCCTCTCAGCCTGCGTGTACACGTTTACACACACACAAGCGCAGACAAATACACAGATGAAAAGCACTGTTTTACACACACACACACACACACACACACACACACACACACACACACACACACACACACTTCAATGACAAGTAATCTATTCTGTCTAACATTGTTAAGGCTAGATGCAGGGTGCTGACTGTGGATGGATCATAAAATATGTGTGTGTGTGTGTGTGTGTGTGTGTGTTTATATGTAAGCGTGCAGCTCACATATCTGTGTCATATCTGTCATACTGTGTTTGTGCGTGTGCGCTGAAGCAGGATCAGTCTAATCGGTGTTTGGTCTCATCATCGATTGGTGTCACACAGATCAGGCTCGCATTTAACCTCACCGCATTAGCAATGCCCACTTCGGCCCTGTGGTCAATAAAATTCATGCGCTGTACATCAAAACGTCTTCACCCTCACTAACTCTAAGGCCGGATACTTCATCCTCCTCTCACTCAGCCTTCCAGTGTCTCAGCATCTGCCTCTCTGTCTTTTTTTCCCCCTCACAGTCTCTGTAAAGTGCCTTTCCGGCCGTCGCTAACAACTGGAACATTTTCCAACACACTTTGCAAAATGTTCTTTAACAGGGTAAAATGGGAGCAATGACTGCCACTCACATCTGCCACAGGTGTACTCCCCCACTTCCCGGATCCCTCTGTGGCTCATTTCTCCTGTCAAAGACATTTTTTGATCGTGAATTTGAGTGGAAGAGATAAATGTGCATCACTTTGTCAGAGGAGTTTATACATTCGAATGGGATAATGAGGTCACTGGAGAAAGCCAAAGAAATGCTGTTTTTTTTGCTTGTTATCTGAGATTATCTGTCTTTGTTACATTCCTTGACTGCTGTTCTCTACATGGTTCGAGCGAGCGTCCATGTTGGTGATCCTGCTGAACTGTGTGACACTGGGCATGTTTCATCCCTGTGAGGACATCGACTGCGACTCGGAGAGGTGCAAGATCCTGCAGGTAAGTGTTTTCTGTTCACATGTTGCTTATTATATAAAATCACTTAGTAGGTCAGAAGAAAACATTTTTATTTGCCAGAAGCAGTGGATGTAGGTACCTAAAGGAGAGGGTGTATATATACAATTAGGCACAACAAGGTCTCCTGAAACATGAAAGTAATAGTTTAAACAGAAAAAAATCAAGCTTATGGTAACTCCAAAACTGTAGCACCTGTTTTTTGTTCTGGGCTGGAGGGTGTGTCAAATCTGAACAGTCGACCAGTAGATCGTGAGCATGAGTGCACTTTAGCAAAATCATCATGCATTTAAGGGGGTTTTGAATGATTTTGTATTGAATTTCCACTAAGTCATGTGATAGACAGATTTAAGTGGCCAAAGCAACAGCTTGTGAAACCTGACATTACGACTCACTGTGCTCATTAGAGAGAGAAAGCAGGTTTAGACTTCTCTATCTAGCCCTCGTTTTAACTGCTGCTTTAACTGACACTTTTAATGAGAACAAACGAGTGTGTCACTATGATATCATCCATTACTGCAGTTTTCACCTGCTGGTTGGTGCTCTTTATGTCTAATCAACTGAATCTGACATGTAAAATACACGTAGTGCCCCTTTAAAGTGTCTTCGTAGTCTGTTTAGTTACTTAGTATAGTTGGCTCTGTTTCACCAGTCAGACTTGGCTGGTAACACAGCATGAGGCAGAAGCACTGTTGCTATGGTTACCTGAAGTTTATTCCTCTCTTTTCTGGGCGCTGCGATTTAACATCGACTGAAACTATGTTTGAGGTGTCCTGTTGAAAGGAACAACAGAGAGACATGATAATGGGACGCATTTATCACTCGCATCCATTTATCCCCCTTGATCTTCATTTACGAAGACAAGTACAACCCCACTCAAAGGCCTTCCGATGGGATGAGCAGGCCGGGAAAAACAAAGCACAACACAAACGCGCGTTACAGGTACGACACTGGGAGATAAGGACAAACAAATGCTGAGGCACCATCAGGCATTACAGCACCTCTGTTTGTGAGCATCAGTGAGACGCAGCAAAACACACAACAGAGAGCAGGAGCATAAACACACTGTCACACACGGGCACAGTTTTCTAAACGAATGCCTTCGAGAGAGAAAGAGAAAGAGAGAGAGCCACTGAAACAATATTATCCAGCAAATCTGGCCTTTCAGCTCCCTCCATTTGCATTACTCAGATGGAAAATAAACAACAACGTCGTGTGAAGGCGTTTCCATTAATTTATTGACCTCCTTTAACCGAACAAACGCTAATGGAGGAGCACTGTTGTTCTCGTTGTAAAACAGGGAGGAGAGAAAATACATTTTTCTGCGTTGGATGTGGGGGGGCAGCAGTGCAGCGGGACAGATCTGTGTTATCTGCCGCTGTTCATCTTGTGCGGTGAAGGGATAATATGCCTGCAAAGTGGTTCCAAATAGATTGAATCAGAACAAAGTCCTCTTATTTTCTTGTCCACTTACTCAGTGAAAGTGAGCAGTTTCATTCCAAAATGAGATATCTATCATTTTAAAAAATAGAGCCCCAATCCGAGTATATGCTTTCTGATATTAAAGTCAATTTATTGTGTGAGACGTTTCCTGATGTGAAGCACTTTTTTGTTCATGTAAGCGTGCTTCCATTTTCTCTAAAAATGGATACAGACGCATCTGTTTGTTTTGTGGAATCTAAACATCGCCTGTGAGAGGAGAGGAAAGGAATGGAGAGAGGAGGAAAGAAAATGAGAGGACATGACAGGATTGACAGCAAATTAAGGGAAAAGGAAAGAAAAAAGGAAGGACAGAGAGAGAATTAGAAAGGGAAGAAAGAAGTGGAGTGGGGGAAAGGAGAAGAAAGGAAACAAAGGAGGAGGAGAGGAGAGAAAATTGAAGCAAAGGAAAGGAGAGTGGAGGATAGGTAATGAGAGCAGTGGAGGAGAAAGTAAAGGAATGGGAAAGAAAGGAAAGGACACCAATGAACAAGAGAAGAGAGAGTATGGAAGGTGAGTTTGGAGGGAGTGAGGTTTTGCGATGAAAAAAAGAGCAATGAGGTTTTTCGAGTGTGCTGTTGCTAAGGCAGCCCGAGCCCGTCGACCCCTTCCAGCGCTGCGCTCAGGGACACGAGATGTGATTTAATTCAGCGGGTCTCCTCTCTGGAGCGCAGATGAATGTACAGCCTAGAGGTTAAATGCATTCTCATTAATTCCTCGCTTCCTCCATTTCAACCCTCCCCACACACACACACACACACACGTCCCTCTCTGCGCCGACATGTTAAGAGATCGTAAAGGCACGTAACCTACACGCTCGACACACTGGCTCCACCATTTCTACTCTGTTTACTCACTTTCTCATCTTTTTCTCCTCTCCTCCCTCCAACTCTCTCACTCTCTCGACATGCTGTTGCCTCGGCCTCACCTTACTTCTCATCTTTTTATTTTCGAGAGCTTGGTTTGATTTTGCAACAAGTAAAGTCAAATATTTTCCTCAGTACCTGATAAATTCTTATAGCATAAGAAGCGTGACAGAAATGAGAAATAGTTTCATTTAGTTTGTTTTTCCGATATGCAGCCCATACGGAGCCTCAACTAAAACAGAAATGAGACTTCTTTGTTCTTTGTACTTCTTTGTACTTCCTTTGGTGAAGGAGTACTTTAAAAATACAGTGCCTCTCTGTCAAAGTGTGCAGAAGCTACTCCTCTGTGGTTGATCTTTATTCCATCACAAAGCCTAAAACAGACTTTTAATGGGAAGAAAAGTAACATGACACTCTGTTTCATTTTAGTAAAGCCAAATAATAATATTATTTTTCATATCTAAAAAATATATATAAATGAATTACTGTTTTTCAAAAGAGTATTGAGAGTTCATATTTTGTTTGTCTCTCACCACTTTTACCACTCACATTTAAGTGTTTCCGTGACTCACTGGTACAAACTGGTGAAATGAAAGAATTACAGCAATTTGGGAGTGAACAGTCTTTAGTGTCTCACTTACTTGTTAAGTGGCATGTCAAACAAACAGGGAGATTTGTTAAGAGGATGTGATAACATGGACACAAAGCCGACATCCCAAAGTGATTTTATCCTTTCAGTCTTTGTTTCACAACTTCCTGTTTTGCATCTGTTTTTAAAACAATGAGAAAATCTAACAATTGGATTCAACTGTGTCAAAGTTAAGTGGGGGGGCTGCTTTTCTCTGGTGCTGCTCCGCTTTATGCCAGAAATTCAGGGATGCATTGATTTGAAAATATTAAAACACCTCCCCACATGACATGAAGGCAGCTGTGCTCCTCAGGCCTGTGCTTAACATGTTATCCTCAGAGCTAATGAGGGGGCGCAGCCAGGCCTCCCTCCTCTCTGATGCAGGCTAAATGAGCCCTCCTCTCCGCACACAGCTGATGGCGGCTGTAATGGTCACAGGCCAGCGTGTCGCTGCGGGCCACAGAGGAGGATGACCCACGCTTTGTGTGTCAGCACTGCTGAAAGGCTGCCCCCAGACGTTATTTACAATTAGCTTTAATGACACTCCAAAGTCACTTTGAGTACACTTGTTTTCATCTTTGTTACAGCATGGATGGATAAGATCATACATAATAAATCAGTGATTAGACTGTTATCTAATGCACTTACAGTTCTTAGAGACACAGGTTCTTAGGATGGCATTGTTGATGTGTCTGTCAGATCATCAGTCAGTCCATCAGCGCTCTACACACACACACACACACACACACACACACACACATTTCAACCATTAATGGATGCACTGCAGTGAAATTCTTTACACACATTCACAATCCCTTCACAATGAATTCTAATAACTTTGGTGAACTTTGACTTTTGCTCTCCTCATTTTTCCATCTGGCAGCATCTTCAGCTCAAATTTCAGTTTGTTCCGTGCTATGATTTTTAAAAATGCCTTCAAAACTCATTACATTCGCAGCAGCTGCACATGCTGTACCATGATGGTGAACATGATAAATACTTGTTGCATGTTAACACTGTCATTGTGTGCATGTAAGATGCTGACATTTGCTGAAGATGCTTTCCTATAGAGTCTGATACAACTCTTAGCGTGGTTATGGGACCAACATAGATAACATTATTTGAGAGAAAATCATATATCATAAACTATATTTTACTCTGTAAAATATTTATGGAAGAATAAGCTGGTGAGCAGGCTACGTAATGGCAAAGCTCTTTTTAGTTTCTGCACTGCAGGTTCTTTTTTCCAACAGCAAACTGCAGCTAGAAAAATAGTATATATACTGTGTCTCTTTGCTCAGGTATATGCCTCTTCTAGCACTTTATCCCAGCTGATAAACAAACCCGGGCAGACTTCAGATGAGATACAGCAGAGAGCACATCAGAGAGCACTTCGGATGGGAGTGCAAAAATAAGGGATAAGTGATGATTTAGTCGATGGAGCGGTTTCAAAGAAATGTCAAACTCTGGCTATAATGTAGCACCTTTAACATTAAAGATTGTCTCCTCTCCCCCCCTGAAGGAGAGATTTCAAGGGAACACATACTAACCTGAATGCTACAGCGCACTTAACCTTCCATCGTCCCCCTGCAGATACAGCACAAAGCGATGTCTGTGGAAAGCTAATAAATTTAGAGGCAATACAATGAGAACGCTGGGTTACAGAAAGATACACAGAGAGAGGGAAGAGGAGAAGAGAGAGGGAGGGGAGCCACAGATTTAAATTCCTTACTGAGATGGAGCGTCTGACATTTGTGTGGAAGTGCTGCAGGAGTAGTTCAGGCCCAGGTAGGAAGCAAACACACACACACACACACACACACCTTGCACACACACCCACACACACACACTGGTCCCCACGTCAGCCCGGCGTGGTGGTTGGAGAAGCGTCACATCTCGTGTCTGCGTCCGTGTTTGGATGCGACGTTACCGGCGACAGCTATGAATGGTCGTGATTGAGCTCTCACAATATTATCTCCCTCCACCTGTGAGCAGTCGAGCTCCTCTGACTGACAGATTACAGTTATCCCGCCCTATTGTCCTCGCCACATGAAGCATACGGCACGTACAGCCGTCCGTCCGCCTCCACCTGTGTGTGTGTGTGTGTCTGTGTGTGTGTGTGATGAAAGCATCTGACCCCTGTGATAATAGCATTCAGGCTTGTGACAGGCAGAATTTGCATACATAGTGGCTGAGATTTATTTTCTGGGCGAGGTTGCAGGGAAATGTTTTCACAGAATTGATGGCACCTGTTTCAGCCACCAAAGAGGAAAGTATACATTCATACACATGACTTTAGATGCAATCTGTTTGGATGCCCTTTAGTTAAGTGTTACGCCGAACACGAGAGCCATCCAAGAAAACGTGTTTTTCCAGAGTCAGCCATCATTAGCTGGGTTCTGTGAGACACTGCGTGCGCTCCTTTCGTGTTAATACACGTTTAGTTTGATATTTTATGTTTGTCTTTCATATAATGATGCAGTCTTCACTGTATGAAAATAGTCACAAGGCGTTTATGTCGCTGCAGCAGCAAGAGTGAGGTGACCAGCTTTAGTCACACCTGAACAGAAACTCAGCAGCAGATCAGACAAAGACTGGCTGCGCTATTTCATCAATCTCCCTACAAAAAAGCTTAATTAGCTGCCTTATTAATCATCGATAAGTCAGTTTTCTAATTCTTCTTCTTCTGAGATCAGTTATTCAGTTATAAACCAAATAATATTTCTTGCCATGGTATGAAAATCTCATCCAACAGGTGGATGTGTGATCATTTACCTTCAGCAAAAGAGCCGCAGAACAGATTAGGTATAAGATTTATTATCAATTTGTTAAGCAAATATGAATGGATAATGGAACATTTGTTACTGAATTTCCAAACAGAGAGAAAAACCATGACTTCTCACAACCAAGCAACCTCATGTTTTTTCACATTAATGGTGTGTGACTGATCTGTAAAGCATTAGTTGACTTACCTACCAACCAACATTATGAGTCACACCTCAGATAGCTTTATTATGGTAACTTGTGGGAACCACTGGAATAAAAACTTGGCAACGTAAGTTCAACCACTTGTTCTGGCACAATAGACACAAATGTATTGTCTATTTTGATAACACTTTGGTGAATAATGTGGTTACTCTGTTTATCTCAAAATAACCACTTGTAGTACTTTTTACAGTTGCAGCAATGAATACTGCACATCTGCACTTGTATTTCTTTTCATACAGGTGGTTGGTCTAAGCTGCATTTTGAACCAAAATATAGAGAAAATAATGTGAATGAGGCATATCTGTACATTGAATGTTAAGGGAAATATTTTAAGTGTAGCAATTTTTTATTGTTTTACTTTTATTATTTCCTCTTCAAAGTGACAGTGTTGTTGTATGTTTAATAACAAGTTATTGAAATGGTGAAAGAAAATACATACATAATCAGTTAATGAAAGCAATTGTTTTATTTGCCAACATGATTAAACATAATTAATTATCATAATTATTTTCTATTGGGAATTAATCTTATTTCATACATTACCATTTTAATTTTCGGGTGTAATTTATCAGAAAATAGTAAAAATTCCTAAAAGTTTCTAAACAGCCAGGTAATGTCATCAGTTGACTTTTCAGGTCAAACAGTTCAAAATCTAAAAATATTCAGTTTTCTACATTCTCAGACAAAGACAACCAGTGAATCTGTTGTAATCCATGAAATGACATTTCAGCTCTCAAAAAAAAAAAAAAAAAAGAAAAATAGAAAAACAAGGACCACGCCAAAATGCTATGCCATGATACTTTACTGGTTGTGAAATGAATCCCTGCTTCCCCATCTGCAGAGGTCAGAGATCAGCAGTAGACATCAGGGTCCTTCTCGCTGAAGGTCAGTGTGGCAGCGGTGGCCTCCGTCCTTCTTCAAAGACAGACCCACACACATACACACACACTCACATAGACACACAGACAGTAACTCCCCCCCGCGTTGACAGACTGCTGATTGTTTAACCACACCAGCCTGTGCTCGTGTGCAGAAACACATGGCGATATCTGAATCACGCGCAGGAATGCTTCTGATCCGCCGATCTTGATTGTTCGTCAAGAGCCGCGGCACTTCACGCTCGGGCGCCATACTGTATCTAATAACTGCTGTGACACTTAAGTGAGCGAGTGAGCCGCGTCAAGTCATCAGGGAGTGTTTTAAGTGCACTGAGCTTTAGTGATTAAGTGCACTTAGAACATAAAGGCTCTGTTGGAGAGGTGACGAGAGGGCGTGTGATGTTGGCACTCGCCCGACGCGCCGATAACACGCAATGCAGCTCGCTGTGCTTGTGTGTGCACGCCTGGTGGACACGTGTGTTTACACTTGTTCTCAGGCAATGTGAGAAGCAACATGGGCGCTCACACACACATACACACACACGCGCGGAGGGCTGTTAAGCTGGTGTGTGGTGTCACTGTTTAGGCTGAGAGGTTCACGCGAGCCTGAATGCAGATGGAGGGAGCTGTCTGAATGCTTTATGTGTGTCTGTAATTGTGTGTGAGGGACGGACACACAGAAGCGCACAGTCATACAAACGAACACAAAAACTATTATATGCAAGCCCATGAAAAACGACATAGGCAGGAGCACACGGACGCACAGATGTGGCATTACCCAGCAGAGATACTGCAGAACACATAATCACAGAAACAGAACCAGCGATACTGTGAGAGAGAGAGAGAGAGAGAGAGAGAGAGAGAGAGAGAGAGAGAGAGGAGGCAGCGGGAGAGAAAGATAAGAGGAAGATAAAGATTAGAGAGATGGAAGTTGGTGCTAGACGAGAGAAGGAGGAGGAGGAGGAGGAGGAGGAGGAGGAGGAGGAGGAGGAATGCCAGTAGCTCACATACATACAGGAATCCCGTCCAGCTCTTACTGCGGGGAGACGAGAGTGGGAGAGCAGATAAGGATGACAGAGGGCCAAAGACATAAGTGTGTATCCTGCTGCTGCCCATTCTTCTCTGGCCTAAAGGTTTTTCATTATTAATTATTATTATCATTATTATTATCAGTAGTAGTGGTGTAGTAGTTTTAGATTGAACAACATTGTATCAGAATTGAAAAGGAAAAAGCACAGATGTAAATAATACAATGAATGCTGGCTGAATTCCATTTAGCTGCTTCAGTTTCTGATAAACTGTGTCCTGATATTGTTCCTGGTGGCTCACAGCCATCCTTCATGTTGTCAGCAACACCTGTGCTTTTCACATTGTCACACGTCAAAACGTCTGTTGTGAAAGAGCAACATCTGGGTACATGTGCGTCCATTTACATTTTGCCATTAGTTTAATCCCCTACCCACAGTTTATGGTATGGAGCTTATACACTCTTGTCCTAAAAGGTCTGGTAAGTCTTTACAGGGTTCGTCTGGTGCACAGGAAGTGAAAGCTTTTCCATTTCTGGCAGCAGCGACTGGTTTGTTTGGAATAAATATAGAAGGATGAGCAGCGTTACCTGCCGCCCACACAAAATCAAAAGACAAAGACTTTACAGTGCTGCCAACACTGTTTCATTGACGTGTGATCTCTCAGGGATGCGCTGCAAAACCGTCAGTGCCTGAAACCTGAATGAAACGCCGGCCCTTTAAAGTGCTTTTCATGATGTACCCATTAAGGGGTTTCAGTTTGCCAAAGAATATTGAGTAACTGTCCCTTACATTATCTGATTCACCACTTAATTCTTCAAGAGTATTTTTTGCAGATTCATGCCTCTCTGTTTAAAGGAGTTTTAGATTGGATTTACTCAACACAAGTTTCTCTGCTGTCATTTGTTGGCCCATTTCACACTTTTCTGACTGTCACACCGAATGAAAGCCAATTTCATGAGGCTTTTTTTGCGAACTGGGATTAGGCTGGATGATATAACATAATTAACTTTTTAGTTTTGTTTGCACATAATGTGAAAGTCTCATCATTCACTGGAGAGGTTCCAAAAGTTGCTGAAAAATTTCCGATGGAGTTGAAATGTTCGTCCCCTCTGTACGTCTCTTCACAGGGAGAGGAAGCACTGGAGGGTAGAAGTCAGGGTGTGTGTGAGCAGCGAGCCGTTGAGCACAGGTCACTGGTGTCTATTCCCTCTGAGGCAGGCGTGTCTGTGTGTGTTGCCTCGCTGGTCTCCACATGGACACACTGCTAGTGAACCATGGTGACAATAAACATGCACAAATTTCCATTTTGGTGAAGTGTCAGCTCGGTATCCTCAGTGTCAACCTCGGAGACTTTAGCCAGTGATTGATGGCACATCTACAGAGCTTCTCCTGTATGTTTAGATATTAAATCCAATCTATGTTCAACAGGATCATGCAACACGCTTCACGCTCTGCTGACGTGTGATACAAGTTTCAGGAATCAATATCCTGATTGCACAGGCTGTATCGCAGTCTGCTGCTACATCGCTGTGCTCCAATGGGAAAGCCTCAGGCCAGCATGTCTTGTTGACTTTTTTTTTCTTGTTGACTTTTTGATGAATTCAAAACCCAGCTGTGCGTAGAGTGTCATTACGTGTGTGTGTGTGTGTGTGTGTGTGTGTGGTGGGAGTGAGGATGCTCGGGAAGCTTGAGCTGGCTGACATCAGCTCAATGTTAATTTATCTGGAGTCCCTAAAGGCTTTGTCCCATGTTGTGTGTGTTACAGTATGTATGTACTGCCTGTGATGTGTAATCAGTGTGCAGATGTACTGTGGCGGACGTTTGTGTGTGACAGTAAAGATATTGTCACCATCTTCTTATATTATGGGCTCTGCAGGCATGCAGGCTTCAGCTAATGCAAAATAGATGAGTAATTACTCCCCAGCAGAGAGAGGAGCTAAGGCTCCGTCATTAAACAAAAGAGGGCAGAGATAGAAGGGTGGCGTATTAAAGGAGAAAGCAACGCAGTCATTTTATGCTCAGCATGGCAGTAAATGTTTCTCTGTTTTACACAATGCTCGCTCTCGCTCAGTCATGCGTCTTGGGCTGTAACATCTGTCAATAGTTGGACTTTCTGGTTATTTTTCCAACAGCCTGTTGACGTGTCGTGTTATCTATCGTGCAAGGATCAATGTGCAAAGAATCTCTGAGTACTAACAGGGGCAGGGTGCTGCTCTGTCCAGTAGGGCTTTTGCATCCAAGCATGAACAGACCATACCTACATGTCTCATGTGAGAACATCCAATTCAAATATATCCATTTCTATACAATATTTACTACCATACTGTATAAAAGCAAAGAGCATTTAATCTTGGCTGGTAAAGAATTACTTTGGCATTTTGAGGTATATGATAATTTGGTTTCTTGTTTGATATCACTCTCATATGTGAGTGAAATAGTGGGTGGGAGATGATTAGCTTAGCTTAGCATAAAGACTGGATGCAAGGGAAACAGCTAGCTCTGTTAAAAGGTGAAAAATAAAGCCACTCTTTTGTAAAGTGTACCAACTCAATTCAAACTCATCATTAATTCAATATTATTATTAATCTAAATGAATATGGTATGAGCTATAACTTGCTGAGTTTGGGCAGGTCGAGGTGACTTCCTGCAGTCTCTGCTTGCCCACAGGACTTTAAAACAAATTTAAAAGGGCTCAGCAGGGCTGTATCCAACTTAACTGCTCTGTCCTTTCCAACACTTACAAGTTATCCAAAGTTGAATCTAAAGTTTAAAGTTATACTTCAGGAAGTTTTATGTCTTTTTTCTGCTTCACTTTAGTAAGACTTGGAGCTTTATGCCTCATGGTAAAGTTTCCAGCCAGTGTCAGATTCCCTGTACTAATGCCACATCCAGTATGTTCCATCACACACATTCAGGAGAGGTGAGGGATTTCATTCTTGTTGCCACACAAACTCTCCTACTTGCAGGCCGGACACCTGCACGGTAGAACACTGTAGAATAACATGAACTCTGTTGTTTGCAGTACTGTCTGTGATGGAGGTAGGACATGTATGTCACACCGACAACCAAAGATAACAGCAGAGTTAGCAGTAAAAAGCACTGGAAGAAAATAATAGTTAATGGTCAGTCAACAAACAATGCAAAGATGGAATGTCCCACTGGATAGAGCGAGTATGTTATCTTCCTCTAATATGTCAGTGGTTAAAATAGGCTCGTTTTCAGCACCTTCAAAAAAGTTATTACACCCAGCCGAGTTGGAAATACTTTTTTACTGTGACACCTCGGATCATATGAACAATGGGAAATAGTGCCACAATTAGAAAGCTGTGACTTAACCGTGGTTACAGTACTTGTACTAGAAACTGCACTTGTGATAACTTTATGGTATTTATTCTGGCAACACTTAGACGATGACAGTGCATAATGTTTGTCACGCCCTGTGGCAGAGAAAAGTTGGTTCCAGCAGTAAAACCGTTCCGATTAAATTTAGATAAAACACTGAACACAATGTTTTTTCTTCTACCTTTTCTTTTGGGGGATTGTGCGTCACCGAACAATGTGCTCCGAGGCTGGTCTGCCTCTTTGGAGTGAAGGAGTGGTGTGTAAAACATCTGGAGTGATGTAGGTCAGTATTAGGGGGGTTAACCTGGCTGTTTGCTGAAGAAACCACCTGCCTGACAGCGTGCCCTGGAACTAGCAGTGCGACCACATATGTTGAATCTGCAGGGCATTCTGGGCAGGCGACATGAATGCTCTCCAGAGATGGGACCAATGAGAACTTGTACAAGTTGTACGCACAGATACTGTACTCACAGATTCCCGTGTGAACCTCCACATTTTACTTACGGTGAACTTCAGAGCAGCGACAGGCTAGCTTCTGCCTAAGCTAACAGGATTTGATATATTTATACATTTCTCTGTTCATGTTGGGATGACTCATCTATCAGTGGGTGTCCTGTGCCTTGATCTCCTTCCAGATTTTTTTCCTTCATTTTTTGACTTTGAGCTGGATTTTTATTTCCCCTCCTCGTCTCCCTTTGCTTCTTCTCTGCCGTTTTAAATGTATTTATTGATTTTCACATTTCAAAAATTAAGGTGATCTTCTTTTTAACTCTCGTCCAAGTGCCGTCCTCATTCTCGCCCTTGTTTTCCTTCTCAGTCCAGTCTCATAATGATCTGGAGAGCCGAGGCTCGGTCAGACAGCCAGACAGACAAACAGACAGACAGTAATGAGGGCAGGAATACTGATTAGCGCAATGAGCGGCTTGTTCCAGGTTATTACATTGTATATTCTGGATAGGAAACCATTTGTCTCTTGGCTCTCTGTTAAGGCAGCAAGTTGGCCTTGTGGTGTGCACATCCATCATTAGGCCGGAGGACCCATGTTGTCAAGAAGCATCTGGCTTGTTGAAGTGTCCTTGAGCAAGACACTCAATCCTTCGCAGCTGCAAGGAGGCTCTTATCTCTTCTTTCCCCTTTTCTTTCCTTGTCCCCCCTTCTACAGGGAGTCTGACCTCCTGACAGCAGGGCAAAGAGAAAAGAGGATCCCTCAGCAGGGATTAATAAAGTATCACATTACTGTCAGAGGTTCTCAGTGGGCTATTATTAAGCATCCAACATGACTGATTATTAGAGCCTGACTAATACATTGGTATGCCTGATAATATTGAGGTCTAGTGGATTATGACACGTAAAGCTGCCATTTACTTTATTTTCGCCACTAACACATAAACTCTAGTGAATCACAGGAAGACATGCAAAGAATAAAAAAAAGTCAAGACCAAAGGGTCATTATTGACCTTCAGAAACAGAAGGTGGAGATTTCAGCAGCATCTCCTGGGTGTCACCAGTGGATGGGGTTTGCTCAGTTGTTATGGAAATGGCTCACTTGCTATTTTGAGACAAAACATTGGTAATACAGCAACAGGTGGTCATCTTTGGTGGTGACTTCCATCCCATATAAAAACACTACAAAGAATATGTGCAGATATTTTTGGCAGGTTGACCTCAGAGTTTTAATTGTACATCATTTTAATGAGAAATTGCAAAAGACCTTATTTGTTGTTTTTCCATCACACTACATTGCAATATGAACTGGGTTGTTGATCAGTTGATCAAAGTGTCTTTGTCTATTTTTTCACCGTTTAGGTTTAGACTGATATGTTTCAACAAGTGTTGGATGCATTGCCAGAACTTTGTACAATCATTCATGGTCCCCACCGGATGAAACATACAGATGTTGGTGACCCTTGACGTTTCCTGTAGCACCAAGAGCAGATCAAAGTTTTCATTTATAGAAAGAAAAAATTTTACACATCCACTAAAATTTAAAAAAAGAAAGTCACATTTGTCTTTCGCACCTAAATGTTGATGATCCCTTCTTTTGTTGGTTAAATGTTGCAAGAACTGATGATTTTCATTATTTGATTATTTCAACTCTAGTAACTCTGCTGAGCTTTGGGCTTTTCATCTGATCAAAAAAAGGCCTCACTGTACTTTGTGTTGGTTTAACTTTGCATGACAACACAAACCATGTCTGTCTCTCTTTGCAGGACTTTGATGACTTCATCTTTGCATTCTTCGCCATTGAGATGGTGATCAAGATGGTGGCTCTGGGGATTTTTGGCAAGAAGTGTTACCTTGGAGACACGTGGAACCGCTTGGACTTCTTCATAGTGGTGGCTGGGTGAGTTACCCAATAACGCGCATCAAAGGCACGCACACGAACACACAGGTGGCCAGGCATAACCATGCATATACACTGGAGGCACAGGAGCAGTGTGCACACTCACACACACACCCATACACACATGCAGCAAATGTGAACAGGAATCAAAGTGCGGGTGAGGATTCGGGAGTGTCGGGACAGATTTGTGAACAAAGATGAATCAAGAGTGTAATAGATGTTTGAGGCTCGTAAATGTAATTGAGTCACTTGATTCCAACAAGCTGCAGGCTTTTTTTTTCTTTCACTAACTTCCTCCAGAGTAGATCAAACCACACTGGATGTGAAGCATAAACCTGTTAGAACCAGTCCTCTAAGTGACATCAGGCTTCTTCCCCATGCACTCCACCGGGTTTGTCATTAAATAAATCTACCCTAAATGTCCCGTAAAAGCCTTTTAACTAGAAATTGGTAGCAAGTGCTCTCTTAAATTCTTAAGTGCTCAGAATCTGTCAAACAGCTAAAGAGAGTGAGATCAGATTTTAAGATGAGTGAATGCAAAATTAGGGGTTTCTTTTCACTCCGAGCCTCTTCAGCTTTATAACTCCACTTCATTTGCACACTGAATATGTTTTGTATTTCCACTACACACATGCACACACACGTTTAAAGCACACAGATACATACATATCAGCAGCCATACTATGCACACACACAAATGTATGCAGTATATGAACACAGGGGGCATAGAAACTCACGCTGGTCACACTGACTCACACACAGCAATGCACTCACACTGTAATTTGATTAAACATGTTACCGAACATAGCCTGCTGCTTTTGGTCTGACATTTTCATCACACTACATCCCCTGCTGCTTTTTAATGCCATCCTTCTGCCGCGGCTTCTGTTGTCCATCAGAGGGAACAGGGCACATTTCCCTCTGCAAGTGTGTGTGACTGTGTGTGTGTGTGTATGTCCTTCAGCGGCAGTGATGAGACACATATCATCCAATTTAATGCAGTAACGCACCTGTGAAGCAGCCCCTGTTTTTCCACACTTTACTGTCTTTGTATTTTCTGTAATGGCAATTTTGAGCTTCTGCCTCAGATCTCATTCATTTCATTCCCTTCCTCTCTTTATACCTGAGTGAAAATCTATCAAGATCAGAGACAGGAAAAGCTGCTTCCCCATTGGTCGTCCCGGCTGGGGGAACAACTGTTCCTGTGCCACAGAACCAGAGAGAACTAGATGGGAGATACTTTAATGTCTGATATTCAGGCATTAATCCACTAACTGATAAGAAGGCCAATAAAAGGGGCCTTCAAATTTAAATTACAGCATCAGGCAGTGAAAACAGATTTAATGTTTATTGAATTGACATTACGGTTGTGATTAATAGAGATATTCTCCTTAGATGCATACAGATGAAACTATAATGCACTGCAGGGGGAAACTGGGTCACTGCTGCAGTGCATGATAGGATATGCACAGAGGATTGCTGCTAGATGAACTATTACTGTGGGGAAATTCATAATAAAACATACACACAATAGACAGACTCGTCCCTTTTAAATGTTGCAATGTTAGATTAAACCGGGAATTCTGCTTAAACCTAGGAATGGTTGTTATTATAATAAGCCTAAAAACTCTCTAGTTTTTATTTGATTTCATACTTTGGTGCAGTGATTTGATTAGGGTATTTCATAAATTTCTGAAAATAGCAACTGCAGTCATCCACATTCTGTGTGAAAATCACATCCAGGGCTGCAGCTAACAATTCTTTTCCTCATCGATTCCACTGCCAATATTTTCCTCTGAATGGTCTGTTGTCAGCCCACTGCGAGATGTGAGAAGTCATCGATGTCCACCCTTTCATCCACATCCACATTGAACGCTGTGCATTAGTCAGTGCAACAGTTTGCTGGATGTGTACATTTCCGGCTGTTTCGGTCAGTTGTCTGCGGACAGTCCTTGCAGCCAGAGGCGAGTCTTTAATCCTGATGATGACATGATGGTGTCTCTGTTGGGCAGACCATCTAACAAAACCTGTGCACTGTTGAGGAAAGTCTCCTCTGTG
>JBAJHX010000024.1:13413747-13423781 GCA_037176925.1 Amniataba percoides | reverse complement strand
CCTCTGTGTATTCCCCATCTGTGAATGGTTCCCCACATTTAGAAATACACTCAGAAATTTCCATAACTTCCTTCTGTAGGCTGATTTTTGGAGGTGTACAGTGTTTTAAATGTGCTACTTTCTTAAGCATATTTTAACACTTGATTGACCCACCTTTGAAGAGTTTCAAAATTATGCTTTACACTTGTTATTTACAACAATGCAACAGTAAGTATGTGGGTAAAAATATTTCTGCTCATATACAGCAGAACATATGTGCAAGAACATGGCCGTCAAGTCAGTTTTATATGTACAGCACAATATCACAAGTTTGCCCCGAAGGGATTCAGTTCATGTAATGTACATGGACACTATGCGAAGAAATCCTCTTATTACCCCTCACATGTAGACTTTGATCCTCTCTCTCGTTGACTTCAGAGCGTTATGCTGATGGCCGACATAGGTTGAGGCTGCATTCTGGTGCAACGCTCCGTGTGCACTGTAACATGCAACTACGACGTCTCGGTTTGAAATGGAGCCTGTCTGCCTATTTCACGTCACTTACTTTACTCTGTAATAACTGTGAAAAACAATTTATGGAAAGGTTGGCGTGGGTCCAGCATGCGTGTATCAGAGCATGAACAATATGGAACATTACACAAAACATGGCATATGAAATTAACTGTTTCTATGCCTGTATGCCCTGGTTTCTGTACGTATGCTGTCTTACATCTGAGAGTAGGTGATGGAGTGAAGAGGCATATGTGTGTGTGTGTGTGTGTGTGTTAATATGTTTTGGTATTTTCATGGGTTACACTATGTTGCCATTTTTGAACAAATTAAAAAAAAAACCTCATCTGTATGGAGAGCCCCGAGCCATGCAGAGACAATGGTAACCTAGGAAACGGCTGGTTGTCGAGCATTTGATATATCCTGGCAACAGTTGTTAAGTCTGCGGAGGGAGGCTCTGATGAACTGTTTGTTTCTTTCCGAGACGATAATTACAGCTAAGCTGCTTTTTCAGCAGGTCTGCGCTCTCTCCCCCTAATCACCCGGCTGTCAGGAGGGAGACAGGAGGGAATGATGGAGGGATGAGTGTACGGAACAGGTGGAGTGTGGAAAAGGAGAGGGAGGTGCGCAGGGAGAATTTGGCTGGCGAATGTTGGCGGGAGCGCAGGACGGATGGGCTGCTGCATTCGCATGATAAAAGAAAAAATCATCGGATGGGAGCTTCCTGCTTTACAGTTTACATCAGTTTTCTGGTGGCTGATGAAAACTCTCGCGCCAAAAAGTGTCACCCCATAAGTTATGTTGTTGTTGCATCACTGGAAATACCCTCAGAGCACCAGATACTTGATGTGAGGTTGACTTTCTGATGATTGGTTTGCTCGCAGTCATGAACTCACATGTTTCGCTCTTCTCTGCATCTGTGTGGAGTGTGAAAAAGCTGATGATGGCAGCCGGTGTGAATAGAAAAATTCACTCCGGCTGCTTGATGGCTCCAGATGACTTGTGCTAACACTTTCAAGTTGTTGGAGATTTTTTATTTACCTGTCAAGTTGTTCAGAGTCCTTCACGCTTGATGTGAACACAAAATAACAGTCTCTTTTTGAAGCTTTTTGATGTCGTCTGCACGAAGAACAGGTGTAGTTTTAATGCACAGATACGTTGTCTGCCTTTGTTATGTGTGATGTCGAATACTTTGTTTTTGATAAGCAGATTGTAGTTGTAATTAAAGACCTAGAGCTTAGCGCTTCACCAGCGGTACCAATGAACCTCTGATCTATCAAACAATAACCCTCCTAAAGTTGGTAATTCTTAAAGACTACTGTTCATATCACAACCAAAGACCTTAGTCTATGTTCAGAAAACCCAGGCACCACATCTTTTCACACTTCAGAGGGGGAAAAGGAAATCCAATGATCTTCATATCACATAGAAGAAGAAGCAGAAGAAGAAGAAGAAGTAGAAGAAGAACACCCTTTATTAGTCCCTCAGATGGGGAAATTTATATTTACGCTCTGTTGTTTTTCCTTATATATACACATAGGAATACACACACATGGGTTAGATGGAGAGATGCCAGATTGAGGGGGCTGCCCTCTTGAAGCACCCCGAGCAGGTTTTGGGGTTCGTGCCTTGCTTAGGGGCACCTCGGCAGTGCTCAGGAGCTGAACTGGCACCTCTCTAGCCTCCAGTCCACACTCCATACATACATAGCAACAGTGACAAAGCTAGAAGACGCATAGCTAACATTATGGGGTATGTCCAGTTTACAGCATGCCAAAGTGCCACAGCAGTCAGTCAGTCAGTCAGTCCACCACTCTGGTCAAAATGAGTGAAACTAGCTACTAAGTAAGACAGATTACTCAAGAGAAAGACATATAGTTTATTCTGTGAGCCAAAACAAGACTCTTTTCATGAGAAAGAACACAATTGCACACAAGTCAAAGTCAACTGACTTCCATTTTTTAGGCTCACCTCTAGATTGAATGACTTGTTAAGAGTGTTTTCATTTATTTATGCATTTATTTATTGATTGGTGCAGCGGAGCCCCAATCAATAACAGAGTGTAGCAGCACTTACTGTAGCAGACAGGGTATCCTATCCAGAGCCCATCGATCTGACTTAACACTCCCTTTCTGTGGCTGGATTCCTCCTGGAGAGAGACCGAGGGGATAACCGCGGTGGAAGAGATGGAGTGAGGAGGGAAGAGGAGGAAGGGCGATGGATTGACAGAGAAAGGCAGACAGAGAGAGGGAGAGAAGCCGAGGCAGTCGGATCGATAGCTTCACTGGACTCAATATTTAATCTGGTCTGAATTTTGAGGACAGACGCTGCGGAAGAAAATACTCTTATGATTGTGTTGGTCAGTTTGGATAAATGAAATTTTATTCTAACTCGTGTATGTCACAGGGTGTAAAAACAGTGATCAATTAGGAAATTTACAGTGAGTAAATAGCCTATAAAGAGTCTTAAACCAATCAATTGTCAGCGTGAGCTCGCTAACACATTCACACTGACAGTGCTGACATGCTGAATTTTAGCAGATGTCAAGTTCATCACCTTCATCATGATTGACATGATATTTGCTTATATGCAAAATTTAGCATGCTGATGGGTGTATGAATACTACCTACTATCTGTAACCTTTCCCTATTTTATATTTAAAATAATTTAAAAAAATAAGTAAAATAAGAAAAGAAAATCCATGATTTCTAGACAAACAATCACTATATTTTTCCTTTTTCAGTATGAACAGAGCTAAAGCTTGGAGAATTTCTCAAACTGGTGGATGTTTGAAGTAGACAGAAGGGGAAATCAATCAAACCTGGAGGACAAGTACGTCCTTTCCAATAAAGTTCAAAGAAGTAAAAGTTTGGTTTGGAAGTTTGCTCAGGAAAAAAAGTGGAGACTGTATGCTCAACCCACCATCCTGACCATGATCCCGACCATTTAAGGCAATTATTAGAAGGCATCGGTGTTCATTTCAGCATGATATACTGATGGATTTAAAATGCAAGCTTAGCACCTTTGACTGTCTTTAAATATTCAACACATCCTCTTTGATTTCAGACCTGTGATTGAGTCACACTGAAGGAGGTGGGAGAGAGGCAGAGAACCTAATCCTCGGCGTCTTTTCCTTTCTTCTCTTTATGATTTATTGATGGCACTTTGGACGGGCTCCAGCCCAGTTTAGGGGGCAGTGGAAGGAAGAGAGAGTGTGAGGATGGAGGAAGAGAGGCGAGGGAGGTAGAGATGTCAGGAGGAAGGGAGAAAAATACAGGAGTGGAAAGCAGAAAGGTATAGAATTAAGCAGGGAGGAACAGACAAGCCATGTGAAAGTTTAAATGGAGCTTCACTGCAGTGTGGGAGTTAAACAAGCTGCACAATGCCAGTAAGTCACAAAGTAAAGTTGAAGCAGAAATTCAAATTGAGACTTTTCCATGCAGGTGTGAGGCGATCCCTCTTAACTGCTGTCAGGACAGGAGAAAGACAAGAGACTTTAGTGATGGAGGGGCCAGTCGATTTTTTTTTTTCAACTTAGCTAAATGCTAAAGTTGTACAGAAGCTGCAGTCTAACGAAGTGGTGAGTTTACTGTTTCAAACATCTGTTAGTGAAAATAGCTACCAACTAGCTACACTGTGTTGACATTAGAGTCAAACTTTCAGTGCAACAGGCTCATGGTAGGGTTAGCCTAGCTTAGCATGAAGAATGGAAGCAGAGGGAAACCGCTAGCCTTTGTCTGTTATAGTGAACTTATAAACATGCACCTACTAAAGTCACAAGTAAACAGACAAATGGACATTTTTATGTGAAGTTAACATGCTCAAATGATTACTTGGCCTCCACCCCAGGAAAGCTCTCTGTACGGTTTTATAAACTCCTGCTAAAAACCGCAAACTATCCATTTCTGTTAGAACAAACAGGACACCACATGCTAGCTAGCTAACTGTGAGCAGAGCCAGGCCAGCTGTCTGCACGCTAAGCTAGGCTAACGCGCTGCTCACGCAAACATTAGAGCGTTGAACCGGTTGCGGTCGAAGCAAATAAACGTGTATTCAGTCAGAGAGGAAGTGTGGATGACCAGAGGAGAGAGAGAGAGGGAGAAAGGACACAGGCAAGGATACAGCATCCGTGAACAATGATGGCCATTTAACAAACTGGCCGCTGTCAGGAGTCCAGCTATAAGTCTCTCCCCCCCCTTCGTGAGCCTGCACTGCACAGCGTCAGGAGTGGACTTGCTGTATTTCCATGTCCCGGCTGTCCTTATCCACCTGGGTTCTCCTCCATTAGCTAGATTATCTCCCGACTACAAGAGGGTCAGCAGATCAGCCATAGATTAGAGTCAGAGAGAGGGAGCGGGCGCTGCACAGAGAGAGAGAGAGAGAGAGAGGGGAGGGAAGATAAAGATGGAAAAAGGTTGAGCGGACGAGTGAGCGGACGGCTTTAAAGCTTCGCGAGGATATATTTGCATTAGAAACTGCGTCTTATCAAGCGAAATTAGGAAGTAGTAATGGAGGAGAGCACCCTGCAGCCTCTGTTGATTCGCCGCACTCCCAAATTAAATTGCGCTTTCATTAATCACCAGTAGGGAAACTCTCTCCGTGCACAAAAGCAAATACTGTTAGAGAGCAAGCACTCATCCAGAGAATAGACTCACCTGTGTTACGCTGTGCTTTTGTCTGTCTTGTTACCGAGAATGTACATCATAATGAAATGATGGAGCTTATTGTGCTTTCAGAAGTAAAAGAAAAACTAAAACTTTCTCCTAAATTTCATTATTATTAATATGCCCACCCTTAAATTACATTCAGTTTACCAGAAACTTTATGATTAAAGATGTTGTATTTCCATCTTTACCACAAAGAGGACAGTCCAAAACTGCTTTGACTGATTTTTCATTTTAGCATCTTTTCATTTGATATCGTAGATACAAACATCCATTAAATGAAACATGCTTTTTTTCAGCTCTGGGTACTGTGAATTCATCCTCTCAGGTTGTGTATGGCTATGACTAGCAGATTTGGACTGGGATAATAACTGAGGCTGAGGATTTAACAGCAACCATGCTTTCACAACAGATTATGTATACTGTAACTTTTTAATCATTTTCAATACTAGAGATAAACACGACTTATAAAATCATGCAGTGTCTTCACTTTCAAGACTTTGTCCCTTTCACTTCCATCTCTTTATTTCCTATATTATTTCCATGCAGGATAGGTTTTTGTAAGCAGTATTCAGTAGTATTTACGAGCATCTACAACCTGACCACAAAGAAGACGTGACTCATAGTGGCTTGAGGATGGACCTTATTTTCAGGAAGCATCCTCTTCTGGGAGTAGGCTGTAAAAATTCTTTCAGTAGTTTCAGTTCTTGCTGTAAGAGTATCACTAACTCTCAGGTTGACATTGATTCAAGTTTAAAGAGCACTTTGCTAAATAAAAAGTTCTTGCATTTTGGGTGATTGCAAGTGGCCGAGGTATCAGCGGGATACCGAGCTCGGCAGTTATCAGGAAATAACACTCGCCTTATTTTTGACACAAACACAAAGTCCCTCAGGCATTAGCACATTCAGGAGAATACTGCTTTGAGTTTGATTTTGTTTGACCTGGGAACAGTTGGCTTGGGCTGAACTATTTTCTATGCAGGGAAGATAAGAGGGACCGACACATTTTGAGAGCAGTTTTGTGGACATAGTTTGCTTTAGTTACAAAATAATGGGTTTTCTGGGTGGAAGGATGGTAAGCACTGAACATTATTACTGTTATGTATTATCAAATATGAGCCGCTTCTACTTATGTCTTGTGCTAAGTTAGTTAGTTAGTTAGTTCTAAGCCAACTGCACCTAATGCCCATCAGACCTTCAACAGAAGGTAGAGGAGGGTGCAACAAATGGTAAGCTTTTCCATCTGGACTCTGAAGTGTTCATGAGCAACACTCTTGATGCCTGCTCTATGTAGGAGTGCAGATCTAAGACAGCTAAGACCTCTGACTCTTCTGCTGCGGGGCCAGAACAAGGAGAATTCCCTCACAGTATCTGATTGTTTCGAGAGTAAGAGAGATATTCAGTAATCAACCATGACTGTGAAGAATAAGTTGGTTAACATTTGGGTTAGATAAGCAGCAGAGTGGGTTGATGGCAGAAAGTGTTGCTGATGAAAGGGTTTCAATCTGATTCAGCATGAAAACACTCCATCTGTCTGTTCTCTGTGGTTTTTCCTCTCTCCACTTCTCCCTAATGACACTACATGCACTTGCTTTGATATTATCAGGCTCTCAACATTAGCCGTTGTCCATGCAGTGGCCCAAATTGTACCTATTGTTCAAATGTGTGTGGAGTTGTTTCTGTGGTGCACTTGCTGTAATATTTGTAATTTTATTATGTACTGTGTATATGTGCACATACTGCCCAGCAAAGATCCACCTCCTAATGACACATATGCACTCTAAGTGAGTTATCCATCACTCAAAATTGACTTGCAGAGGAACATCTAGCGTGACAGCCGGCCTGTCACCGATGTGAAGACGAGTAGAATGGAAACCATATGTGACTAAAGGAATATCAGAGGAGAGGACAGATGATTGTGTAGTTCATAATAAGCTATAAGTGACAAGGCAGAATATGACGGAGGAATATGCAGCTAAAATTAATGTAACAAAGTCATTATCTAACGTAATAACAATGGAGTTAAAGAGGTGAAGCAGCTCTTCGGCTGTGGATCAATCACCTGGTGTGACGACTGAAGATAAATATGACCTCAGCTCTGACACAATGATTTGAGTCCCAAAAACTTTGAATAACAGGTGCCTGAATGCATTATTCAGTTTTTATGAACATGACTCAATATTTCATGGAAGGATGATTTAACTCTGGGGTGGAAGCATTTTGTATGCAAATGTTTAATATGGTCAAAAAGCCCCAAAAACATTTCAAAATGAGATCCTCTGTAGGGAAGCAATCTTTTGCGTTTTTTTTAGCTAAAAATATATTTTTCTGAGGGTGGTTGGCTCATTTTGAAATTGAGTTTGGGGACAAAAAGACAGCGCTGATGATAAAAAAGCTGATTAGGAGATATAATGTTAAGATGAGGTCACTCACCTGAATACTTTAATTATTAAGCATTAGGTGTAGGAACTCTACAGATTTTATCAGTGATATTTAATGAAAACAACTTTCCAGATACACAGAGTATAAACCTGTATTTTGGGCCTTTTAATGGCATATATGTTGATCTTATAGCCTAGTAAAATGCACCCAGCTTCATGGGGCAGCATTAGCTTTCATTCAACCATTTCTGAAAACATGGCAACTGTTATTAGTTAGTTAGTTAGTGATATGCACAATGTTTTTAGCTCTGTTATGGTCTCCACACACTGCTGAGAGAAATATGAGGCTGATTGCCTACATCAGCTATCACACATGAGGTTTATTCAAGCTTTCTCCACCTCCTGCTGAAACGACACCCATCTGAGTGGAGTCGCAGATAAAAAGATAACAAGATAAAGAGCTAAAAGAAGTTTTTATACCACAGAGCTGACTGAGCCTGCAGAATATCTGTTGTGTCTATTTTGCCGCCATGAGCCTGAAAACACTGACGAACACCCAAAGCCATTTGTCAGCTTGCTGTGCGGCGGGAATGCCACAGCTCACCTCATCAGTTACTCAGCAAATGTGTTTCCAACATTATTTATCACATCATTTCTTCACTGTAAAAACAAACTCCCCATCCTCAAATCGAGCATGAAAACTGAGGAGACTCCATCAAAATTTGTCAATTCCCTTCATCTTTTCTCAGCCCATCCGTCATGATTTGCATAAAAATACAGAGATGGAAAACCCAGCCGGGGAAATGATGAAACAATACACACTCGCGGGGTTCCTTTTATATCTCTCTCACCATTGATTTCACTGTGGTTTAGTCATTTGGTCCATCTATCAGTCATCCGTTTCCTCCTATTCATGTGTCAGATATAGGACCGGTGGCTACTTAACATAATAACAGCGCAGGGTAGCGACAGGAAGACAGATCGATGGACTGACTGAGACGGGCAGACCGATACAGACAGAAAAACAGACAGAAAGGTTAGGGGAGGACAGGACGGGTTAAATATTGGACACTGTTCTACATTCTTGAGCTGCCGTGCGTACTTTCCCTATTATAGGTCTCTCTGGGTGGTATTATGTCAAGTGTGTGTATGTGTGTGTGTGCACAACTTGTTCAAAGCTACTGTTGCCTTTGTTTTGGAGAAGATGTAGCTGGAAAGCCATGTGTATACCATCCTTCATGCGCCTGGCTCCTTTGGCACAAACGCACACACATTCAGCTTCTGCGATAAGGACGAGCTAAGAGGCAAGCTGTGTGCACGCACAGAAGAGTGTGTGTGTGTGTATGTGTGCGTGTGTGTCTTTGAGTGCTTTTTACTGCAGCAGTTATACAGTATGAATCTCATTACGTTCTTCTGTGACTTTGTCCTTGTAAGGATCTCTACATATCAATATGTGCACAACCATCATATCAGAGTGTGTATGACAACATGTAAAAGATGTTTTTCGCCCTCACCTCCGTCCCTGTGAGCACATCGGCTTCGTGTGCTTTAGTTTGGGAATTCTCCTCACGCGAGCTCCCTCCGAGGTTGGGCCTCCCCCGTCCCCTCCTGCTTCTCATTTCTTAGTCCGCCTCCCGCTGCCCTTCCCTGTATCAGCATCATCAACACTGGCACGGACTCTGACGAAAACAGCGCACGACTTCCTGTCGTTTCCATCGTTTGTTTGATACACTCCATTTCTCCTCGGCAGTTTCTTCATTCCAGATGAGGGGAGATGGGTCAGTTTTCACTGAGCGCACCAAACTTCATCTGGCTCTCATCAGGGGCAGCAAGTGTTTTTGCATGGGCTATTTTTCAACAGACATCATTCATCATCCGCTTTTAAGTTTGTTTATGTAACTCTGTCTGACGAAAAATTACCCTAATATTTGTATTATGTTGCTCAGGGGATTTATAGCGTGTCTATGGCACTGAAACATAAATTTTCCCATTGGTATTCTGATAATGTTACCATAAATGTCCCATAGGAACTATGCTGTTCAGCACTGAAATCATACTGATATTAGTGTTTCTCTATCTCTTAGCCTGATAAACTGACTGACTTGCCATTTTGCTTTCACATAATTATTTATTATTCTGACATCGGGTTCATATAATCTGGTTTCTGTTTGGCCGGGTTTGTTATTTTGACCAAACTAATCAGTAGTGACTCATGTATTTGTCCTGTCAACATCATAGAAGCAGTTAGTGGTGGTTGCTTGGAGCAGTTAATACAATACTTCAGTATTTTGGGAAATGCCCTTATTCAGTTTCCTGGAAGGAGACAAGTCATATTTACATGGTAACGTTAGGCTACAGTGACACGTAGCTTAACATAAAGAATTTCCTACAAATAGTTTGTCTGTTTTTTCCACCAGTTGAGAAACAGAAACAGTTGCAATGAAACCTAAGGATATGGCCATCAAACATGAAACTAATTTTCTGTTGATTAACATTTAAA
>JBAJHX010000024.1:13400589-13413647 GCA_037176925.1 Amniataba percoides | reverse complement strand
AACAGAAACAGTTGCAATGAAACCTAAGGATATGGCCATCAAACATGAAACTAATTTTCTGTTGATTAACATTTAAATTATTCATCAAATTGTTTTTAATTTTGAATCAGTAATCATCAGAAATTATTTCTTTTTTCTGTGGCATCATATGACTACTACTGTGTCTACACTACCCAATAGTGACTCTGCTAACTAAAGTTAAAGCAGCAAATGTTTAGTCAAGCCACACAATGCCCTGAATCTTACAGTTCCCATAATGCAGTAGTATATTTTCATCAGGCCCTCCCTGTCTCCAAGCACAAACTGAGATAACCTGATAATGTTACCATTCTTGACAAAGCTCCTCTTGAGCCATAGCCACAGTTACTCTATGGTATATTTACTCTGTAATACTGTCACTACAGCACTTAAATATTGATGAAGTGCTGCTTTAATGTTTGGTCTTCATTTCCCGTGGTTTCTGATATTAACCTTAATAATACTGTGAGGGCTAATACTTTTTGATGTGGTACTTATGTCAGTTTGAATGTTTTTTTGCTCCCAAAGTGGCTTTTTTTAGCAGGATACTCTTTCATAAAAGTGCCAGCTGATTCCTTTTGACCTGAATGTCCATGGAGGCCACAGCAGAATGTCCCACCACTGCTAATGTGATGTACCTGTTCACAGGGACTAACAGATACTGTTAGCCCAGCATCTCCCTGCAGGTGATGGGAGGGCATCTCTGTGCCTTTCAGCTAACTGTTTACCCATTTACCTTCTCTCTGTAGCCTGCAGGCCATCTGTCAGCTCTGAGTGTGTATGTGTGTGTGTGTGTGTGTGTGTGTGTGTGTGTGTGAGAGAGAGCGAGTGAGTGTGTATTCTTGTTTTAATGCTGCTTCGGTGTAACAAACCAGAAAAGGCTCGTATTGGGACACCTCAAAGAGAGCACTCACACTTATACATTCATTAAGGGAGTTTCTTGGTCTTTAGGTGACCATGCACACACATATACACAAGCATAAATGCGTGCACACACACACACACACACACACATACAGACACACACACTGTCCGCCATGTGTTGCGAATTTGTCAGACAGACAGACTTGGAGTCGGTGCGAGGAGGGAATTCCTTCATCTGCACGCCCCTTCAAGCTGCACATGTGCTCAGCATCTGCTCCACACACACACACACGCACACACACACACACACACGCGTAGAGAGAGTGAGAAGAGATGCCAATAAACAGCGATCAAGAAACAAGAAAAACGTTTTTTCAAGCATTCCACAGTCTCGCTCTCTCCTCTAAGCGCTGTCCTTCTAACCTCCCATCACAGCCTCAGAGAGCCTCTAAAGAGTTGCCGGAGAGCGTGCGCCGTCTCAAGGTTACGAGGCAGGCTGATCTGATGCTGCTCTTTTCATGTGGATGCCACACTCTCCTCTCAATGACGAGTGATTCACCCGCTCTCGACGTCTCAAAGGGGATGCACATACTCCGCGCGCTGCCTTTGAAGGTTGATTGTGCAAGGACCCGTGTGAATGTATGCGAGTGTTTGTGAGGCACGCAAACGTTGCGTGCATGCTGCGGTCCATATACAAGCACAAACACACACACTAAAACATGCGTGTGTAGTGTTTTTCTAACTTTCTGGTCTGTTAGTTGCAGTTCGATGAGCGTTGGAATGAAAACATATTGTTTGCCAGAACACATGCATTGCATTCATCTCTAAAGGCAAGAATGTAAATGTGATTCGGGACATTAGAGGATTAATTACCACTTTCCCAGTGAGAGTGGGAGAGCATGTAATACATGCAATATATAATTGGCTACATAATATTGCCTTTACAGTTTCTGTGTTTTCCCAGATGATGGAGTGTGTGCTGCGGTATGAGCCGTGATTGCAATTAAAGTATTTGTGTCGCTGTTGCTGTATTTAACACATATTTCCTGTCTTTCTCTCCATGTGTTGCAGGATGTTGGAGTACTCCCTCAACCTGCAGAACGTCAGTTTTTCAGCGGTGAGGACGGTTCGCGTGCTGAGACCTCTGAGAGCCATCAATCGCGTGCCAAGTGAGTTTGGACCCGCTGGCCTCTCATACTTCAGCTCTCTAACCAGACTCTGGATCCCAGAACGCGCTGTCTGCAACACTTTTGGCTTCCTCGGGAGACAAATACACTTCTTTGATCTTGAACTGAAGCCAGGCTGCTAAAGATGCACACACTATGGACAGCTTTTAGGCTGACCGTTGCTTTAGGCCATGAGAGTGAGTGATCTGCAAGTGGTGTGTGAGGTTCAGATCTCAGATCAAGTCTTGATATCCTCCTGTAGTGCGAAAGTGCAAAAAAAATATTTCCGCATTTAAGTGTAACAAAATTGGTGAATTTTCTGTCACCGAGCATCTGAATAATGCCGCAGCCTCCATGCTTCAGCTCTGCTCCGTCTTCATCATCAAAGGCATAATGCTAATACATCCTAGATTCAGTTTAATATTGTCATTGTCCCTAAAACACTGAAATTCTCTTGGATAGTGGATCAAAGGACGGGAGTTGCCACACTGTTGCAGGGCTTTGGACAGAAATGCAGTTCAGTCCTGGCAGAACACTTCTTACATAAAGTGAGGATGTATTTTCTGGTCTTTGAGCGTTGGTAGTGTGACAGAACACAGACACATATTTATTAGTGGCTGTACATGTACCGTGTGTGAGATCCATTGAAGGATGCAAGAATACACAGAGCCTACTCTGTGTGTGTGTGTGTGTGTGTGTGTGTGTGTGTGTGTGTGTTTCTTCGTTAAAGGCCAAAGGGCTGAGCTCATTTTATCCTTCAAGGCTTAAGAGTGTGCACCTTTATGATACAGTGTACAGTTTTTTTTGTTTATGATACAAAAAAAACTGTACACTTGTGCTGCTTTCAAACTAACACAATGACAGGTGGCAGTAAAAAGTGCCTTTTCTTTTCTTCATGGACACTTCATGAGCAATCAAACTGACTTTGGCTATAGTTTAAAATCAAAAGTCACTGCATTGATATCCAATCCAGACACACACCATCATAATTCGGGGCCAAATTTTGATCCTGACACACTAATTCAGTGTGAGAAATCAAGCAGAAGTCCCAGTTTGTAGATTGGAGAGACTTATCTAAATACTGACAGTTAATAACTTATCACGATGACCAGCAAGTAATATCTTGCATCCCGTGATTAATCAGGCACGGCAGCTGATGATATTAGCCGCATAGTTGGACCTTATCTTAATATATTGGACTTCCTCTCCTCTGTCATGGCGCCTGCTATAATTGGCGATCATGCAGGTGGATTGGATTCCTCCGCGGCGGTGGAATGTAGGTCAGGGACAGGCCGGTCCACGCTCAGTATTTCGACTGTGTCTTTGTGTTTTGGCTTTCCCCGAGCCAGCCAGCGTCAGACTCAGACAGATTTATATGTAATTTTCCAACTCACCGCCCTTTATTAAAGGACTGTAGTTCATAGCTACACTCAACCGTGCAGACTATCGCACTTGTTTATTGCGATGCAAACGCACAAATCCCAGTTGCTCTCTCCATCTGTCACCCCCCCATCTCTAACACACGCACATATATTAGCCTCACACCCCCAAAAAATAGTTCCATATCCCCCTCTTCCATCAGTCTCCATTAGAGTTTAATCAGCATAGATTGAATTTCCAGTGCACACATTAATGTTTAAATAAATCATAAGCATTTTTATACCCACCCAGTGGTCCACTCTGTGCCTTTATTCTTACCTTGATTCCACCCCCTGCAATGCTTTTATTTAAATACAGGCTCTAATTATGTCATTAGCTCCTCAATTGCTCAGAAGAGATTGCAGGAAAACTGAGCAATGATCCCCAGGATGTGTGTGTGTGCGCGCGTGTGCATGCGTGCCGGTGTTTACCCCGTGTAAGTGCATGAATGGGACATCAACCCCCTCCCCATGTCTCCTATCCGATGACACTCCCATACCTCTTCTGTAATCTCCCCCTCTTGTCAATCAGGGCCGTCGCAGGGGTCCGCCACCGCTCATTAGGCCACACACATACTCACACTCAGAGAGCGCACAGTCATGCACACAGTCTCGCTCATTAGGCATCCAACCATCCCTCATCCTAATCACATAGTGGCATTAATGTGTGGGTGATTTGGTCTGGTCCTGGCCCTGTGGGGGAAAATGTCATTGGGCTGAGTGGCGATGGTGGTGGGAGGGTTCGCCGAAGGTTTGGTGTGTCTGATATTTGTCTTCTGACCCCCCTTTCATCCCCTCACCAGCATAATCGAGCGCTGTGGAGAAGCCTGCAGCATTCATCATGACTCAGGGTGGAGATGTTTAAGGTGGAGCTCAGGCTATTTTGAGGCACACTTCACTGGATTTCTAATACATGGGAGCTGTAGTTCTCGGATACTGTGATTCATTTCCTACATGTTAGACAGGATTTAGGCACTGACTAAGGTGTTTCTTCTATTGCTCCATTATTAAGCAGTTGTTAGGCAGAAAAAAGGAAAGTTGCAGTTTGCCCTTTCAGAGTTCGCCAAGTACAAAGAATGTGACCTGCCTTATTGGTGCAGCCACATTACAAAAGATTCACAGCTACTATATATCAGTGCAACAGCATTGAGTCATATGTTAAGTAGAGCAGACCTGCAGTGGACACATAGAACCAGTGCAATGTAGGATCCTGGTTTAGGTTTTTCAGCTGTATCTTTAAATAACTATCACACAGTATGAGTATGCACAGGTGGAATGAGTGGAGCAAACATTCACCCTATAGACATACTTTATGAATGGAAACGTAAGTATTGTTTCAAGGCAGACTTTAAAACATATGAAGCTGTCCTTCATATCTGTGCCATGTTTCCAACCTTGGTTTCATGCTTTATCATGAATGTCTTTCATTTTAAGTCCAGCTTTTCAGATAAACCAAAGTGTTTAACTAGCAAACTAAACGAATTGCCATTCTAATGTCATGCTGTAAGCATGGCCAAAAATCCCACTGCTGCTCCATATTGTGCCAAAAACAAAAAAAAACAAAGCTCATCTGATGATCGAAGTATGAATCAGCCTTTCTGTAATATGTTTTTTTTTCTGATTATTTGGCTTCTTTTTTGAGATTAAAATTATGGAAAGGGCAGCTTTTAATGACTCTGACTATATATTGATATTTATTCAGTCAAAAGTCACGTAATCTTTGGAAATGACTTTGCTTAGCTTTATTTACCTGTTAATATGAGGCACACAACTCCACGGCTTCATAATCTAGTGCGAGTTTTACCAAATGCATTAACAAAAATGCTAATGTCACTGAGGTGATTAGCTAGTATTCAAGGTTCAGGTGCACAGGCTGACAGGTAACCACACTCACAGCAATTACTATAATGCAATGAGTCCATCAGGTAACGTAGCCAGTGGGTGAATGCATGAAAAAAAACACACAGGTCACTAAGAAGCAAAGAAATCAAACAGACTGTCATCAGTATGGATGGATAAACTGCCCAGGATGGATCTTCAGGTTATTGTAATTAATTAGGAGATGTCAGTTTTATACACTATAAATTCTACCAGAGGAAATAATGTGTGTATTAATCTCTGTTTTGGGAGGACAAGAGGAATTTATTGCCATTGTGTAGGTAGCTGTATTTCAATATTAAGTGTAAGTGCAGTCCAGTAAATCCCAAAGTGACACGGTCCAGATATGTGCTGCATATTGAATGCAGGCGGAAACAGAGCCAGGCTGATATACAGCTGAAGATGCAGACCAGACAGTGCTGCACACCTCAGCTGATACACAGTGGAGATTAAAGAGCTCATATCAGCGTGCATATACACACGTCAGCAGGCTTCACTCGCGCTCTCAGTCCAAGGAGGTATAAACGTTCCATCCCCAGCCTCTCTGTTGACTCTCTTGTTGATATTTGTCCACCGCTGCTTAAAATGTGAGCCACCTGAACCTGGATCAGCAGATGTAGAAACTGTCACAGAGCCTCCTTCCTCCTCTCCTTGCTCCTTCCTTACACTCTCCGCCTGTTACCTCTTACCTTAAGTCTGTATTGGAACAGAAGGCCGGAGCTCGTCTTAAAACACACACTCCCCCTCAGTCTTGTATTAACGAACACATTGTTCCTGGGCCGGTGTCCACGTCCTGGGCTCTGGCATTGATTGATGCGGTAACATGGCAGCCCTGCCAGCGGAACTGACAGATACATTTCGCAGGCTTCTTCCAACCGACTGCCAACAAAACCAAAAATCCCAGGCTGTGTCACTATCACATCACCACCCACCGTCTGCCACCTGATTGGCTATTACCCTCACGTCCAGTACCGGTCCACTGGGACTTTGTACCAAGCCCGTCTTTGGCTACATCAAGGCAGACATGACAACCTGTGACATACCCCTGTGTGGGTCTTAATATTCAAAGGGAGCTGCCGGCCACTCGTGTGTCCAGGATACAGTATGTTTTTCTGGGTGACTGTGGAGGAGGAAAAGGAAGAATATTTTTTAACACACTGCTCATGGTGACAGATATGGTGCTGCGGTGAGGTCGTATTATGAGTTGTGCTGTAGTGTATGTAGACCATGGAAAGAGCAAGAAAAAAAAAAAAAACTAAATTTGTTAAATTATTGAGAGATCCAAACCACGAAGCAAAGTGAGCTTCGACTAAGTCTTAAATAACTGCATACTTTAACATTTAGAATATATTGTCAGCAAATGCTACTTTTGTGACCTTGATTCAGCTGCTACAGTATGCAAATAGAAGTGAAGTGCTGCTTTAATGGGTTTTAGTTTCAGGCCTCGAGGCACTGAAACCTAGAATACTGACTTTAGAACGCTGAAATATAATTTTCTGTCTTCTGTTTGTCGGAGTAAAGGTGCCACTGTTATACACAGAAAATAAGTTATTTTTCCCCCAGGCTTAAGTGCCACATTTAGTTCACCATCCTGCAGAAACTACTGTCATTTTAAGGAGACTAACATATTTTTGGAATAGAGAACAACCTCATGAAGAGGGGTGTTAACCTGCTAATGCCTCTGGTTTGGTGGCCATATCATTCAGTGGCAGTCTGTTAATGTGTTTTTCCTTCCTGGTTAACAGCAGTTCCTTAATGCCAAGACAAGCTGAACTCCAGCTTGGTCAGCTCAGCAGAAACGGGCAGTGCTGCTGGTGAAAACGATCGTGTAATGTCTTTTGCAGAACCAGAAGAATCTGAGAAAGTTATGATCATCGTGATTCTTTGGTCTTAGGCAAATTCTGCAGTAAAAAAATGTGAAAAGATACTGTTGGTTGCATTGTGGGAAATGTAGGCTGCTGGATTTACAGTCGTTTATTAATCTGAACTGTACCTGGCGTGCACACACATGGTCCAATTTGAGATCCAAACCTGACCCATGATAGCCCGAGCCTGCAAATAACACTGGTGAAACATTAACACGCTCCCACCCTCCGAGTCGACGAGTGTTGATGAAACTCTCGGCGGCGCGAGAGAGCGGCGACTGAGTGAGGCAGTGTTGATTGATAAGCCACAGGCAGCAGTCGATAGGTGATTATCGCGGGACACATACCCTTGCGCGCGCACACAAACACACCCAGACATGTCTCCATCTTAACGAGGCCCAGAATAACCTTTGAGTGCGCCCTCATTGCTCAGCCTCAACACGCGCCCTTTCCCCAAAGCGTTATCAAACGGACAAACACACACAAGATATCACACAGTTACCTCACACTCCTGTGCACACGCAGACCTGAGACGCATGTTGTTTTTCACGAATCAGCTATACAGAGAGTCTCATCCTGTTCGCCGAGCTTTGTTAGACGGGATGTTTGAGCAACGCCTGGTTCGCTCACGCTGTCTTGCACTTCCACCCAGATAAGCACCAAATGCAACAGCGACAGGGCAACACCATCGACCTCCAGCTCCCCGCGCACTCATGCCCTCCTCCTCCTATAAGACATTGTTCTCAAAGCCTCATTACTGTAATTAAAGAACGTCCTAGCCTCTGTTCTCCACGAGGCCTATGTAAGTCACCCCTTGACTTCTGTTGTTGTATTGTGATGTGAAGACAAGAGGGAGAGCCCGGCGGAGTCAGGGGACGGACCTAATCCAGGGGCTCCTTGTTTGTGAGTGTGAGCCGGAGAAGTAAAAGACTGATAAGGTTAGAGGGAGTTCAGAGGAGGAAGATGTTCGCCAGAAGCGAAGAATGTCACAGAGTAATCTTTGCTCTTCGCCGTCAATCCGTTCGCTGCTCAAAACAAAAGATCTTGTGAGTCAATTCTCATGACAAGAACACCCAAAGCAGCTCTTGGCATGAAAGTGATATTTTGTTGCTTAAAAAGAAAAGCGATTCTGTTTCACTTCCAAATTCATTTTCAGTTCAAGGTTTTAAGCTGCTGTATTTTCTGAAAGCTTGAAATTTGCTTCTTTGATCAATTGGAGTCGTGCTGTGGTTCGGTATTCCCTGATAGCCTGAAGACAGGTAGGCAACCATCTCCCCAACACAGCTGTGATTTGTCAAAGAGATTTGAGTTTAAGCTGTGGTAAGTGCTGCTCTTGCTTTCCTGTTAGAAGAGTGGTTTAGTGGAAACAAAAATCAGTCAGCTTTTTAGAGAAAAAGGGAAAAAAAAAAAAACTTTTTTTTTTTTTGTCCAGGAGCTTCATTTATCAGAACAAGTTTTTCTATAAAAACAAAAAAAGTCCCCTGGAAGTTTATTATCAACCACAGCCTTTGACTGTGAGGGCTAAATTATCGTTATAATACAGTTATTATTGTTATCATTATGGCTGCTCTGGCTTGAGTTGTGGTGAAAAGCACACTTATTTACTGAGTTAGTAATGCCACGTGAAGGCAGTCAGACCATGAGAGATGTAGTGTGAATAATTGGTTAAGTTTTCCCAAATGGGCCATATTCAGTTGAAATGACACCACGCACATAGCACCTAAAATATTTATATCTGTATTTGTACAATAATGAGGCATTAATGGCATTGTCTAATTTTGGAAGAAATTATTCCCTTGTTTTTGAAATAAAAATGGAAATTCATCATCATCACCATCATCATCATCATGAAAGATAATGGTCACTCACATGGTTAAAAGTTAGGTTGGGGACTGTGTGTTTGTAATTTAGGAATCAATTTTCCCCGGATGAAGACATAGTATCACTCAAGCGCAAAATCTTCTGCACGCATGGCTGATGAATAAGGCCCCAGATTTAATCTGATTCTATTTCCTGTAATTTCATACAAACTGGTGTTTGCCGAAACAAGAAAAATCAGTCGGGCGAATAAAACAGCAGGTAAACAGTTCAGGAGCTCTCTCTGTTCTCTTTTCTCTCCATCAGTTTTCATTTTTCTGCATGTAACTCTCTCCTCGGGTCACATGGCTTGCTTATGCAGAGACACATTTCCATTTCAGGGACGTCTAGTCATCTCTGTCTGGAGTCACAGACGAGAGCTAGTTACCATCCACTCGGAGCAAATAAGAAGAGACGCAGGTGTATGCTGGCCCTCGACTTAGAAAGCCCATTAGTTCACAGTACACAGATTACAAAGCTGGCCAGGCCGGGGCTGAACCTGGACAGGAGAGCAGAGGAAGCAGACCTAATCTGCCTGCTAACAGATGGCTCCCCGATCACACACAGCCACCCGCCCGCCAGCAATGTTGGACTGGAGTGGCCGCCCACAGCGAGGTTGGAGAGGGCGCACAGGCGGAGGAGGAGATGATTGTTATTGAATATGAAACGTCGATCAGTTGGAATGAGCGCGCTCTTCAGGCCGGGAGAGGCTCACAGGATTGATTCTCTTATCTGGGTGATAAGCAGGGTGTTTTTTTTTCCCCCCATAATACTCAAGTTTGTCTGCTTTGTTGCTGCAGGAAGAGCTGTCCTCGTAAATGTCTCTCGTCTGGTTGATTTATAACAGCATCAAAATGACAATCAATCTTGAAAAACTCATTTTTGCCACCACAAATATTTTATGATAGTTTACCTTGGGCTGAATTGCTCCATAACTGTCTTCTCCATCACTCTTAGTCTTAGTGTTCTCACAAAGAGCTGACCTGTTCTGTACCACGAATAGCCAAAGGTAAAATCAATAGAAGTTGTTTTTTTATTATGCTCACCAGAGCATTTGCTAGTGAAGTCCATCAAAATTCAAATTGTATCAAAACAACAGATACAAAAACAACTGAGAAGCAATGACTCCCAACATTACGATCTGAATACACAGTATATGAAATAAAGCCCACAACCTACAACAGATTACACCTATGCTTTTCTTTCAGTCCATAACATCTTTACTTTATGGCCATTTGAATCATCTTTTTTGATGATCTCTCTAAGTGAATGATGATATTTCACCCATCGAAACTCAGTGAGGTGGTGCACCAAGAAACAGCAATGCGGCAACAAAGACAAGAACAAGACTGAGAGACAATGTACACGTGGATATAAATAATGCAAATGTTGTAGGTGGAAGAAAATGTATCCAAGACATTTGTTGGTTTCCAGGATTCATACAGTGTGTTTTAATAGTGAATATAAACACAACTTTGTTAGCAAGAAAAACCCACAGGGCACCTTTAAGCTATACATATTTAAACTTATTGAGCATCCTGCAGCATCTTTTCTTTCTTACTAAACTGCTCCACAAAGTTAATGAGTTTTTGCTTTAGTCATTATGGTCTGTGTGTTAAACATGTACATACAGTACCTCACAACTCTAAATGGCCTCCTTCCTCTTGAAACAACATTTAGGTACATTCAGATATAATTGAATCATTTTTATTATAAATGTTTTATTTGTTTTATATGTATATCTCCATGCATCCGCATAATAAGCATGATATGGATCTAAATGGAACAGTATTAAGAATATTATGCAGTTTTCATCATTCTGCACAGGTGCAATAGACTTTGACATATTTGTTGTGACAGTATTTAAATTGGCTTCCTGCGTAGTCATTAATATAACTTTGACAAATCACAGCTCTGTTGTTGCCCTAAAGTTTTAACTCTCTTTTTTATTATAAAATAATTCATCAAACATTTATTTTGTGAATTTGTTCTAACAATTCAGCAGAAATTATAGATTTTGACAGAAGCATCTCAACTCATTTCACTGACAGTCTGCGGCACTGAAACGTTTCATGTCAAAGACTCCGAGGACTGTCAGGTTCAAACTCTGCTCCTTTGTGTGATAAATGAGACCCATCGCGGCAGAGGATCGGCTCCGTTCTCCGCGGCTGCAGCTGTCGGAGGTGTGAACAGCAGCATGAGGCAGCTTAAGTATTAAACTGTCATTGTGCAAACGTATCTCTGGATCGCAGCGTATGAAACTAGTTGGTGCGCCTCGGCCTGCGGAGGACGGTAATCCCAGCTGCTGTCACTAACTCAGGCACTGCTAAGCAGCATCCTAACAGCTCAGCACATTACACTGTGAGGGCAATCACTAGAAGGAGCTGCTGCTTAATGTGTCCTCTGTGTGTGTGTGTGTTTGCCTACAGTCAGACAAGGGATGTGTGTGTGCCGGCACTGCTCGTTAATGACTAAAGAGAGAGAGGGGTTAGACTTGCTGCTGCAGGCAGTGAGCCTCCACACCTCTGTGACAGCAGCAGGACGTGTCTTGATAGTCATTCTTTAGGAGTTCAAGGTAATTATGCTAAACCGGTGTCCTGGCAATGGACAAGTGGCAACAAACCACCACAGGCAATAACTCACACTTTCATTTTTATATAACTCTCTGCACTGGATCGTGTCTCTTGAATCCTGACACGATGTTTTCTTGTAAACAGCGCCGTAGCACAGCATTTAATAACTTTTTCACAGTGCGATTATGAGAGCGTCTGAGATGTATTTTCTTTATGATTCTCATCTCACACTGTGATTGTACACACTGTTGGTACACACTCAATGCTGGTAATTGAGTACTGCATCCAGCGCGTAATGTGGCAGCTATTACACAAATTGAAATAACTTGAAAACAGTGGTTTTTTTTCCCAAGAAGCTTGGATGTCATTCAGGAGGTTTTTTTCTGTGTTTTCACTGCTGTCACTTTCTTCCCAGCTGCGTCTCGTGTTTAGAGCCTTCCCTTTGAGAACGATGCCGTGAAAGACGCAAACCCGAGCGTGCGTGCTCTCCCGCAGATGTTTCTGGCTGTCACTCATCCTCCCGTCCTCCAGTGGAACCTTTGCTCCTCTCCTCCCTTTATCTCCTCCCTGCCTCTCCTGGCGGTGTACTCCTCATTTGTTCCCCATATCTTCACAAATCTGCAAAATCCACCTTGTTTTCCCTCCATCTGTCGGCACCAAAAGGCTCTGTCTTCGCGTGCAGCCACATGAGAAAGATATTTTTCTCGATCCATCCACAAATATGAGAAGTTCCTCATGCGGTTTGTTGTGCCGCTCCCAGATGGCACAGTGAGCATGAAAGGTGCTGGAACATGGATGGAATTTGATTTTTTTCTTAAACATGCCTTGTTTCATTTAAAGCAACAACTCTAAACCAGAGAGGATTTCGATGAATGCCACCACATGTAAAACAAAACATTATATCTGTAAATAAAGTGCATCATATTTTTCAAATACACTTTTTTGGGGGATAAAAAACACATGTAGTGGACTGGAAATGTAACATGCTTTGAGATTCGAGCTCTCCGACCTCTTGGGCCTGTTCAGTGCATTAATCCAATTCCAGTTTGGAACAGAATTGACTATTTAAATGATTAAAATGTCACAAATAGCAAAAGAAAATGTTTTTACAGAGATGGTGACGATGATAGTTATTATTTTTATTACCCTTTTCTAAGCTGCAGCCAGAGCTGTGAAGAAACATCCTCAATAAAAGAGAGAAAAAAAGGGTTCTTGCATTGTGACAGTGAGGTCCATCAACAGCACAGAGAATAAATGTGGCTTTAATTGCTGTCACTTTAAGTCAGCTTTGTGTTTTGTGAAGTCTTCAGAATGAATTTACTACATATTCAAACAGCATGGCTGCCCTGTGCCTTTGAATTCCTCTAAAGGGATCTTGCTCAAAGTCTCTCTCTCTCTCTCTCTCTCTCTCTCTCTCTC
>JBAJHX010000024.1:13366636-13381048 GCA_037176925.1 Amniataba percoides | reverse complement strand
ACACACACACACACAGTGAATGACCCATTTCCAGTTTCAGCCCCAAAATTTCAAAAAGTTCAGCTATTGTGTAAATGTTTTGTTTACTGACTGAAAAGCAGGCTCCACTTGGGCTGAAAATCTTTTGCACCTCTGTCCATGCCAATAACGTGGTTGGAACTATGCAAAGTGATGCAAAGTGAAAAGTTTTTTAAACTAAATTTAAAAATCTATTATCATGTATGATTTTTAATTTGTATCATTTTTGCAACATTTGGCACTCTTCTTTTTTTGGGGGGTGGTGGGGTACTTTGTATTTTCTGGTATTTTGATGGTATACAACAAGTTTTTCATGAAAAAAAAATCACAGTAATGGTGTAGAGGTCTAAAAACTCAGAAACTGCTAGCCTGAATTCATCCATCAGGAACAAAAAGACATTTCTTAGGACTCTTAAAGCTCAATAATTGACAGTTTACCTCTTTTATTTTAGAAGTCATACAAAAACTGATAACAGTAGTTTGCTGTCTTTGTTATGTGTGTGACTACTCGGCTAGCCAACCTCAGAACGTAACATTATATTAACAGCTATGGAGAGTGGTACTGATCCTCTCTTCTCCCCCTCTAATAAACATTTGTCCCAAAATGTCGGACTTTTCCTTTAACAACAAAACAAAAAGCTAGTGTTAAATTAATCTTAACTAATGGTGGTATTTTTCCTTCATGACAGAGAAATGCGGGTTGGCTGCCAAACTCTTGAGTCTAGACGAGTATTTACTGTAGCAGATGAAAGCTTAAGCTCATTGCATTGTTTAATGTTTCATGCTGGGATACTTGAGCAGCCATTTTTCTCACATGACCCGAGGGCGGCGTAACAACACCAGTGACAATATTTAAGTGACTCCGTGTCACTGTCGCTTAAGTGCTCGAGACAAACCGGTGCCTTAATGCGGCTGGAATCAGATGGTGATGTTAATCTCTGGATTCTTTTCGCCGAGAGCTGCCGCTGCCTCAAACGGTCATAGTGTATGGTGATTAGTGGCAGCCCACCAGGACAGGCTTAATGGCACACAGTGTGTTTACATTACATTACATTACCTCCTGGTTCAACCCGGGGATAATGTTTCTGCCGGGATGACGACTGCACTTACACACACACACACATACACACATACACACACACGCATGGAGGGGTATTGAGACTATACGATAGGCTGTCACACACACAGTGTGCGCACACTCACACATTTATGATGGAGAACATGCAAACGCAGATCAGGCCCTCAACACCTTCCATCCTTTGTGTCATGTCAGTGTAATGTGTGTGTATGACACCGTGTTTGAGTTGTGTAAACTGTTTATTGCATGGAGATGAAAGGCCCCATGAAGCTTGTCTGGGGGTGCTGCACAGTCCACAGACACACGACAGCGTTCCCAGCGGCTCTTTTCTCCTCGCCGATAATTACGGATACTCGCTATAGATGTCTGATTTACATACTGTGTCATATTTGGATGTGCCGCGCCTTTTATCTTTGGGCTCTTGTTCCTTCTGTTGTCTGTCTGCATTGCCTGTTTTTCTCTCTCTCGTTCGCTTTTTCTTTTAGTTTTTTTTTTGTTTTTTTCTCCTCCTGGTACACACACAGCCGCACTCAAATGCTCACACACATGCAGAGTCGTTTGATCTAGATGTGAGTGGCAGCCCAATTCTCTGATGAGCTTTGAGCAGACATCCTAGGCATTATTCAGCAGCAGTATTGTGATCTGTGTGTGTGTGTGTGTGTCCTGGTGCGAGATAAAAGCTGAGTGTGTGTATTGTATTGGCTGTGAAAAGACAGATTTGTCATATCTGAATTGAACGCAGTCACTGGCGTATTTCCTCGTGCACATGTGACACAGCAGGTGCTGCAGTCATATAAACGTCTTTCGACTCCAGTCTGGCAATTCCCAGCTTTCATCATCAGCACGGATTATACAGGAACACCCAGTGGTGCTGGAAAGAGTTCAAAGTGCTGGCAGTCAAGCTGAAAACAAGGCAAAATTCCTGGTTTATACAAGAGTGTACGTAACATGCCACAATCAGGCATTAACCCCCCTCCCTTTGTCTCCCTGCGCCTCCAGCCTGACGAGCTGACCAACGCGCTGGAGATCAGCAACATCGTGTTCACCAGCCTCTTCTCTCTGGAGATGCTGCTGAAGGTGTTGGTCTACGGGCCCTTCGGCTACATCAAGAACCCCTACAACATCTTTGACGGCATCATCGTGGTCATCAGGTGAGCTGCAGACTTCTTCGAAAAGCCCTGAAACGATACAGAGATGCTTTTCATCCTTCTCTCTGTTTCTGTTTCTTTCAAATAACGCCACTGGGAAAATGCAACTTAAAGGCCCTACGTACCCAGGGTTATTGTTATACAAGGAAAATGTAGTTGCTGCAATGAAGCCTGAGGGAAATCAGAGAGAGAGGATAAGAGTTCAGTCACATCAGCTTCCCATCCAATGAAATTTACCCAAACTCTGAATCCCAGAAAAACAATGTGATATCACCATTCCAAGGCGGGGAGTAAATAGAGCGGTGAAACACTATAAACAGTCTCTGAGAGCAATGCTGCAGTTTGTAGTGTGGTGGTGCAGTGCTATAGTAAACACGGTGATGACGCACCACCAGAATAATGGCCGTTTCCAAAGTGTTTTACTGCTGTTTCATCAAATTGGCAGGTACCAGGGACGAGACTGTTTGCAAACGCTCTCACAAGGCGACGTGTCCCGATATGACAGGATAGTGTTTATAGACTGGTCTTCTGCCGCAGCAGAGTAGCCAAAAGAACGAATAAATCCTAATTTAATGATTTAATCGAGCATAAATAAATGACTAACAGACGTTTTATAAGGCATGAATAAGCAATGTGCAGCTAAGTATAACCAAGCTGTAAGTGGTGTTTACAGTTCTTAAACATTTACTGAACACGTGTGGCCTTCTTAAGAAAATTTATTCCACAGCATTAGACCTTGAAAGAAACATGAAAGTGGACCCAGAACGAGCAGTTTGGGCTCCTTTACACTTGATTTTATTTTTATACTGTACCTAACATTCTTCAAAACCACTGAACTTGTACTTCAAAGAGTAACTTTATAGTCAGACCGACACCATTTGGGGCTTGTCATCATAAGACGTGTTCCATCTGTCTTCTCTTTGGACAGTGTCTGGGAGATCGTGGGTCAGCAGGGCGGCGGTCTGTCGGTGCTCAGGACCTTCCGCCTGATGCGGGTGCTGAAGCTGGTCCGTTTCATGCCGGCCCTGCAGAGGCAGCTGGTGGTGTTGATGAAGACCATGGACAACGTGGCCACCTTCTGCATGCTGCTCATGCTCTTTATCTTCATCTTCAGGTAGGCGGAGGGAGAGCGAACGGCCACGCATCCTCCCTTAAAAGGCTAATCGATCTAACAGTCTCACAAAACAATGAGAGAACTGTCTGGTTCTCTTTGCCGACGGCAGGATGACATCGGAGACAGCTGAAATAGAAAATAGAAAGCTGAATGAAAGGACTTTGATCAGTGACCGTGACACACATTCCTTAGATGGAATTGAAAGCACAAAGGTGTGCAATGAAAGTAAATTGGTAAATCAGTACATAGTAACTTCAAGATGATAGTCACTACAGACATGTGACAGGAAGAATGAGATCAGCCGATGGGGTGGCGAGGCTAAGTGATTCCTCTTTTCATCAGCAAGCCTTCTTTCTGCATGGTTAGGCCTGTGGCCGAGCTCAGCAATCAGATGTGAGGAGGTTTCTCTGCTCTTGTGTTATGAACAAAAAAACACAGGCACAACCTAGATTTTTTTCTTTTTATGGCTTTGTTGATAAAATATGTAAAAATATGCAGGGAACCTGAAGCACCAGCCAATGTCTACCTATCATAAAGCATGTCTCTAAGTTACAGTAGGCCTGTCTGGATTGGTAAGAAGGTTTTTCAAGGTTTCCTCTGAAAATGGTTCATTTCCCATAAAGCTGCTAAAACTTTCCCAGTAACATTAAATATTCATGACTAAATAAAAAACATTAATAAATCAGGTATTATTTATCTAGAGCTTAACAGTTTAAACATGATCTGATCTAATTAATTCACTGTGTGGACTGCAGAAACAATATACATTATACATTATTAATACAACAATATTTGTATTATTTTGAAACAGTGAAGTAGCAGTTTAAAGTTCCTGTACATCTAATCCTAAGAACTTGTTCACTGCAGTCACAAGGGAACGCTTGATATCAAGCTCCAGTGGCGATCTGGTAGAACAAAATCATAAAATATATTCAATTAAACATACATCTGTAACAGGTGGTCAAGGGAAAATGCAACAGCAGCAGTATTAGTGGTTGTATAGTTACATTTGCGAGATCCAGATGGTGGCAAATGTGAGGAAAAATAAGTAGAGAAACACTGAAAATGCAGTTCTCTCCACAGAGGGCAGTGAGACTCACCGAATGGTGTGATGAGGATTGAAATGGTGTGAATCATAAATTATAGCCTTCACAGCCACCAGATCTCAACCAAACTCTAACTGCTACACACCATCAAAACACCAAATGGGAAAATAGAAGTTCCACATGCTTGGAGATGTGATGCCAAGGACCAACTGTGGGTGTATCTGCCCGTGTGTGTGTGTGTGTGTGTGTGTGTGTGTGTGGTTACCCCTGACTCTGCTTCTGGTTGCTTCTGTGTGTATGTTAGGTGTATCATTTCAGAAGCTTATTGGGATGTGCGTATATGCGAGTGCGTGCATCTGAGGGCACACGTGTACTCTGGCACACACACACACACACATACAAACACACACACACGTATACACAAAACACGCGTCGAGTTCCAGGGGCCTTGTATATGCATAGATAAACAGCGCTTGATTTGAGTGAGGAGTTGCCAAGTTGACACAGCAGAGGGCTGTTCATTGATCCCTCAGCTCCAGTTGAGCTGCAGCGTCTGTGTTTCTGAATAAAAGACAGACTGCAGTGCAGACTCACCGCTGCTTCATAATAATAACACCCCCGATTCGCTGTCTTACTGCAAGTAAAGACAGAACTCTTCCTTTATCCTTTATTCCTTTACTCTTCTTTCCTTCATTCTCACCACTGTCTCCTCTTAAACTCAGTTTACACATTAAACTGCAAAAACTAGTTATGCTCCCAAGTACTAATGAAAGCAAATTTCTCCAAATGATGAACTTTTTATTAAAGAACTTGTGACTCTCCGGAGTCTGGTCATGACAGTATGGTCTCTAGGCAACCAGCAGAGATGCTGCAGAAACGACACGAACAGATGGATAAACTGTTGTTAGCAGGAACCTGTTAGAGTACATAGATTCCTCTGAAACCATAATACTGTTTTCACAGTGCTGCTTGTGCACAGATTAAACACGTGAAATGTATCAGGTTAGTGCTTGGTGATCTTTGGAGGTGTTAGTAGGTGGATTTTGTTACCTTGATTGTTGAGCCTTCCTTTAGTTTCCTAAACTTTCAGTCAGATTCAGATTTCAGATGAAATGATGTCTTTGTTCCTGATGCCGGTGATCTCCATTGGTTTGAGTGAGTGTCATACAAAATGTACACGAGGTGTCGTTGCCATGGTGTGTGACGCTCTCCATGGTGCTGAACCTAAACTGGCATAAGCACTCCATTTTCACTTCATTTCTTGGCAACATTTCTGCCTCAATGCATTATGGGCCAACTGTTTAAGAACCAATGACTGTTTATTACCTGACTGGCAGCACTTGTTACACAGTGGTTTTGTGATTGTTGCTATTTTTTAGCCATATTACCAGTTTTTCTGTAAATACTTGTATAGCAGGTATGAGCATTTCGGTTCAGTCAAACTAAGTCCACTAAGTCTTTTCAGCATGTTTGCTTCCATTTATTTGTTCTGTATCTAATGAGTTGGCCTGATGTAAACATTTATTCCTCTGTTTCCTGTTTGTTTCCTGCTGACCCTCCTCTCCCTCCCTCCCTCCTCCCCTGTCAGTATCCTGGGGATGCATCTGTTTGGTTGTAAGTTTGGGTCTGAGAGGGATGGAGACACTCTGCCAGACAGGAAGAACTTTGACTCTCTCCTCTGGGCCATAGTGACCGTCTTCCAGGTGAGCACAAACCCTTTTTCTCCAAACCAGGTTAAATACCCATATTTCGCTGTGTTATAGCCAATTTAGCTCCTGCTTTATGCCTCACTTCCCACTCTGTTGCGATCGTTGGAATTTAACAGCAGCATGACTTTAAGGTATAAGAGTCCATCCACCATTTGGAAGACTCAACTTCCTGTATGATCAAACTGCGCCTGCTGAAGCGCCCTCAAGCAACCAACATCTCCCCGCTTTATCGGTGCTCACGACTGAAGCTGTCCCCATTCGGAGGCTGGAAAGACAATTTCCTCCTGAATAAATAAAATATATCAAATCAAATATTCCTCTTCATCCCCCCCCCTCCTTTCCCCTAACTGCCTGGCCTTTATCTAGCCCCCTCATTCTCTTCCACTCATCTCTCTCCAAAAATCTTTCATAGATTAATTTAAGTAGGCCTGGCTCTTGCATCACATCACCTTGGATTAGTGAATCAGCTCAAAGGCCTTCCGTGGGGTCCAACCATCCATTATCTCTGCATATGTTACTCTATAGTATTTATCACTCTTAATATAGTAACCATTCATAATTCAGGGAAACATCTGATCAGGGCGATGTAAAGTGTCAGCATGGCTCACTGCTCAGAACATTGTACTGACATGTCCATTCTCCTGATGTTACACATGGAGGCTTTACTGATTCAGTCTATAGAGTCATGGAAGCTTTTACATGTCACCCTATTAAATAAAAATCCTGTAGTGCATAGGAGAAATATGAGAGAGAGACCTGGAAATGAAACTTTACACAACTGACCACTCGCCAAATTGTTCACCTTAACTGCAGCTGTCCAGTCAATTTGTGGAAATCACCCCTGAATGCCGTCAGAGTTTAAGGTGCTGTTAGCTGCTCTGTTCAGCTCTTTATTTGATTCAGGGAAAGTCTACACTCCAGCAACCTCAGCCAGCATCAGCTGAGACTGTTTTACTTTTGTCAAATTACATTACATGTCATCATCAGCTGGTGAAGATACAAACTTCTTGTTCAGTGCAGGAAACTTTGCCAGCAGGTGCATAGAAATCCCACTTTTTACATGATTTACTTTTTAATACAAGTCAGCCTGAGACAGTGTTTTCAACCAGCTGGAGCTTCTTATAGCTGATAAAATCTGCCAGCGACAGATGTCATATCAGATCTTGGTTTCTGAATAGAGCTGAGAAGCCTGATTTTGTCTCCTTCAGTCTGAAATCAGACATGGAGCTGTACAACCTCAATATAAGCAATGCAATGGGCATATGAGAGAATGAAAGTCTGAAACTGTATTTAAGGGGGCGTGGCTTAACACTGAGACATATACTATTAAACAACTCCAGGATAATGATGTGTTTTTTTCTATACATGTGTTTTCCTCCCCTCTCCACCAGATCCTGACCCAGGAGGACTGGAACAAGGTACTATATAACGGCATGGCCTCCACCTCTCCCGTAGCTGCTCTCTACTTCATCGCGCTCATGACCTTTGGCAACTACGTCCTCTTCAACTTGCTGGTGGCCATCTTGGTGGAGGGTTTCCAGACCGAGGTATAATGTTGCTGGTCACACACACACACAAACATACTGTAGGAAAAACTAGCCATATGAATTTATTGAGCTATTTTTTTTCTGAATTCAGTCTGAAAATCCTTTTTTTGTAAAAGAACATGAAAGAAATCTGCTACTGCTGTGAGACTGTTTATCTTCTGTTACATGCAGGTCAACTTGTTGAAGCTTGCACAGTATTCTGGCTTGCTTCCAGCTCTTACTACAAATAAAATCTGTAGACAGTGAAAGTGCTTTGGAAATAGTGTTAATATATTCTTACCATAACTCAGCTGCTAGTTTTTTTTAGAAGCATTAGTTTATTGAGGCTGAAACATGATGCTAAATTATTCAATGAGGTGCTTATTTTCCAGTGCACATAACTCTAATGGATGGACATCTACAGCCACACGTGCATACACACACACTGCAGGCATGAACCTACACCTTTCCTTGCACTCTCTGCAGCGGGTTACGCGAGGACACTAGTTGCAGCGTTTCGTTTTCCTCCCCCCTTCATCTTCATCTCGCTGTCAGCCTCTCCTCCTCCCACTATCTCAGCAGTCATCCTCATTATTGTTCTGCTTATTTGCCAATGCAGTCATGCCATAAAGTACATCATAAGAAAACTATGTCTGCTAGGCGAGACTGTGCATCAGCCCACATCACCCACGGCCTCTGTTTCATCAGCCTCATGCTCCGGTACCTTCTTTTAATGCCCCCTCCGCTCCGTCCGCTCTTTAGTGCAACTCCTCCGATGCCATAAAACAAAAGTGATGTTATCCACCGCCGCACCGCGTTCGCGATCCCTCTCCGAGACAGAAAAGAGCAAGAGGCAGCAAAAGGAGAGTGAAGAAGGTGGATTGATGGCTGTTTTTGTTTAGAGACGGCAGCTGTAAAAAAAAAAAAAAAAACAGTTTCCCGGAACATTTTCGTGTCTACAGGGAGTAAAGAAGTTGAAGCCCATTGAGCGACCTCCCTCCACTTTCCAGCCGGCTCCTTTTGGTGCACGCAGGGCTTTATTTGAGACATACAGAGCCACAGAGAGAAAGGAATAGAGGGTGAGATGAGATGGAGAGAGTAAATCACGAGTATTCAGCCTTTCTCTGGCTGTCTACTTGTCTCCCGCTCGCTCTCTTTCTTTAAGGGGTGACAGCACCTATGCTTTGATCTCCGGCGCTCTTTGGCTCCTCGGATGAGAGGGGAGAGAATAGAGGAGGGGCGGCAGAGAGAGGGAGGTTGACAGCTTCATAAAATATGGATTAATTGGAATGGGCCTGTGCTGCTATTGGGCTTATCTGCTGTACAAATATCAGTTTCATGACTGTGGTGGATGGCCTCACAGAGGAGGTGGGAGACTCTGACCAAAACTGCTTAAGACGACAGCCCCATATACAGGCAAAGACTGGATTTAAATACATTTCTGTCAACTTTGCAAAGTAAAGCAGAAAATAAAATTAGATTTTCAGAATCAATTTATCTATCCTCTATGTTTGTTTTAGCTCACGCTCATATTTTTCCAAATTTGGTCGAAAGAGAAGAATTTTATCGATTTTTCAGAGGTTACAAAGCCCCCCCTCATTAGTGGTTTTTGGGGTGTGATTTTGGCACAAATTAATGATAACAGTAACTTTGGTGGTGCAATAAAATGCTTATAGGTTTGCCACATCAAGTATTTATACATTTTGTGTTCATAGTTTGTTTTTGCTGCCCCCAAGTGACCAAAAAAGAGTTCTGCTCTGAGCAGTCTCATTTTAGGTTGTTTTTCCTAAAACAAAAATTCAGAGGAATTCAAATTTCAGTTTGAATGCTTATCGTGTCTTTGTTTAAGTTTTACTTCTGCTCAGGGCTCTGTTGGGAAAGAGAGAAAAATCTTCAAAAACGCAAACATATACACACTCTCTCTCACACACACACACAGGATCAAATGTAGAAACCCCTAAGGTCTATTAGCTTGTGCCCCCCCACCCCCTCGCTCCTGTATCATCACATAGCTGTCGGCTTGAATCTCCCTCTCCTTTTTCAACTTAACATCCTTTTCTGCAAACACAAAGTTTATTTTTAGTCGGCCAAACTTTCCTTGCGTCAGGGTTGCTAGGAAACGGGCGCTTGAACGACGTGAGCTAAGCCAGGAGAGATGTACGGCTGTGGAGCCAAGCCACACACAGCCACGCAGAAAAACAAAGTGTATTACTTCTAATGTCCATATTGCTTTGGACATTTGGGGAAATCAACTTATTTTTTTCACTACTGCTCTTTTATTTTCTTGAGTAAACCGTCATCCTCTCCATCTCCTCCGTATTCTCCATGTTTCTCCCTCTCTCATGGTGTCTCTGTCAGTTTGTGACAGCGTGAACATCCGCTGCAGAGAGCGCAACCAGAGCGATGTCTTTACCTATTAACATTACACGGATAAACACAGTCCTTCTTTTCTATCACGCCTCTCTCTGTGAGAGGAAACATGCACTTCACGGATAGGCAAACATGCACAAGGAATGCTTCGTTGCTGTGCACGTTATGTCCTGAGCGATGCATATCCGCACTGCAGATTCATTAAATTTATATGTCAGCGTCTTCATTACCGCTTTCTGACCCAGTGATTTTCATACAAAACTTCAACGGACCGACTCGGAGGGTAAAACTCAGCTGTGCTCCTCACTTCTACTCTGTGCCGTCCTGACTTTTCATGCCAGTTACACATGTGCGGCACGTGACCGCGCACTGTGGCCCAGGACGGTTGCTTTGATATGCTCTGTTGCATGGTAAGGTCAAAAATGTTACGGCAGGCTGAATCTCCTTTAACTCTGTCCTTTTGCTCTTGTCTACTGTTGTGGTTCCACCTCTCACCTCTGTGCCTCTCTTCCTGTGTGCGCCTCCCTCTCCTGTCCGGCTGCACCGATCACTTCCACTATAGGAAGTGGCCAAGCGGGAGGAGTTGCATGCCCAGCTGAGCCTAATTCAGCTGCCTGTAGACTCAGGGGTATGTAAAGCACTGCAGCTCTGCCTTCCCTCCCTCCACTTCATCGACTAACCGCCCTCCCTCGCCCTCCCCTCTGCCCTCCCTCTCCACCCGTTCTCCTCATTCCTCCCTGTGGAGGCTTTGCAGTCATGTGTCAGATCTCTAAACAGCCACAGCTTGGAGGCTGCGTTCTTCTCCTTAATAGCCGAAGACACAACACTTGCAAGATTACTCAAAGTGTATGTGGGTCAGTTTTGCTTTTGTTTATCGTTTATCACTTACACTAATGCAGATAATAAATTCAAAGCTTATGTGGATAACTAGTGTCTTAAAGGGCCACACCGCCCAAATTAAAAAAAATTATCTGCCCTATTTTCTTAACTTGCCATTAGTGGTATTGCGACACAGAGATCTCCTCACTGCTGAATGTCGAGCTGCCAACTCAATTCAATAGAGTACTGAAGTGGGAAGCAAAGCCCCGTTCATTTTATGCACAGACCACATCAGGTGGTTTTCAACTGGAGCTTTTCCAAGGCTTCATTGGACATTAAAGTCTTCTGGATGAATCATCAGTACAACAGATGAGCAACTGTTCTAGAAAGTATCTGGTTCTTTGATAAAATAATACTAAGAGACAAGCCTAGGCACATAAAAAATGTAACGAGAGGAGTCAGTAACTCTGCTCCAGCATTCTGGTGAGCATCTAATCAGAGACTTTAAAATTCAACTACAAGCTAAAGAGTCTTCTTTACTGAATCCTGATTGAAATCAACCCATGGTTATCGTAGTAAGAGCAACCCATCTTAGCATTCTTCTTAAAAAAACTCATTTAAACAATGTGATTTTGCAGAAATACTCAAAAAGGATTAGCATAGCCCAACATTAACCTTAGACAGGGGCTCAGTGACAACAGTTTTTAACAGCTTGAGAAAAAATAAAGAGTCCTGCCTGGCCTGCAGAGACATTGCAATTTAATTTAAGTATTTTTCCATTCCACAGATGGATTTCTATTCTCTCTGTATTGGAGCGATGGCACAAAACTCAGCAACTGAAATATCAAAACCTCTGTTGCACTGAATCATTATGACTCCAATACCAGTGACTGTAAAAATGGAAATGTACACTGAATACTTCTCAAAGTTTTGAGTGAATACACCTTTACAAGATTGATTAGGGGAAAGAGAGGAAACATAAACATTTAGGTTTATTATAAAAGCTGTGCTATCAAATGTATAGCAGTATAACACAGTTCTTTACTCAAAATCCTAAATGCAGAATTGCACCATTGTCTCCTATTCTGTTGCCAAAAGCACAGGATCTCCAACATGGTGGCTGTTGAGAATTTGTCACATGATCAAAAAGCCCTCTAACCTGCTTCTTGCATGACGCCTCAGCTGCTGAAACTAACCGGGACAGTGAGTGATTGTTCGGAGGAGTTCAGTGGAGACGACAAAGTGCTTAAACGCTCGCATCACTTTGCAGTGTGTGTTTTCTTTTCTTTTCTTGTGCTTTTGGAAAGCAGACTCCACATCAAACCTCAGACTGAACGCTCACCTCCCACCAGCCCTCCACCCCTCCTTTTTTTTCTTTAACAGCCTCGGGGTAAGAAAGCTGCACCGGCTCTGACAAAAATCTCCCTCTCTCTCCGTTTCTGTTTTATCTGGCTGGAGGAGAGAGATGAAATGAAGAAGAGAGAGGGACGAGGGGTGGGGGTGCCAGCTTTTTGGGAGGCCCCGGCACATCCAGATAAATCCAGCCGGACTAGAGGATGAGAGCTAATAAAGAGACGGGAGAGATCAACTCTGTTTGCATGACTTAGACTCTCAAGACAAGGCCAGTACACTCTGTGAAATGAGGACTTTAAAAAAACAGGTGGTCCTAAGTCCTGTCCTCATGTCCTCTAATTTCACACTGTTGTACGCCATCCAGAACTGATCCAGGAGTTCTCCAGTGCACAAATGTTCCAAACATTTTTTTTTTCTTTTCAACTTCTTGAAATAGAGCAGCCCACTAGAGACCGAAGTTTTGAGATTTGAGTGGAGTCTGCTGACTGGTCTAATGGTTAAACTTGTTAGTTTTATTCTCATATATTGCCTCTTATAACCGCCTGGACACTGTATACTTTGCATACATTGTATTCACCAGCTCCCTAAAGAAGTTCAGGAATGCCAAAATTAAAATGAAATCCCTTCAATAACAGAATTTTGACTAAAATATGTTTTTAACTTTAAGGTGCCCATTATCTGCCAATTTGAAAAAGGAAATAAAAAGTCAATTCATCAATTCAGTTAAGTTTATTGTTATTATGGCAGTGTTATGTGCTGCTATACTTTTAAAAATGAGTTTTGATTTTGATTTTGGCAGTAACAATGCATAAAGGATGGAGCTGTCCATAAATTTGTTCCAGACTGAAATGTCTCAACAACTATTGGATAAACTGCCATGATATGTCTTGGAGATGTTTAGGTTCTCATGGCGATGATTTTTTGAATGGTGGTGAACTAGCACCACTCTACTACGATCAGGTCAAAATTATAATTGTTTATAACCAAAGTATGTTTCATGTGAGCACACAGGTGGAAAATGAAATTGCATTTGGATGACATGATTTCATTTAGATCCTGGCACTCCTGGACTTCCCTAACTGTGTTGTTTCGGATGTCATTAATCGCCTCGGTGTTGGTTTAGAGGTTTGTTACTGCAGCTCAGGTATATATCCAGTCCAATTCTGGGCTGATGAGTCTCAAATTCAGCTGTGGTAGGATACAATTTTGGTGCACTCACACACACAGACACGCAATTACCTCCACATCCACATCCCCCACTCCGTCTCCCACTTACACCCTTTTTGAAGCGATGTGATTGAGATCCCCCTGTGTGTCCGCTGGTGTCTATTATTGTCCGGCTATCAGCAGCAGAACTGGTCTGGTCCATCTCCTGCTCCCACCATCATGCCCAAACTGGGGTGGCAGAGTGTAAACAAGCTATCCAAACAAGACGGCTATTTCGGGAGGAGGGATTTCCCCCGAGTCCAGCCCCCCCCACTCCATCTCCACCTTTCCTTTCTCCAGAGAAACCTTCATTGTTTAATGCTTGTTGAGAGCATTTCCCTATATTCCCTAAATTCCCTTAAACCCAAAGTACATACCATAAAAACAAACTGAAAGAGTTTAGTTCGTAATGTAATGTGATCATCTTCTCCTCCCTCTCCCTGAAGCTTTGAAACCAAAAAGTGCAAAGATTTATCTGTCAACATTTCTTCCTGAGATGCCTTAATCTGGAAATTAAAACAACGTCATGTCTTTTTTGTGTGTACAGAGATGTTTTTTCTTCTTTTTTTTTTTTTTTTTAGAGGATTTGTTTTCTGACAGCTGAGATACGGATTAATGCTTGGCAATGAAGAAGCTGTACACAACATACTAGAGGGGGAAAGGCTAAAGCAGAGAAAAAAAAGGGACAGACACTAAGAAGATGATGCAGAAAGGCAAGACAGAGAGGGGAGAGAAAATGAACGGCAGCAGTGAGAGAGAGAGAAGGAAATTTGGCAGATCAGAATCAGGTCTGAGAGAGATTAATCTCTCCCTTGCGGTCTGATGTAGTTTCACGGATTTTAGCTCTTCACCTCAGCAGCCAGTTGACTGTGGATTTCCAAATTGCCCTGTGCACTCCTGACAATCAGAGGATTAGGGCCGAGCAGATCTTAGGTCAGCTCGTTCTTTGGACATGATCGCTCTTGAATTGTACACTTCAAAAGTGCTGCTGGTTCCATCTGTGGACATATCAAAGGTTTACACTG
>JBAJHX010000024.1:13346752-13366536 GCA_037176925.1 Amniataba percoides | reverse complement strand
TGTCATGGCAAAAAAACAGTTATTTTACAGTCCTGCAGCGTATTTCTTTAAAAGAACCATTCAGTTTATATTACTGAGATACTGAGCCAACACAACTAACAGTTTGATCTTCTGTAAGACACTAAAAATTTGTACAAACATCTGCATGAAAATATATTGTTGTCTAGTTTATTGCTTGCATTGGCTTTTACTGTAAAAGTTAAAAGTGTAGCCACCTGAAAGGAATTTGTGTTTCTACACACTGCTGTAACTCCCCCACTGCTGCAGACAGAGGGCTTTGAACTGATGTTTTACTTTACCATTGTTTCATTTCTTCTTGTGGAAAATTGACCTTTGATTGCTCATCTCGTGTTAAGCTGTAGCTCTGTTTAAGGCACTGAACAATAGAAGTGTGACGCTCTGAGAGAGACAGACTCTGTAAGGTGTGTTGAGAAAGAAAGCAAAGCACATTTTTTGGCCTAATGTTATTCGTGCAGATTTGACCACTGGATAGTCTGTGTTTATTTGCCCAGCCGATGTACCAATCGCACTGACGTTCGATGCAAGCCAGCCAGCTATGTGTGTGGTCAGTGTGTTTCTGTGTGGCAGCTCAGCCTCCGTCTGATCTCACAGCTCTCCAAGAACCGCCTCTCACTCCTCCTTTTTTTCCTCTCGTGTCTGTACCTTTGTGAAATACGGTCAGATTAAAGCCAAATTTTCTGATCAAGCTGAAACATATTTTAACAAGACCTCAGCGTGTGCCGTTGTGGGCACATTTACATGTATTCATGCGCTCTTGCATATCTAAAATGTCCCTCACGTTTAGTCTGAACACACATTTACGTTGCCCTTTGCCCTGTTTGTCACATCCGTTAAATATAACTGCACAGAGAACCACAGCACCCAGTCTGTTTAGGACACATGGCTGATGATGATGTCTGTTTTTTCATCACTCGTCGATCTCAATGGGTAAACTGATGAACTGTCACCTTTTCAAAAACATGGTTGATCCCTTAAGTCCAGCTGTTTTGTCTGTGTGCCTCAGAAAGGAGAGATGAGGGTCAGGTTGTGCCGTCGCCCTTCACCCGGGCCTGTCAGGTCTGGTCTTTATGCTTATACTACAAGGTCCTCACAACCAGGCCCCTGGCCTAGCTTTGATTTTCCTGTGAGTACACACACACAACACACACTGACCTTTACACTGACCAGAGGCTACCGCAGATACAAGCTCCTAACTGTCCACCGCTCAGCAGGAACCAGAACCAGGACCAAAAGCACGGCTGCTCTCTCCTCTCTTCCCCCTCCTACCTGAAAAAGGAAAAGGAGAGAGAGAGAGAGGGAGAGGAGATGAGGCTGAGCACCCACAACGCTTAATGCTGATGCACCACTGGGTTTGTCCTATCACAGCTGTCCTTTCTGATTGATTGCGTGTGGGCTGATGGGCCCTGTGGGAGAGGGGCTCTCGCTGTGGTTAAAGCAGATTTTTTTAAAATTTATGTCTGATGATTAATTGCGTGTGGGCTGTGTGTTTGTTTAGCGGTACGTCTGTGTGATGGTGGATGTGTGAACATTTGTCTGCTCTATAATCTATATGCCCAAACATTTCAAAAATACACCTAAAGGCAAGTTACTCTGTTCTGATGCTGCGCGTACACGATCAGAATGAGTCTTATTGGCTAGTATTTTGTCAAAACAATGGTAACGTAACTAAACCAACTAAACATAGAGCTCTTATATAGTACCCATTCTGTTTTCAGCTACTCAACTGTTAAGAGTTTGCTGTTTTTACCGTGCATTTATCATTGTAAAATTCAACATCTTTGCATTGACAATGCTTAGTCAGAAAAAAACAGGCTGTTTAAACAAGTAACCCTGATCTCTGTAATCATTAACATAATATTAATTAGCACAACAACAATGATGAAAATCAAGCTAAAACACAGTTGACAGACACATTCACAGAAAATGTGTTCCACGTTTCTAACTGGAAGCCAGCATTTTTAAATCTGACCGAGCCGCTTTGATAAATAAGGAGATGCAGGAACATGATGAGCAGCCCCTTCTGTTGATTGGCTGCTCCCCTTACCTAATTTCAATGTCACTCTGTGACACACAAATAGCAGCAGTAAAATTGCAGATGGTTGCCTGATATCCATACCCAACACACCGGAAGTAAAGAAACACAACGTGCAGTATATCCACACCCACTTTGTCATTCTCTCACACTCACAGGAAGCATCAAGAAAGTCATTTGTTAGTTTAAAAGGAGGCGCGTGGCGATCAGGTCCTGAGGCTTCTCTGCACACAGTTTTATTCACTTTGCTACCACAGAGGTCTGACTCACTGGGTCGGCATTCTGTTAATCCAGCATCCACCTGGCAACTGTGCGCGTGTTAATGGAGTCTGCAGGCTCCGGCATAGTGCAGCAAATACATGCAGCAACTCTGCAGCGGGGGTTTGCAAGTGGAAAAGGCAGTGTGAAACAGAGAGTAATTAGGAGCGTGACAAAAGTCTGTGGAAGATAGTAAGGAGGAGCAGGAAGATATGTAAATGTGAGATAGTGAGGAAGGCTCAGTTTGACATCACTGTCTGGAACAATGATAGAGAACAAAACAAGGCACAAACTGTTCTGCTGTTCTGACAGAAGTCAAACTGGGTTGCTGATTTACAGATTGCCACATGGGAGTGCGGTCGGAGTGTGTTGTGTGTGTTTGTGTGTGTGTAAGTGTGACGGCTGTGAATCTGGAACCACACTGAAGCTCTTTTGTAGCTGTTTACAGGTCACGGCAGGTAAAAAAAGAACTGCCACGCATACAGCGAAGTGAGCTCGACACGCCGGCCTGCTCCTCTGTGAGAGTTTCAGTGTGGTCCCTCACTCTCCTTGCATGACAACACTTTACACGGTCAGTCTTTCTCACCCTCTCTCTGTACCCCTTTGACCTTTGAACTCTGGGATCAGGGAGACCGCACCCCCACCTGCCTGCTTTACAAGAGGGAGGTTGCCTCTAGTGACCGATCCGGGGTCAGGCCCGAACAGGGACTGATGCGACACTGGGACTGAGAGACAGCTAAGCAGAGGGATCTGTGCTTAGAGGCAACTTCAGCCCACCTGCTTCCTGTTAACTCCACTAAGGAACAGAGGCTTTCCACGGGCGCTTTCCTCTGACGCTTTGTGTGTGCTTTTGTGTGTCAAGGGTGACGCTTCTAAATCGGGCTCGGAGATCGATTCCTGCGCACGAAGCATGGAGGATGTTAACGGCAGCAAGAAGGATCTGTCAGCCTCTGCAGGTGAGGCGCGCGCAGGTATGCAGACAACACACACTGCTGGAGTCCAGGATGCTGCAGGAGGAACGCAAAAGGCTGAACCCAAACCTGTGTGATTTTGTTTTTTTCCCACTTCCATCTGTGTTTGCACAGTTAAGTGCTGGCATTTTCCCTCCCTAATCTCTGTTAGATCCTTGTAGATTACATACTGTGTTGTGTATGTTAGAGTCTGTAACACAGCAGCGAGGCATTTAGAGTATAACCCATGCAAAAACTCCCCCACCTGTTCTTTGTCTGTGCCCCCCCCTCCCTGTTTTTGCTCTCAGTCTTCTCCCCACCACACTCAGTGGGCACGTGCCCGGCTGTCTCCCTGCTCAGCACCGCACCAGCACAGCAGCTTCATCCATAATTCCTCATATGCTGGTTCCAATTCCCTCTAATTACTGTTGAAGAGCCCGATGGAAACGTTACTGTATGGGGGACAACTCCCAGACGTACAGTATCACCTCCCCTTTAGCCCCTCCGGATGCTCCCAATGAAACTGCTTACTTAGCTGGAGGAGGCTAATATGCATCTTCCAGGCCTCGGATAAAGGTTGGAAGACGGAGGAATTTGCGTTATTAAAGTTGCATTCCCTCCTCTCGATGTCGTGTGTTTGTGTTGCTGCCAAACATAATATTCTCTCCCACGCATCCCATAAGATTAATGCCCTGCTGAAATATTCATGTCGCTCAGTAACAGTATGAGGCATCCGTTTTTAAGTATGCTGAACTGCGTTACTGAGGGTGTACCCATGTGGCACTCCCTCCCTCCTTCCCTCCCTCCCTCCCAGCCACCTCCTCCTGTTTTTTAATCAGTGTACCACTGTTGTTTCCCCCCGCGATGATTTTTTTTCCTACTTTTTTACTGAGGTCCATCTCTCACCTCTTCTTTACATTAAACCCTGCTCATCTTTAATCCTCTCCACTCATCCCCTTTAACCTGACTGTCACTCTCTCTTTTTCACTAGTAGTGCCTATAAATGGTCACGTGGACCTGAAGACCAGCCTGACTCCGCCTTTAATCACCCACACGGCCGCTACCCCCATGCCTGTACCCAAGTTGCCTGTGGGGGGTGACCCCATCCTGGGATACGAGTCCCGCCGAGGCAGCAGCGTCTCCATAGACCCGGCCTGCAATGACAAATCTCCGGTTTGTATATTTAGTACTCTTCTCATGCACTTTTCACTACAAGCAGGCGGCGAGTGTATTAGCCCTGTTCTGGGATGTCAAGCCAGCATTAATACACATGTAAGGGGATAAGTGCCAGGAATTATCCAGAGCCCCCAAGTGTATCCCCCCCGAGTGTCTCTCTGAATTCATTCATGTGTCCTGCTGATGTGTGGAGGTCGTAATGATTGATGATGATTAATGTGGCGTGCCGGTCCGACACTCCTGCCACACTGCGACACTGCTGCCACTGCCACTCTTTATTTGACAAACTGATGATCGGGATAAAGACCTGAGAAGATGAGCCCGCATCCCTACATCTGCTTCTGTCTGCCTGTCAGTGTAAATATTCAGCTCGGCTCACGTCAGGCCGAGTCAGTCCAGTTCAGCTCGCTTTGCTTGCATGAGAGAACAACAAGACCAACACCTCTTTGTGCTGTCCCTCTTGTGATTCTTTTCTCCATTCTTCTCTTTTATCACCCTGTCCTCCTCTCGTCCTCCGCCCAGAGTGCTTCCTCCTACGCCCCGTGGAGCTCTGGCAGCGGCCGGACCAGCCGGCGGTCCAGCTGGAACAGCCTGGGTCGCGCCCCGTCGCTCAAACGACAGAAGCGGCAGTCCGGGGAGCGGCGGTCTCTCCTCTCCGGGGAGGGCGGCTCGAGCTCGGAAGATGGGGAGGGTGGAGGAGAAGGAGGAGGCGGGTTGATGGAGGAAGACGACGCCTCTCTGGCCAGGACGGACTCCATGTCTCAGTCACAGAGGGGGCCCCGACACCGCAGGATGGAGTCAGTGGAGACGAGGAGCTCCATGGATTTGCCCCCGGACGCTCTGCTGCAGGTAGAGGGGGGCATTTGTGCTGTAGGACACTACAAGTAGGGTCGAAACACAATACTCATACCACAATCAACATAAACCGCAAGTCATAACTTTTAGTGTAGATCTTAAAATAATATATATGGTCATGTTAGTATGGCATCTTCTTACTGGAGTGTTGTTCCTCACAGCTCTGAGCAGGAGATGACACAGTGAACTCACTCAGCATCCAGAGTCAGTGTGGAAACACACACCGCTGATTCCAACATTACAACCTCTTTGACACATTCATATATTTTGAAGCAAACATGACGAAACAAGGAAACCCAGTTTTAACAGCCCTATGATAGAGTGAAGCAGCTTCTCATAACGTTTCACTGACAAAGCTGCATTGTCCCGCTGGCTCAGGTCATGACAAGTGTAACTGCATCCCTTCTTTTTCCCTGTGCAGGTGCCCTACCTGTACCGCTCAGCCAGCATGCACAGCTCCCGCCCCCCCTCGCTGGGCCAAGTACGGCTCCCAGAACACAGCGACTGCAATGGGAAGGGCTCTCCGTCCGCCCTGGGCCCCACACATGTCTCTCTGGAGGACAACACGGAGGATGAAAATGCCGAAGAGGAGGCCGCTGGGGTCAGTCTGCATGTCTTCTTCTTGTGTCTCCCCCAAGCATGTTTAAGAAAAGTTTAAACAAAGTCTGTATGGATAGTTAAATACATCAAATGTGACAGTGTTCAGTTCAGGAGCAAAGAAAAAAGGCAACCCTGTCTTTTACAGGTGTTCAAATGAAATTCACCAGATGGTAAAAATCATCTGTATAACAGCAATCTCAGATATGCATATTTGCACACTGTACTGCAGGTGACCTCCTTTTTTAACAAACCTTGCTTTATTCATACACATGAAACAAACAGCTTTGTAAGGTCAAACTAAAATCTTGTATCTGTGTAGTGCTGGCTGACGCAACAGGAAATTGTGAGCGTCTGAATAATGAATGCACTGTGCTTCCTGCTCCCTCCAGGGTCGTTTCGCCAGACTGTTCCGCTGGCTGGAGAAGAAACAGCCCGAGTGGTGCAGACAGAGAGACACCTGGTCACTCTACCTCTTCCCTCCGGAGTCGAGGTAGGACTCACACCTCCGCCTGCCCCACAACTCCACCTCTTTCCCCTCAGTTTTGCAGGTTCTTTTTCAACAACAGGGCATTTTTACATATTCATGAGACTCCTGGGCGCACAGCACTGCGAAGGTTTGTTGTTTCTGAAAAGAAAACACTTGTAAACAGCTTCCCCATGTGGCAGTTGTTAATTTTAAAGTGAAATCTTAGAAATGACTTCACAGCACTTTTTAAATGATAGTCCTTTGTTATCAGTGCAAAGACGGAGCTTTCTTTTTAAGAGGAAGAGAATATTTAACATTGCATTTGACTGACATCCCATAGTGCTGACTGTAATGGCAAAGTGTTATTTGCCGCAATATGAGAGAGACATTTTTTTTCTCTCCCTCCTATATCAACTCCCATTCCCTCCCACATTCTCACTTCAGAAGTCTCTTTTATCTGCACATTTCTGCCGTGTCAGGGGTGAGTAAGCAGGAGCGGAGGGAGGACGGGAGTTTCTCCCACTGAGTGCTGCCTGTTATCTCAGACACGTGCTGAATGCATCGCTTGCCACCCTCCCTCACCCCCTCCCCCCTCTCTTCCTGCGCTCCTCCTCCCCTTCTGGGGCTTTGATCCGTGCGTCTCTGCCGTCCGTGTGGAGGATGTGGCTGCAGAGGCAACAGAGCAATGCACGCTGGCTCCGGCCTGCCGCCGCAGCACCGCAACATGCTAATTAAACATCAAGCAGCATCAGGCAAGCCCCCCTGCCCCGCACACCAAATGGGAACTTCATCACAGCCATAACCAGTGTCATGTAATGTCCACTCCAGCTGAGCAGGTGTTTGCTATTTAATGACTCTTAGATACAGTATAAAATAATCTCCATGTTATCATGCAGGACAAACACAGCCCTGTGTCCAGGTGTGAATTCCTCAGCAGCTTTTAAAGTGAATGAAAATCAATGTTTCATGAGAACCAGAGTTTTGAAAGTAACATTTTCTGGAGGACGTCAACAGAACAAAAGACATATAGTCTTTGTGTGAGTCTCAAGGTTCTGGATGCTTCTCTCTGTTGGCTGTTTTATATAATTTGGAAAAGGTTAATAGGAAAAGCTGTAGTCTGTTATTGTCAGAGTATTAAGACAATTGAAGGATCTTGGCTCAAATCGGGCTTCTAGTTGGCTTTCAATCGCAGCAGGCCGCGAGGTTTGGCCGTCGCTGCGAGTGACTCCGAGGACACGGGCTCTGCGTGACGCCCATTCTGGCCTTGAACCACCGCGGACGCCTGCCTGTGCTCACAATCACATCAAGAGACAGCAGCGTAGTGGGAGACCGGAGCCCAGCCGCTTTCACACGGACCCGAGTTCACCTCAACCTGCCTTTGTGCTCGCCGTTGCTACTGATGATTACTGATGATTACTGCAGGGGAAGTTTTAAAGAAGCGGAGGAGCAATGGAGTCACTGCAATGAGATGTGCTGTGTAAAAACAGTCAGTGAGCATGAGGACCAGGGATGTGTGTGTGGTTCCTCACACAGTACATGATAAGATTATGTGGATCTAGACTGAACCAAGTGGGGGAAGTGGGCCATCTGAGCTGCACATAATAAGATGCGGATAAGAATGGAACAAATAGACAGCGGGGAGGATGTTTCAGAATTACAGTAATAGTGAAAGTAATGATCTGCGGCATTTTTATGTCGAAACTTTCTGTGCTGCCACTTTCCTGCACAGAGTGATCTCACATAAAAAGGATTCCGCCTATAGCTGAAGAAAACATTAACTGTTCTCAGCATCTGTCAGCTCTTTCCTGGAAAGCAATCAGCCAGCAAACAGGAAGTGATGCGCTTTATGTCTCTGGTTTGTTTGGAATGCACAGAAGAAGAACTGCGTAATTAGCAGCGGCGACCCTTATCTTTCCCAGGCGTTCTGCAGAAAGAGGCCGTGCCAGTGTCTGAGCACCGCCGGCAGGAACTCAAAACTTCTTCAGCAGAAGATCCAAGCAAACGTGTCACACCGCCGCCTACACTGGTTAAAGTGACAGGTGATTTATGGGAAGTGCAGTGCAAAAATCACGGCGGAGATGTTCAAAGACTCTTACGTGAATTTCAGATTTGTGGCTTTGCAAGAGTGAATTTGTAAGTGAGAAGTGTTTGGACACACTTTAAAGTATAAACCAAACTGAAATCGATATTGAAGCCAATTATGTCAACTGTCTCGCAGAAGCAGTTGAGCCATCGATGGCAGGAAACTCAAAAGGTCGGTAAATACCATCAGGGTAAGGCTTCAAACACTTGTCAAAATCTTTTCATATAAACATCATCAAGCATCAGGAGGTCACTGATTTTTTTTCCAGCTCTGACAGAAAGGGGCATTTTTGCTTTTTGCTTGAGCGTGCAGTGATGGGTTTTTCCCGAGGCTTTTGCCGTGTGTGCGTGTCTCTAAGTCTCGGGGGTCATTAGAATTAAAGTTCTCAGCCCTTCAAGTGGTGAAGGAGGGGGAGGAGCTGGCACCAGAGCAGTGTGTTCGCCATGTGTGCCCCCCCACCCCCTCCTCCACGAGGAAAGCGCTTGAAGTCTTTAGCATCATGGTTCACAGCGAGCAGATACTAAAGAAAAATGAGCTCATCCAGCATCCAGTCTGTATACTGTATGCATAAGAATCAGTGCAGTCAGATGACACACACACACACATATGCACACAGACTCAGCAACATTCAGCAGTGTTGACACAATGGTGTCTGCACTGCCAAATAAAGCCAAAAATCCAGATCTGAGCCTCACAATATTGTCCCCCGCTGTACACTTAGACCGATATGAACCATCAAAGCGGATTTGATGCACGGTTAATTCCCTCCCAGCGCCATATATAACAAGCGCTCCCTCTGCCTTTCTCTCTGTTGTCACGAGCTAAAAGCCTGGGAACCTTTTCATGTCTTGTAATGAAAGTCAAGCATAATTAATGACTCCTAATTCTACAGCGGTTCATTACAGAGTTACTGTATGTGAGACAAGCTCTCAAAATGAATGAGATATATCATTACTCGTAAAGCGCCTGAGTAAATGTCCCTGTACAGTATGTAAAATTATTTCAGGTTTTATAGAACATGTATGGACCGAGCTGCTATCCAGAGTATATCCACTTCATACTACAGCACTACATACCTGTAGTCCACTACAATTAAAATATTTAAGTACTTTTTATTCCATCTGACATTTATGAGATTACTAGTTAGGCTACTGTGCAGATTAAGATTTTACATACAAAACATATAATATATGTATAAAGTATGATAAAACTTAGGTTAAAATACCCATCAGTAAGTAAAATGATAATAATACAATAGTATAATCTATACATGATGATATCACTTCTAGGGGACGTATTGCTGCTATGAGTACTTTAAGTATGTTTTGATATGAATATATGCATACATTTACTTATCTTGCCAGAGATTTAGTTGTAATATAATGTCTCTATTGGAGTGTTGGCCTGACATGTTATAAACGTATAAAAGTAATTTGTGTTTGAAATGTAGTCAGTGTAATCGCTGATCAGACAACATTGTTTTTTGTACTTGACAAAGTTTAATCATGTTGCTGTGTTCGCTTCATACTTGTAGTTGTTTGTGCTCAAAGAACAAGCCGTCTGCTCTTCCATTTCAACTCAAACCCGGTTATATATGATGAACTTTTAAATGTCTGTGTATGTTTCTGTCAGGTTTCGGATCCTGTGCAACAAGATCATCACCCACAAGATGTTTGACCACATTGTGCTGATCATCATCTTCCTCAACTGCATCACTATCGCCATGGAGAGGCCCCGCATCGACCCCACCAGTGCCGTGAGTGCACACTCAGCACACACACTATGTATAAAGTATAAAGAGTCTATAGAAAGACATGACCTCAGTGTGTTGCCTGAGCAACCTTCAAACACATAAAGAAGAAGAAAAAGGAAAGAGAGGCTGAAAGACAGGCAGTGAAGCATACACCCATATATACACATTTAGACCCAGGCATTTCTGAGACGTGTGTGTAGAATCAATCTTAAAGAAAGTCGCTGGCAGCTCAAAAAAAAGTCCAAACAGAAAAAGGAAAAAAGGGAGAAAGTACCTGTCAGCAACTCCAACCTTGATGGCTGTTCAAACAAACTCACACACTCGCCCGTAACAGAATTACCCCTGTAGTTTGCTCTCTGCAGGGAACGTTTTGTAAGCAGGGAACTACCCCTGTCAGACTGTGAGCCAGGAGCTCTGGGCAATGTGTGCTATACCCCTCTGCATCATCAACGCCATCACCTCCTTTGTTAATGCACCATCCCTTCAAATAGAGGAGGGCTGGCTCAATGCCTCGCAGCAACACACACACACACGTCTAACTCTGTCCTTTGTCACTTCCAGCAATAGCAGCAGAACACAGCCCAGCCGCTCCATGCATAAACACAATAATTATCACTGTTTGATTTTTTTTTTCCTTCTTCTTTCCTCACTGAGCGAGGTGTTCCGTGGATGGGCCTAATTGCGGTTCGGTCTCACTGGAACGCTCCGTTCTGCTTGTTTTGCACGGAACAAACACGGAGAAGACAGTGCCGTCGTAATTGATTCAATTATCTGTGGGCTGGCGTACGTGGCTAATGTCCAGGAAAGGAGATGTTTAACAAATGGAGGCCGCCCTGCAGGCCGCCCGGTCTAATCAGGGCAGTGAGATCACACACACACACACACACAGATGGAATGATTGCCTGCCTCTCACCTTTGCACACATTCGCTCATATGTAAATATAATGCACACACACACAGATCTACCAGCAGCCACACTAACATTCGAGTCAGGGGGCGGTATTTGCGGATGCACATATATTTTGTCAGCTTCCTGCCATGGCCATCGTGTCCAGTCTGCACCCTGAGGCCATTATTGAAATGACATGGAAATGCATGACGCAGCGGGCCTCCTGGAACAAGAGAACGAGCAGTCATTACAGGCCTGAGCCGCGATGCTTACCGCTCCAGATCTCATTTGTCCGGGCGGTCATTGCAAGATGCGATTTGTTTGCCTGCGTGGGCTGTTTCGAATTAATGAAGACGATTGTGAATCGATTTCCACTCGCTTGGTTCTGTTTTGGCTATGTGCAACAACCAAACATGTATAATTTATTACCCCGCTGTCACTCTTTTTAAGTCCCCGCTTTACATCGCCCGTTGTGCCAGCTCGACAAAAGGTTATACTCTTTAAATAGAAATGTAGTCAGTGTCGCAGGGATAAACTGTTTTAGTCACAACATTTTAGCGTGCAGTGCGGGCTGAATAATTAGTTTATTGTCCTGGAAGTTATGTCACACTTTGCATTTGGCTTGCAGTCCATTGCTGTTTTGGTTTGGTGCTGGAGGTTGCCTGGATACTGTCTTCCTGTAGCTCAGTGGAAATGATTGAGGATGATTATACCACCTATTATGATTTATTATTCCTAATTGAGCTAGGGGACAATACATCACTGTCTGGAGCTCAAAATTGAATTATGTCGGCATTAACCGCACAAAATACAATCAGTCTTAAGTTTTCTGCGGCCACGTCATCTGCCCCGGCCAGCGTGGAGATAGAGAGATGGCGCTGCACGCGGCGCAGTGATGAGAGCTTTCCAGGAGGTGTGGGCTGATTCTTGTTATCTGCTGCTCAGGAATACAGGAAGAGTTTGTAATTGCATAATTGAATGCTGCAGAGATTTTTATGTAACAGTGCATTGCTTATTAATATGATACTGGTGTAGGATGTGGAGATCCTTAAAAGTGGGAGTGATGGTGAACCTCTGCAGCATCTGGGCTGCCGGTGTAGCACTGGAGGTCACCTACTGGAAGTGTTTAGCACTGGGTACTGTTTTCACCGTTACTAAGCAAAGTGCCTCTCAGCTGAGGTCACTGCTGGCCTGAGCTGCGTCCCTTCAAACCAGGCTGGGGTGAGCTCTTCAGAGGAACACTTGTGGTCCCTTGAGTTGTGGTCAGGCACACTGGATGTGAACCGGGAATAACACCGCCACCGTCAGAGGAACGAAAAGGGGGCAAGAGCCTCCTTTTTGATTAGCCGGTTAGCTAAAATGGCTAACAGCACAGCTATTTACAGGTAATATTTCAGCTAGCAAACTACATTTCACCTGATAGAGAGCTTAGTGTTTTTAACTTTATTCTATTATTGAATTCATTTCAATATAAGTCCACATGTGAAAACAGCCAAAGTTAATACTATATAGCTACATATTTCTTTCTGTTGGCCAGAACTAAAGTTGTGCTTAATTTTAGCTAGCTAACGTAAGCTAGCCACACTGGTGATTTTTGGGCTGCTGCACCAACCTTCATCAAAAATTATTTAGAGATTATTTTAGTCCATTTAAATAAAAGCACACATGTTCTACGGTTAACTTCAAGTTAATATTCTTTATTATATATCTAATATTCTTTACTTTATTTGTGTTCAACTACCTGAGCTTAAGTTAACCTTTTGTAGGCTGCAGCTGGTAATGTGATTACACACCTAAATCTCCAGCCTGTTGCCACTTTGGACTGACAGCACACTGACACAAGCTGTTGAGCGGGTGAATTCATGTCTCATTAAGGAATACAGTCCACATTTCCCTCTCTATACCTCTCTCTCTTTCCCTCCCTCTCCCGTCTCTTCCTCGCCCCCCTCATCCCTACCACATGCCTTTGTTAGTTTATAATGAATGAAAGTATGAAAACTTGTTCACAGAGGATGGCGATGGCTGCTGTCAAGCCTGGAATTTATAAACGCTCTCAACGCCAGCATTCCCAGTGATGTCATGCCTGACATTCCCAGAGAAGAGGGAAAAAAAACGCTGCAGGGCTGCCGCTTTGTGTGTGTGATTTCGTGTTCCTCGGAGCATGGGTGATGGTAGTCGGAGGCCGTGGGAAAGGCAGTCACCTACACCCACTCACGCACACACACACACACACACACACACACACACCCAGCACATAGGCAGTCAGTGGCAGGACAGGGTTGTGTCTCCTCAGACGGAGGGGACGAAGGGTAAATAAGCAGTCTGTGAAGGGATCTTATTCTTGCTCGCTTGCTTGTTTTCTCTCCTCTGTCCTTGTTTAGCTCAGTAAATAGGCTCCCATCCTCCCCTGCATGCTGCTCACTCACACACACACACACACACACACACACACACACACACACAGTGCGCCATGCTGCCTCAGGCCACAGGGAAGCATGCAGTGCAGTAATGTGTGTAGAGATGGAGATCTAATAGCCGGGCCCTGATGGTGTTGTGCTGCGTGTGCGCTCGCAAAACAAAACCATGGTGCTTGTTTTCTCAATTGACTGTTTATCTCTGATGCAAGCTGCTCGGTTCATTGGAAAACTGCCAATTTCAGCCTTAAATGATCATTTCTCAACACGACTGAAGAGCTCCACAGGTGATTCAGTGCCACTTGTCCCCAGTGCAGTTTCTTTGATTCAGGGAATTTGTGTAACAACTTTATCTGCACTGAGGATGGTATTATCATTTTGTCCCTCGAACACAAGGAAACTTTCAGGACGTTAGACCTAAAGACTAGGTGTCCTGTTTACATATTTCCTGCAGCGCTAATAAATAGTAAACTTCATAATTGCCTGCCAGCTGTCATTAGTGAGTGAACAGGGATGTTTGTACAAAGATGTTTGTTACATAGTGTGAGAAGAAAATGGCTCCATCATGCATTATTCAGATGTGCACTGGATCAGTCCGGGAGAAGACAACGAGCAAAAATGTGAATATTAAAGCATTAAAACTATTAGCACGGGCCTCTACTCAACCACGTCTCTTCTTCCCTCTTTCCTGCAGGAGCGGATCTTCCTAACAGTGTCCAACTACATCTTCACCGCGATCTTTGTGGCTGAGATGACCATAAAGGTGAGACACTGACAGTTTAGATTGTAAAACCTCTCAGTGATAGTCCCCATGGTTTCCTTTCTCAAGCCCAGTGCAAATCTTTTTGAGAGATGTTGGTCATTTTAGACATGTCCTATGTTTCCTGGCCTGTGTCTACTTTTGGTTATCATTTAAAAGGTACGTGATTGTTTTGCATTCTTCCACGCAGCCATCACTGACTTCTGTTCTCACTCACCCCCGTTGACATCAGCTCTTATGCCACAAAATCTTTGGCCAGATGAGGATTTTCTGGTACCATACCTCATCGTTCGTCTCCAGCTCTGATAGAAACAAGATGAAACATCTGTGTTCACTCACAATGTAAAAATTTTGCATAAGATGGAGAAACCCGAGCCAGACTCCCAGCACCGCTCAGACACAAAGCCACAGAGAAAATACAGAGTCTGCCTGATTCTCACATGCACCATAAGCCCCAACAGCACAAAAGAAAACAGAGTTCAGAGTGAGGAAAAGGAGGAAGAGAATGAGAGATTGTGACCCAAACAGACAGTGAACACACACAATGCGTGCTCACGCTCTCAGGGCTGTTTCGTAATGTGAAGCGGAGGATTGTCTCGCCAGTATTCAAATGGTGCGGCTTTGAATGGAGGTCCATGCAGGCGTGGGCAGGAGCGAGCGGAGGCAGAGGGGAGGAAAGTTCATGGGTGTCACTCATTCAGAGCCTCTGTCTCTATTTTTGGTCCCTGTGCGATTGGCGGGCTCACAAATGTAGGGCAGACACACACACACACACACACACACACATTCATATTAAGTGTTATGATTGGCTCGTCACTGACCATGTCGCCACATCAAAATTTTAGGAGCTATTTAATTCAGCCTTTATTAATTAATATGAATTAATTAGTTTGGTGAAAGAACTAAAAGATCTTTGACCTGCATAAATTCAAGATTCAAGATTTTTATTATCATGTGCAAAACAATTACATTGAGCAGTCGCTGGCAATGAAATTCTCTTGCTCACTTAAATAATGCTCAAAAATATTCAGAAAAAGAAAAAAGAAAAACAGATACAGAACTGAATATCAATAATAAACTGAAGTAATAAAATAAAATATTGACCTAAAATAGAAATTCTCAAAATAAATATCTCAAAATGAAGATAATTTACAAAGAATATAGAAAATACTGTTAGAGAAAATGTCAGAATACTCCATTTTAAAGATTACATTGTTTAATTTCGATTACAAATGATATTGTATGTTGTAAAAAGTATAATATTTCGAATGAACAACTTTATTAATCCAGAAGGAAATTGTGTTGCCAGAGTACAGTAATAAATAATAATAATAATAATTGTCTAAAAAAATAACAGGAAAATAACAACATAAATATAAAGTTAAGCCTCTTTGATGATTCCCTGCCTCATTATTCATATACAGTGTGTGGTGTTATGCTGATTAGCATTGGCTGATGCTCATCATCTTCTATTCATCCTTCTCTCCTCCTCATCTCCGTAGTTACAATATGTGTTTAGAAATGTATAAGATAAAGAATTGTTGTCTTGGCCTGATTTAACAAGGTTGATCTAAAAAAAAAAAACAATATAAAAAAATCATAGCCAGCCACTCTTTGTTATGGAATGCAAATTGCTTTATGGGCAGAATAAATGATGAGTGGAGCCTATAGAATTAGAAATGAGGTTTTGAGAAGCTTGCAGTTTTTATGATCTTCACTGCCAAGTTTGGAGTAAACAATCGCTCTGCAAAGTCAATAAGCTGTGCATATAGGACATTAAGCATCGACTCATAATAAATACAAAAGTGGCTTCATAACGAATAAATCTGCAAATGCGCAGAACGAAACGAAATAGATGTTGAATTACTGACTCATGTATAATTCTGTTCCACTTAATGTACATTTGGATATTATATTTTTAAACATATCCCATCCACACTGATGCTGCAGCAGTTCTCCCTTTCTGTTATCTGCTATGTCTGTAACATACAGTAACAGCACTCCTACAAGTTCTTGTATGTTGTCCCATTTGTATCCAGATTGTAGCTTTGGGCTGGTGTTTCGGGGACAAGGCCTACCTGAGGAGCAGCTGGAACATTCTGGACGGCATGCTGGTGATGATTTCTGTCATTGACATCCTGGTGTCGTTCATTTCCAATTCTGGTACCAAGATCCTGGGAATGCTCCGAGTGCTGAGGCTGCTGAGGACCCTAAGGCCGCTACGGTAAGTGGCTCTCCCAGGACGGAGAAATTTATAGACAAACAAAAGCACGAGGAGGACAGACAGTCACCCCTGAGACTGCTGATAACAATCATAAAATAAAGTCTTATCTCTCGTGTAATACCATCTTATACAAACCAGGAGCTGGACATGCTTAGTGAGAAATATCAAAAGGCCAGCACCAACCTGGCATCATATATATATAAACACATATATATAGGTTTAAATCTCTCCATTCCCCAGACTCATGGGATGATAAAAGCGCCTGAAGTGGATGTTTTGTTTCAGGATGGAGGTGGAAGCTCAGCTCTGACACAAGCCACCTTTTGGAGCTTTTTGGAGATGTGTGTGTGTGTATTTTTGTATGTGTGTGTGGAGTGGAGGCATTTATTTTAGCGTGCATTCATGCGTGTGATATTGTCACCGTGTACACAATTGCTCAGTTATGTTTATTTGGGCGGAAATAAGGCGGATATCACCAATTTGGAGACTGTATTTGTACTTACATCTACAAATATGTGTTTGTGTGTGAGAGAGAGAGAGAGGGAGCGAGGGAGAGAAACAAAAACAAAATCAGGAATGTGTGTTTTTTTATCATTAATATCAGGATCTTCGTGTGTGTGCATAGCCTCGGTGTGTGTTTGCGTGTGTGCCATTTGCATGTGTGTGGTGTCACGCTTGACTTGGCTCGCAGCCGCATGCCTGGTGTCTCATCTCGTGAAGGGGAGTTCTTCAGGCTTTGCCCTCTCTTGAATATTTATTGCAGTTCTCAGGAAGAGCACGAAAAATCAAATATTCATTTTCATCCTGCCAAAATTACCCACTAAACGTCGCTGATCTTCTCTGTCTGTTTTTTTTTCTTTTCTCGTTTTTTTAACTTTCACCTTTGACATGAAAGTGAAATCTTCTTTAGCTCTTGCTGCCTTCAAAGTGTTACTTTCTTCTTTGAGGTGATACTGTAATATTTATGTGAATGAGGAGGCGCTAGTTTTTTTATTCATATATATATTATATATATATTTGTGTGCATTTGCATTTGTATGCACACTCTTTATGAGCACTCATCATAACAAGCTATTAAGAACGGTGAGTAGAGACTGTGCCACTTAGCAGGGTTTATGTTATAGTATGATTCCAGCTTACTACTTCTAGGCCATCGTTCTTGTGAACAGCCCTGAGAGTAATTATAGAGAGTAATTATTGCAATCTCTTCAAGTTGTCTAAAAAGTCAAACAGGGGAGAAACATAAGCAGTCAGATAATCGCACAGGTTTTGAATAAAAGCCCCAGTTTAGTCCATCTTATTTACAAGATGTCCAAAATGTCCACTGTGAACATCTCTCTTTGATCTGCCATCCTGACTCCACTGCACTCCAGCTCATGTAGAACAGATAATTACGTATATATATATAAAATATGAGCAGTATCAATGTTTGACGTCCAGAGTCTGACCTGGTCAGTCCCCACAAACATCCAGCTCTGCACAGCAGCGAGTCATGATGATAATCTCCCCATATAGGAGAGCTCGGAGCCCACACGTCAGTTCAGGGACGGAGGGGGGTCTTTTGAAATGCTACAGGATCAGCAGCAGACCCTGAGCACGCTTTTCAAGCAACATTTCAGAATGTGGTTTGGTTGCCAGTGTGGCGCACAGTTAGTTAAAAACACTGGCACGCTGATCACTTACATGTGAAGTATTAATGTGACATTACAGAGTGCACTCGCTGTCAAACAAGGAGCTTTTTAATTAGATCTGGTGCAACTGTGACAAACTGAGCACTTGAAAGGAGTACCTGATTCAGACTGCTGCTGAAGCCTCTGTCTCCAAGTCATTCTGCTGTTTGCCCCTGTTTGCTATTTAATCCCCTGAGGGCAGCCGGGCTGAGGCTGTATTAATGTCGAGTAGGGAAGGTTTTAAAGTCAGATTAGAAAATATGTAGCAATTACAGAAGGAAATTGGACAAATTTGAAGTTTGGGTGAAATATTCGCGGGAGCAAAGGGCAACCATTTCTCCAGGGAGGGACGTCTTCAGTTTGAGAAAGATGCAAAATGGCATAGAGAGAAATGGGATTAGGCAGACTATACGAAGACAGGAAGAGAGTGAGTGAGGGAGAAACAGGAGAGGATGGAAAGAAAAAGAGAAGAAGAAGAAAGAGGAAGAAGCTGAGCTCGGTAGCGCTGCTTTATCCTCCCCTGTGGCTGCAGATGAGTTACAGGAAAGCAATGCTGTAAAATCATTTTTAAGGTAGTTATTAACTCTAAATCCAAAAGGAGGAGCACAGCATTAAAGGCTATAGCATATTAAGCTATTAGTGCGCTGCTGTGGGTACACTGTATGTCTTGGTAATAGTACTGCAGGTACTTTACACCCTGTTGGAGATCATTTAGTGTGAGTGGAAATACTGCTTGTGTTCCATTAAAGCCTTGTTTCAGAGAACCAACATATCTTTGTGGACCGCAGTGTTTTTGGAATCATGATGGTGCGACAAGTGCATCTTTAAAAGTAAACACAAAGCTCATCTTTTGTTATTAAAAGACTGGGTCTGTCTGTCAGATTTTTGCCACATTATTAAGGTCTGGAGACTGATTTACACACCTAGAACTGCCTCTGGAAAAATAAAAGCTGTAAAGAAATAATCTACTTTTGACAGAGTTCTGAAATGTGTCTTCATCTCATAGCTATAATCTGAAGACCTAAACATAATAAGGGGACATGTCATGTCCCCAAAGCTGGCTAAGTTAGAAAAAAAGTATCTTTTCCTCATTTTGGCCTGTCATACTCACTGTAGGTGGTAGCTCAAACTCTGACAGATTTTCTGTCCTTGTGAACTTAACTGAAGAGTTGGCAAGAGCGGTCCTCTGAGGTTGTTGGCATTCTTGGTAGTGAGAAGCACCGTCTGACTCCCAAGCAGCCATCTCAGTGTGCCAGCAATGAAGCAAGTGCAGTCCCAGTAATAACTGCTGGGTGGTGGCTCTGAAAGCCTATAGCTTAAATATTTAGCTCAGGTTCACCTCTTTTCTTCAGACCTTACAGTGCTTTTTAAAAATGCCTCATAAGGTCTAAAGAGAACAGCCTCTCTCTCAGCTGTGATGGTTCCCTGCTGTACTCAGGGACCACTAATACTTGCCAACATTTGGACTTGCTAAGATAATGGTGATTTGAAAAACCAGCTTCAAAACTAACAACAAAGCAACAAAATAGCTCTCTTAGGAAGATAAAACTAAACTGCAGCAAAGCATTATCTCTTCTAAAAGCCTGTTTAGTTGATGTACTCATTTAAAAAATGTATATTAAAATTGAATGTA
>JBAJHX010000024.1:13314087-13342708 GCA_037176925.1 Amniataba percoides | reverse complement strand
TATATATATGTATATGTGTGTATATGTATACATATGCTGATACTATGCTTTGAGGCGACTGGCATTTAATTTAATCATTTAATCATTTCCAGTTTCTTTTCTTCTTTTATTTCTTTTAACATCTATATGGGAATGCAAGGATCAATAAACAGCATTTCTAATTTTAATGTTATGTTAGATCATCAATATATTGCAATGTATGCAGTCATGAACTTCACATAGTTACAGATAGCAAGAACATCCCACTTCAAACTGAATTCACTTATTTGACAGCATCAGGCTTATCACAGGTTGAATAATTTAGTTTGTTAATTATTAATAAAGAACATCTGTGTTTTTCTTCCCAGCTCTTTAAGGGGAAATTCTTCGTTTGTGAAGGAGAACATGTAAAAAACATCACCAACAAGTCAGACTGTTTGCAGGCCAACTACAAATGGGTCAGACACAAGTACAACTTTGACAACCTGGGACAGGTGAGGCTGCAGCAGTGCCAAGATTTCAAACCAACAAATGCATAAACAAATATTCAATGTTCACTGTCAAGTTTTTGCAAGCCTACAGTTGCATGTATTTCTGTCTCACCCCTGTCTTTTGTTTCTGCACATCAGGCTTTGATGTCTCTGTTTGTTCTGGCATCAAAAGACGGCTGGGTGGATATTATGTACGACGGACTAGACGCTGTAGGGGTTGACCAACAGGTAAATCCATTGAGACTCACCTACACATACATCTGTACACAGAACATGCACACATGTAAAATATGTTCAGAACACATAACATATGAATCTGTTTGTTTAAAAACATGTACTGATACTACCTGTTAGCTTGTCAGAATTCACTATGTACATACAGTAAAAGGGACCTCCTGTGTATCCTGTGTATGTTTCAGCCAAAAATGAACTACAACCCGTGGATGCTGCTGTACTTCATCTCCTTCCTGCTGATCGTGGCTTTCTTCGTGCTCAACATGTTCGTGGGCGTGGTGGTGGAGAACTTCCACAAGTGCCGGCGCCACCAGGAGGCCGAGGAGGCCAAGCGCAGGGAGGAGAAGAGACTGAAACGCATGGAGAAAAAGAGACGGAGTAAGGAGAAGGAGCTGGCTGGTCGGTAGTCTTTCCACATCTTTCTGAGTCCTGCTTGATTTGAGCCTGAGCCTTTTTTATTTTCTTTTTGCTGTTTGATTTGGTTTGGCCGAATCCGGACGAACGCAATTAGTGAGCTAGTTCCAACTACAGTTGCTACTCTGCGGTAGATCCCTCCCCTCTCCCCTTGACCATCCTCTTCGGCCTCCGGCTAGTTTTTGTTGCAGTCTGGTGATCACCTATTCTGGCTCTGCAGACTCTACTACAGACTGTGGAGGCTCTTCTTCAACTCCAGCAACAAATTGATCCAGCTGGATGTTGAGAAAAGCTTCCATAATCGGCCGGTTTGCAGAGTTAGGACAGCTGACCGCTGGTGTTAGCCCCCTCCTACCTTTCCCCCTCCCCTACCTTGCCTGGTCTACCGTAGACGCCGTGCTTGGGATGGCCCCTTGGAGCATGCCCAGTGAGTGCTGACAGACGGGGCTTGCATGGTGGTGGGTATACAGAGCTAGAGGGAGGGGGAGTTGTTGAACATTTAATCACCCTAAAAAGAAAACGAGACGACCCCCCTCCCTTCCCCTCTTCTGCATGTGGTTTAGTACAGCCGCAGGGGCAGGGATAGACTAAAATCTGGAGGAAAATAAAGAGTCTCCCCTTAGTTTTCTCGTAGCTAAGATCTGAGATCACTTTGGGTGAGATTTGTAGGAGGTAGCACTAATTCCTGCCTGTTCCCCCTCCCCTCCGGCTGTATAGGAGTTGGTGACAAACTGCTTGGTTTGTTTTTTATTCTTTCCACTGCCTCCTACACTTAAAAAAACACAAGTGCTAGCATCTGCTAGCATTAGACTTTTTGTGAATTTAGTGCCCATGCTGACAGTATTTTAAGCTCTTAATCCTAAGGCACTTTCTTTTTACATTTCTACAAGGAGGAGTGGACACTATTGGTTTTATAATGCTGAAAAAATCCCTTTGTTTCCGTCCATATGACATTTTATTTGACAATAGGAATGTTTTCCTTTTGACTCTTGAGAAATACAGATGGAAATTGATCTTCCTTTTTCAGGAGGTGTCTGCCAAGGGTATCCGACCAATCGAGAACCTCTCCCAGACCCTTGCACACTCGGTCTAACACACATACACTTTACGTCTCAAGAGGCCCTGCCCTTTTTCTTGAAAGCACACAAAACCTTCCATATTTCTCAGTTCGTTTCCCTGTTTTTTGATTTTTCTTTTTTGAATTTTTTTCTTGAGAAGTTGGTCTTTTTTCTGGCTTGCTATTTTTTTTGCCAGGAAACCTTTTTTTATACTGTTGTGCTGTTTAAGATGAAAACAGGGTTAGATGTTGGTTTATTAGGAAAACAGCAACACAAAAAGGCAAAGTTGCTCGCAGAAAGAAACAGCTCACTGGTGTAGCTCCGTAGAATAGTTTGTAAGGTGGTTGTAAAGGTCTGCTTTGGTTTGAGAACTTTGGTCTGAAGGTCGACGGCTTCCTGATCGTTCCAAACGAAAAAGTGTTAATCCAAAGATCTGGACTCAGAATCACTGGAAAGACAAAACGTAGGAACATAAACCAGCTTAATCTGTCATCGCTTCCTTCTGGCCTTACTCCATCCCTCTTTCCCTCTTTCTCTCTCTTTGACTCTCTCCTGTCTCTAACTCTCAGTCATCCTTCCTTCCTTGCTGTCTTCTGCTTCTCCCTGACTAACACGGTCTCATTCCTCTAGATTTATTGGTTCCGGGGGTGAGTTGGGCCCTCTCTGAAGGCACTTTGAAAGGTACAGAGTTTCCAGCATGTTCTGTGTGTCCCCTTTAAACCCCCCACCACCACCGACCACGACCACCCACCATGGTGGCTAGGGTTCTAAGTTCAATGATCACGGGAGGTAGGGCCCCATCCCGCGTCCCCGCCCCCCTGCCTCTCTCCCATCAGCCCTCAGTCCGCTGGACATGCTGTTACCTGTTTTCTCTGTCGTGGCTTTGTCTTTCACAGCTCTTCCACGCCGTCCGCGATCCATCCACAGTCCACAGCAATGCACCGCTGCACCACCACCACCACAAAAGAAGACTCTTGTGTAGTTAGGTTGGCTTGGAAACTGAGGCGGAGACATGGTGAAACGAGGGGAGAGTAGACATTTAATGTAGATGTTTAAAGAACAATTCCACCGTATTATTTCTTTTTCTTTTTTTTTGTAACATCTTGGGACTCGCTTTCATTCGACGGCCATCTTTAATGTTGGTTGTGACTATATTGTCTTCCCCAAACAAAAGATCTGGAACATGATGATCTGCTACGGCAACGTGTGACAGCAAGGGGCATTCGCAGTAAGACTGTCAGACAACATTGTCAAATTAGCACTAAACATGAAGTAGCTCAGTGTTGCATGTAATTAGTCATAAAACCTAGTGTTGGCCAAAGAGAAATGTCTACTTCATGGTGGTGTTTTTTCATGCTAGATGAAATGCCAGGGTATCACCAAAGTCTTTAGGACTGATTGTAATAATTCTTTGAATTCAGTACCAGAGATTAGACAGCTTCATCAGGTTGTACGAGGGGCCATCGCGGATGAACACATTCTCTCTGTTGCTAACAGTCTCTAATGACATCCTCTATCAAAGGTCACTTGCCTCTATTAAAGGGCATTGAACCACATAAATTCAATCAAGGACATTCTGTTATTTTCCCATTCAGTGTGTGCTTGACTTACAAGCTTAATTTAAGACACCCGGTGCCAAAATATGTAAATGTGTTCGCAGTAAATTAAACTGCAACAAACTCTAACTAGTTTTTCTCGCTGCAGTCCCCACAGCTTAGGCTCTGCATAGCTTGTTCTGCCAAATGGCTCTTCGGCAGAAAACTTATTAAGCCATGATCTAAAATAGAAATAAGGCTCTTGCCAAACTGCATAAATTTATCTGGAACTAATGGCTGACACGCCCTGTACAAAGGTCACTGAAATACAGGTTGTTATTAAGCAAGACTACAGCAGGTTTGTTAACAGCAGTTGGCTCTTGTTGGGCATAAAGGTCATCTCAGGGCTGTCTGACCACTCCGATGGGTTTGCTGTGGCAACTTGTTTCCATGGCAATATGGTTAAGGTGTTGTTATGTTAGCGGGGAGCTGCATAGAGGTGTGTAAGATAATGATGACCCCTTCTCTAGCTCCCGCATCATGAGAGCATTTGCACGTGTGTGCTTGTGTCATTGTTTGCACATACCTTAACAGGTGTTGTAATTTTTGTTAAATAGGGTCACATTCCTTGAAGGTAGGCTAGACTGTGCTAGATTGTATCATTGTGTGTGTGTGTGTGTGTGTGTGTGTGTGTGTGTGCATACGCGAGTGTGTCAGGGAGCAGATGGTTGCAGAACAGGTTGTAAAATATGCAGGAGCAGCTCTCGTCTCCAAATCCCCTCTCCTCTCAGTCTGGATGACTGTCTGAGAGGCGAGCAGGACCCCGACACCCCTTTGTTGATCCTATGCGGCATTTCACTGCTCGCGGTATTTTGATATTTTTACCCAAAGGTAATTACAGGAGTGCCAAGAGTACAAAATACACACATAAAATACGGCGTCCACACGGTGTGTTATTTGTGGACGTGTGTCAGGACCGTCCACACTCAGAGAGCAAGGTGTTTGTCTGTGTGTGTGGGCGTGCATGCGTGTCACACACATCGTTTGTGTGCGAGCGTGTGGACTCTTATCTTTAGCTTGCACTGCTCTGGAGCAGCCTTTTCTGGAGGCTAGGAGGAGGAGAAGAACAAAGAGAGGAGAGAAGATGATGGAGTAGGTGCATTAAGATTTTGACTGAAGGGGAGTGAGGAGGAGAGGAGATACAAGGGGGTGGAGAGGTGGTAGAATTATGCAAATACACATGCGTAATAAATGCACACACAACTATGAAAAGTTCGATTGAAATGTAACTGCATAATTATAGACATGCATTAGAAATACACATTAGAGTTGTGTACTTGAGTAAAAAAAAAGACAAATTAACTGAAAAGAAGCTTTGGATTATATCCTAATGTCAGCTGAAGGAAAGAGCTTTGAGGTTGAAGGAAATGGTGGTCATCATGTAGACGTAAAAAAAAAAGTAAAATCTCAACTATACACAAAGGTAGACTTCCTCTTTTACATAATGAGCAACACATACACACATTCAGGGCGGCACTAGCTCTCTGCAGGGTCAATGAGAAGTGTTGCCCCGTTTGAGTCGTTGAGTCAGCGGCTTGTGACAGACACATCAGGAGGAGCTCCAGTACACTGCGCATTGTAAATATAGTTTTGTATTATTTCCTCCCTGTTCCACCCTCACTGAGCTATCAAACAGTAGCATGCTGGATATTTTGACAGACAGCAGCTTGTATCAGGGTAATGATGCTCTCAGTGTTTCTGCACTAGTCTATAGGCTGCTGTGTGCTGCAGTAGTGGAATAGACACTGTTGTGGCAGTTTCTCAGAAGTCTATCATTCAACAACTCTATATACCTCTTGCAGCCTGTATTTGATATGCATTTATTACAACCAGTGTTTGAAACATATAGATTTTATCACCACATATTGGGTAACCTATGAATTACTCACTTGCACAACCAATTTTCAGTATGTTATTCTATGAACAGTGTTTGTAATGAATTCATTCATTAATTATTCATCTAAAAAATGTCAAAGTAAGGACAGTGTCCATTGCCTCGCAATTGACTTTTTCATTTTCCTTTCTGAAAAAATACCTTAAAATTTCTGCCATAGCTGATATAAGACAGGTAAAAACTTCATCCTTCATCCTTACACTGGAGAACTTAACTTCACATTACTTTGGCAACATTTGATCCTCACTGGCAAACAGCTACCAAACTAACCCTGTTTCCTAGAAATTATGTTTATGAACTACTTATTTGTTTTGCCATTTAACATTTTGTGGGAAGTGTAATTGCTGTCAGGATTGTATTTCTTTGGAATGTTTTTTTTTTTTTTTTGCGACATGTTGTTGTTGTACGACACAGAAGTCGAAGGCGGATAGTCAGGGGCCGATGGTGGGTGTACTAAAATGCAACACTTTGACGCTGGAGACCGTAGTTGTGTGTGGTTTGCTTCAAGGCAACACTATCACTTTCATTTAGGTTATGGATTTTGTTTTTGTTTTTTTATGTTAACCCCTTCATGCCAAACGTATCATATTTGATACATGACCTCAACACCACCAGTTTAATATTTTATTTCCTGAATATACCTGATGTACACTGGAGATCAAAATTAGAGAACAATTTATAAACAACTGATTTTTTCTGAATCAATGTCATTGTCAGAGCTCAACAGTTGATGAACTTTTTGTCATGTCTATACCATGCCACTAGAACACTTTGTCCATAGCACTTTGTCCTTAGCACGTTTTCTACAGCAACTCTCATGAGTGTGTTACTCTAAAGCTTTCTCTAAATTTGGGGTACTTGGGTACTTGTTAGGGTGAAGGAAAAGGCTAACATTGGCTGTTTTGGTGAGCGAGAGAGAGAGTTATTGTGACTTCAGTTCTGCATAATGTGCCAGTAGATGTGTAATAAAATCTAAAAAGCAAAGAGGCCTGGAAAAGTTGACCAACAAGAAGGCCTACTGAGTCAATAAAAGATAATGACTACCGTATTTTTCGGACTATAAGGCGCACTTAAAATCCTTACATTTTCTCAAAAATCAACAGTGCGCTTTATAATCTGGTGCGCCTTACGTATGAATTCTGGTTGTGCTTACTGACCTCGAACTGATTTTATGTGGTACACGGCGCTCAAAAATCAGTCAAAATGTTTTAGTACGACTTTGGTAAGCTACGAAGCTGTGCTGCTTGATGGATTATTGGAGCATCACGGCCACCGTAGTCAGGAGCCTCGCGGAGTGATACGTACTGTGTGTAATGCGCCTTATAGTCCGGTGTGCCTTATATATGAAAAAAGATTGAAAATAGACTATTCATTGACAGTGCGCCTTATAATCCAGTGCACCCTATAATGCGGAAAATACAGTAACTGAATCTAGTCAAATTTAGTCAAGTCTAAGCACCACAGCCCAGTTGTTAAGAATTAAAAGTTAAAAAGCTTTACTGAGTTTAGTTTATATTCCATAATTGAAATATTTAATCTTTCACGTTTTCTACAGCAACTCTCATGACATTAATATTACTTTTGTTTTAATCTATCATCAGTGCATATGCATATTGCCTACTCGACTTTACTATTCTTCTCATAAAACATAAAACATTCCAGGGAAAAGGCTCTCCTCAAACATCATGTCCTGGCTACGGCTATGTTTAAGTCGTAATCCAGGTGCCATCATCGTTCCCTCAGAACATGTTTGCTGTAATATATAAAATATAACATATAAAAGTAAAAGATGCAGCCTTGTACGAGCTTCATTTTAAACGCTGCAGTGCAGGAAGTAAGTGGTGGAACAGGGACACATTAGTGTTGGCTCTGTACATAGTGCATAATTAATATGAAACAATCATTTAAAAGTAAAAGTACCAGCTTTTAACATTAATTTGAGGGTGTTACACCCACATTATAAACCAAGTGAGAGGAGTATAAATGTTGATGTCATCCAACACTTTTTAAAAGTTGTTTAGTTGGGTAAGATTTTTGGGCAGAGATAGCTGCTACAAAAATGAGTGTATTAGAAACAAACAGATAAAAAAAAGGAGAGCTAAGAATAGAGAGTGCGACTGACACATTCTCAAAGTCTGTCAACGGGGGGAGAACTTACGTAACCTGTAGTTTTCTGCAGCCTTTTCTGTGAATGTGAATGTTGTTGTTGTGAATATTATATGTTGCTTTGTGTTCTTATGGTAGAGGAGTTTGAATTTCTGATCGTTTGCTTGGATGCGTGCGTGCCATGCTCGCACTCCTATATAAGTCAGGCAGAGAGTTGTGGCTCTGCCATGTTAACAGATGGCCCTCGACTTCCCGAACAGGCTGAACAGATCAACACTGTAGCTCAAGCCGCTCTGTCTGGGTCAGCCCCCACATGAATTCACTCTACCATAACACTGTCATCACGCCTCACCTCAAACAGTCATCTTATCAAGGTGTGCATGGACAAAATAATGTGTACACCTCAAGCGGTGCAAACACACACAGGTGGGTGTGATTTCATAGTTACTATATATGTGTGTCACAATATGTGCATTGGTTTTTATTCCTTCTTTTCAGCTTGTCTGTGTTTAGTATGAGCTGCCATGTTTTTTGTGTTTTTTTTACCCTTGAATTGAATAATTTTGTTATTTTTGGCCACAGATGTCCCCCTCCCCACCCTCTGTTGGTGGTCTCACGTTGCTTTGGAAACTCACATGTTTAAGTGCTGATTGCCAGTGGTTCCAGGCAAAATAGTAGGCCCACATCTTTTATACTACTACGTCTTTAAGCGCAGTACAGGCTGGACCTGCAGTGATTCCTACAGCTCTCTGTAAATCAGCCTCCCACTCAGAGTCCAGCAACAGCTCCTCCCTGCTGTTTTTCCACTCACGGCTTCTGTATGTTACACAGCCAGTGACCGCAATCGAAGCACAACCTCAGAGGTTCCCCGTGGAGGTTTTTTAGTTAGATTTACATTCACTATTTCTCACCTAAACAGCAACAACTAAGTTGTGTGTTTCCTTGGGACTGAATAAAGGCGCTGAATGTATTTTCTTCTATCGTAAAACATTTGTAAATGTGTTTTCAGATAAATCTGAGAGCTACATTGTTTGCTTCCATGTTTTGCTTACCCGCAGTCTCTTTATTTGTGGTCTTTGTTTGCACATGGCGACATTTCATGGAACATTACCACCACCAACTGTAGATCAGTGGAATAGTGTGAAATCATCAGCAGGACTGCGCATCACATCTCCCACATACGAGTGCATCTCCACACACAAACTACTGACAAAACAGGCACTGTACTCCACAGCACCACCTTTAATCAGTGTTAAAAACTCACCCTATATGACAAAGGGAGGAAGTGATAGGAAGTGATTCCATCCTGCTGGCACTTCATTAACATCCCAGTCAGACAGCTAAAAGGCACCCAGTGTTCCTGATCACTAGAGCTAAAGCAGTATGGAGCAATGAGCGACTCCCCCTGCTGTCTGTGTTGTCCGTTCGCTCACACACGTGGCCCAGGTGATGCACATTCTTGCCGCTTGCTTCACATTGTTGTGTTGATCAGCAGCTATAACATGCCAAGCAACACAAAAATATATCGATAAATGCAGGGAAGAAGAAGACTGCAAGCCAACAAATGATATAAACAAGGCTATTAAAAAATGTTTTTTTTTTAAATGCTAGTAGTTGTAGTGCATTAGCACAATTTAACATTTTATTTTTGATGTTCAAATATTTCTTTTGAGATAACGTACTTTCCCATGAGGAATTTACATTATTTTGGATACACCCTGTGGGTGAGTTTGTTCCCACTTTCAGGTTAGAGGCCGTGGTAGAGTAAAGATGCAGCACAGTGCAATTTGGCTGACTTCAGTAATAGTAGCTTGATCTGTTGCCTGCTTTTAAAAATAAGCTGTTTTCAGTTCTGACACGCGTATTATGTAATATATTTACAAGAAGCTTTCAGTAAGGAATCATATTTTTCTCTGAAACACTTGTTTACTGAATACATTTCTCTATGCTTGTGCATTTCTTAATACAAATAATGAGTATATACATTGACCAAACCTTAAGAAGAAATAATACAAGTGATGAATTCGCAATTATTTTTATTATCATGTAATTACAGCGTGAAAAAAAATCTTCTTATATTAAACCTAATTACAATAATCCAATGGGATTATAGACTTCATCATAAAAAAATTGCTTTTTCAAACTTTAATAATCCCAAATGCAAGTCAGATTTACTTTGAGGTTCACTAAATGTTTCAACCTTTTGAACCTTTTTATTAGTCCACCAAAATATATGTAAATCTTAAACTAAGCCGCCTCATAATGTAAGTCTCTAAATCTCAGGTCAGTCAGTTTCAGAGTCAGTAAAAACAGAATAAGGCTTTAAACTTCTGTTTCAGATATAACAGTTTCCCCGTCTGTGAAAAGTGCACTTAGAGCTGTGCAGATAATGGAGTCAGCGGCTGATGTGGACAATGTGACCGTTGTATTCTCCATGTAGATTCATAAATCCTCATCACCTTGAGGTGGGTAAACAAAGTCGTTTCCTATGTTGTGGTGTTAATCTTTGTTGTCAGTACACGGCCAGCAGTCAACAACAAAACCAGGATAATAGGATCATCTCCTCACACATCGTTTACCCTGCCACCAAACACACACGCACACACACAGACATCCAAAAACATAAGTGTGGGTATTCGCAAAGCAGCTTGACATTCCATGAATAGCTGTTCTTCATCTATTAGCTCACACACAGAGACACACAAGCCAGCCGCTGCCAATCCCTAGCTGTATCTGGGTCAGAGCGAACAGAGATGAATCTAACGGAAGTTTCACATTGCCCCTTTTTCTTTCTTCTATTCCTCTGTTGTGGAGATGTAATTAATAACACCAGTCCTTTAGGGAGAGGGCGAATATGAGAGAGAGCGAGTGGGAGAGGGAAAAAAAAAAATCCCAGAGGGGAGGGGAACAGAGAGAGTGAGAGACGGTGACAAACCTTGGCAAAAAGTCTCAAAGATGCTGCTCGGGGGCGTGAAAGTTTGATGCCACAAGGTGTAGGTTGCGGTGTTAAGTGAAGTGTTAAATGTGATGAATCTTTCATAACTTTTGCGGGCTAGCAGCAACTGGAAGCCATGTTACTGCAACTGCTGGGGGGTGTGCCAGTGGGGTTGTGGCAAGGTTTCCTGATGTTATGTAGCCTACTTCGAATCCACCAACTGATGTCAGTATACTAACCTGTAATAGTAAAGTCAGAGTAACAAGATGAGGTATTAATGCTACCTCATCGAGTAAAACAGAGCTCATTCGCCTCCTAGAAACATTAAATGCACAAGTTCATCCATAAATCTGGAGGCATGAATGACTGATGATGGATATGTACTGGATAGGTGACAGCAGAAACTAATTGACTGTTAATATGCCCGAAAAGGAAAATCAAAAGTAATAGAATGAGTAATAAAGCTCATTAATTTCCACACAAGGCAATGTCCATTCATAATTGCTTAAACTGCTATGAAGGAACATACAGTAAATACTTAGTCTGACTGAAAAGCTGCGAGTAATGTGTGGGAGGAAAAACTGCCCCAACAACACTCGCTATGAATGTTTCATGCTGGAAACTTTCTCTATGAATATTTCATCCACAGAAATGTCAAGAAGAGAGCAGCACGGAGCAGAGTGGCAGACAGTCTCATATTGTAGCGCTGCCCTGCCACACTGAATGTAGTGATGAAAGAGACACGAGGCGGACTTGAATTTTCCTTTATTTCTCCCAGGCAGGGGAGTTCTCTATGCAGGGGTCCAGAACCAAAAGCTGCTTCTAAGCTTTTGTGTGCATACGTGCTGTATCCAAGAACAGGCCCTCTGTGCGTCAGTAGGATGTGTGATGGAATCAGGCTGAACGTGCTTCTGATTGTTGGACCGATTCTAGTTTTAATTTGGGCATCATAACTATCTGGGTTGGCCTTCATCTGTTCGAGTCCAGGTCAGTTGCCGTTGGATGTTGCAGACAAAATATAAGGATTCAAATTAGAGTTGATTTGTCAGATGTTTAAGAGTGGAATCAGGACTGTCAGCATCATGTGGCAGGAGAAATGATACCAAGACATGCGAGAGACTCTGAGGTTTTTCTTAGGCATCTTGGTCTAGATGCTAAAGACACCATGCAACGCTAACATCCAGATGTTAAGCAGATACAAGGTTTGGCATGTTTGCCATCTTAATTTAGTGTATTATAATGCTTACATTAGCTAATTAACATTAAAGACAAAGTATAACTGATAAAGTACTGTGGTGTTCTGTGAGTGAGAATTATTAACCCATTTCTGAAGGTTTCAGTCCGCCTCAGGTCTCCCTGTAGAGTTTACAATCTGTCTTTTCCACTTTCTCATTTCTTCCCTTTTCATGTCTGCATCGATACAGGAAGGTTTTGGGGGGCTGACTGTAATCGTAGTTCAAATGATGTCCAGTGTGTTGTCATCTGCCAATCATTCAACATGCGCATCTATTTCACTGTTAAGGCTAAACAATCAGTGCCTGTTGGTGGAAATGTGTCTTTATGTGTGGGATGTAGGCTTCAGCAAAGTCTGCTCTCAAGTTTAGTGCCGAAAGACTTTTATTTGACAGAGTGAAATATTTGAGCCACTTTCTGTGTGGTTTATAGCTTTGAATGAGTTTGATACTGCCTTAACTGGACATCTTACTTGATGGGTTCAACAGACAGAAAAAAAGATTAAGATGTTAAATTAGACATTAAAAAGTCTTTAACTAAGGAACACTGAGAGAACAAAATTTCTTTTTTTTTTTTTTTTGAGCTTCCTCTTTACTGTGTAGTTGTTGAGGACTGTGTTGACATCATTGCCCTGGATGTATAAATGGGTTGAACAAAGGCAGAGAGGGTAAAAGGTGTCATAATACTGTTGAGAAGCTTCCCATCGGTCTGCACCTTGTCATCACTGTTATTCCTGTGACTCCGCCCTCCACTCACGCCGTCCAGTCGCTTGCCTTCACCATCCAGTCCGCCATTTCAATTGGTCCATCCTGCTCAAGTATGACTCAGAAAGAGGTGTGTCAGTCTACCATGTGAACCAGCACAATGTGTGTTAGTGTGTTAAAGAGTGTGGATGTGCTCTGTGTATGTGTGTGTGCGTGTGTGTGTGTGTGTGTCTGTGTGTTATCATGCCCTGTCATTTTGAATGATGTCATGTTTTCTTATTTCTTCGCCTCTTTTCTTCTGGACTCCTCAAATTTGCTCTGCTGCTCCTCTCTGTTATTCCAGTTTAATTCATCTCTCTTTTTTTTAGCATTTTTGTCTGTTTTTTCCCTGTCTATGTGTCTCTTTCTCTGTTTGATATTTAAGCAAGGCAGCAGAGCATTCGGGAATTCCAGTTAAATCCTTTTTTTATTGTTTTACAGTAACTGTTTATGTTGATGATTGTTTTTTGTTTAGACTCAGTGTTTGCCTGATTTCAAAATTGGACATCCAGTCCACGACCTTGAAGGTTGACACATTTTTCCTGGCAGACACTGAGTCTCGAGGTTTACTACTGAGCCATTCACCATGAAGGACAGGGGCATAAAAGCAGCAGCCGCATCCGACCAAACCGCTGCTTCTGAAATGTGAAAATATAAATGTTTCTCACTGACATCTTACTCATTTCCATCCACATCTTTTACCTTCAAAGTGCACTGTTGCTGCTTTTACGGCCCGTGCCCTGCTCTTCCTTTCACAGCCATTCTTTTTGTCATCCGGGATCAAACCTTTAAGTCCCTACATCTCCTCTATTCCCCTCAGCCATGCCAATGCACACCTTTCACTTAAATAGTCCTATCATCTGCAAAAAGTATGATAGAGTCGCCAAACCCATAGCGCCTTCATTAGACATTGAGAGGAGATCCAGAGAAGTGGAACTCCGATTGCACCGGTGAATCAAAGTCATAGCAGTGTCACGTGTTGTTTTGAGATTCATGGTCAGGGCCGCCTCCTCATCGCGGTAGCTGGCGCAGCATCCTGTCCACTCCACAACCTACTGCAGACACCCTCACGTGATCACCACATTCTGGACAGCTGTAGGTCCACCGTGTTCCAGACCCATTCTCTACACATCCAATCCAACCCAACCCGCGCTCACCCGCACGGTCACAGCTGAGCCGTCCCGCTGTGCTGTGCTGTTCTCGCTCATTGGTCCCACAACCAAGGACCCTTACTGTGTCTGTATTTCCCAACAAAGACCGCCTCGGAAATGTATTGATTATGTTTTGGAGCGTGGCCGCGTCCAAAAACAACTCCCAGGCCTAACCCTCCGGCCTTTCATGTCCTCATCCCTGAAGGTGAGTTGAGGGTCGGGTATCCACGAAGTGAAAGGTGAGTACACTGGAGGGCAAAAAAGAGGAAAAGGGGCTCTTGGGGTTGTTTTTGGACAGGGAATTATTTATGTCTTTTAGTTTTTCTTAACACTGTTTTACTTCTTGTCTGTCGGACCGCAGGCAGAATTTCAACAGAGGGTTTAGATGTCCTTACAGTCAGTGGAGTCACTCAGTGAAGCTAAATCTGAATGTCCACAGGATCCGGCTGCTTGGCATTCTGGTTGCACTGCGGCTCAGTCACAGTTCTGTCTCTGTTTCAGTGTCCACAGGAGAGAAATCGGAGAGTTTGTTCTTCAGCAGCCAATACAATATAATGTAATATAGTTTAGAATTCATATTGTAGTTTTGATGTTGATGTTGATGATGTTGTAATACACAGGTTTGCAGCTTATTTAGGCAACAAATGCTGTGTGGTTGAACTTTGATCAGATTAATTATTAGGCTACCCCATGCCTGAAGTAGCCTATGCCGGTAAAATTCATACACTTATAGTTTCTCTTAGTGTCAGTCCTCCATCCTGCCGTATGTCTCGCAGCATAACGGAGCTCTGGCAGAACAAGAGTAGACCTGCCCAGTGAGGGTCGGGGGCTGTGTGGCATTAAGAAGACGACCTTTTGTGGCCTGCTGTGATCACTCACTTTATATGTCAGTGATTTTATAATAATGATATAAATAAGGAGTTTATTAGTGCTGCAGCAGCTTGGAAATGACTGCTGGTTGACATATAGTATTTATGAGCCGTGATTAAATGGCTATTTTATACTGCGTTCCTTTGTCCAACAGGAGGAACAGGGGAAAAAATGCACGTTAGAACACCGATACTGTGAATTTGACTATTTAAGCACAGTAGTGGTGATGATGGAGATCAGGAGGGTGCAGAACAGGCTGAGAGTCAGCAGGTTGTGTCTGCACCACTCTTTGCCACATGATTGACTGTAATAGATGTCTGCCAAATCAAAAGAGGCTGAAAAGAAAAAGATGAAATAAGAAAACTGCCCCTTACCCCCCTTATTCCTTCTCTCTCAAAGTTCTTTACAAGAAAAACTTGTTTTGCTTTATAGGTGCTCTCAATAACAACTGAAATACATTATTAAAGGCTTATTTTAAGTCAACTGGCAATAAATATAGGCATTTATATACCTTCCCAAGTGAATGTCACACTTTAGAGATGCAAACTTCTCCAGCAAAAATAGACCTGGCACATAAAGATAGCAGAAAGAAAAAACCTGAGAGAGAGACTGGTCATGGAATCGGTGGTCAGTGCTACAGATTAATGTTAAAATAGCAGTGTATCATCTCCATCAGCCACGACGGAGCCGCAGTGTAACACAGCCGCATTCTGTGGATATTGACCTTTATCATGGAATGAAGTGCAGCATTGTAAAAATCTGTTCTGCTGAGACCCAACATGAACAGTCCGGCTTGTTTTTGTGGGTCACCTGAGAAAAAACACACCTTCATTACAAATTCTAGAAATTGTTTGCAGTGCAGTTATTTAACAAGCATAATGACATCTAAGCCCCCAGTGAAATGGTTGTCCTGGATGGTGTGTTTAATGTTCACAGACCTGGTGTCAGATATGAGGATGGAGATGCAGTGGGCGGGCATCGTGACCTGCACTGAGGCTCGCAGGTCGTGATCCCTCCGGGCCCTTGCACCCATCCTCGCTCCTTCTCAAAATGATGTCAGGGCTGAGAGACGAGGCTGCCACATCAGTGACGGAGGGGAGAGAAAAATGAAGAGAGAAAGGAGAGGGAGCAAAAGCGGCAGCTAAATCGTTTCCTCATCCCACCGGATATCTTTCTGTTGCCACCTTACTCAAAAACGAATCATTCCAACGCCATGCAGGAGCAGCACAAACGCCGTTCCTCATTAAGAGCAGCCCCTCTTCTTTTCTCTGCAGAGGTGAAAAGAGCAGTGGAAGTGAGTTCAGGAGAGTTGGGGCACCCGATGTAATTTAGCTTCCTAAACTTTTACCTTTTCTTCCCTCACTTCATTCCCTTCCCTCTCTAGAGACTAGTTGAGCTTTAGCCAAAAGGTTTCTGTCTCCTTGTTTCCATTTCTTCTCCCTTATACTTCAGGCTCTTGTTCAGGCTTGCCCTTTTTGCCCCTTCCATAACATTAAGGGCAATGCTTACTTACTTCCTGAAATTACATTTTTAAAGAGAGAGGGAACCAATCTATCCCATACCATACTAACTCTTCTTCTTGGCCCTGGCTTTAAGTAGGTCAGCAGATATACCTTGCTAGGAAAAGATAAAGCTCCACAAAACAACAGCGCCTTTCACAGCATATATGAATGCAGGCGTATAGAAAAGGAGGTGAAACAAATGGATTACTGAAATGTGTAAGTGTGTCTGTCTAGCCTAGCTCGCCATGCACCTGCAAACAGTAAGTAGAACAGAGTAAAAATAATGTTTGCTCATCCAAAAATGATGGAGGATCTTGTAAATGGGAACCCCCAGTGAATGAACCAAGCTGTTGCATCCTACAAGAGCTGTACCTAACCGCCCCTATTCAAAGAGATGTGCCCAGACTTACCCAAGATGTCTTAAACCTGCTTTATCACTGTCTACTTGGTGGGCTGTATGGTGAAAGTAGCTGACAAGATGAGGAAGTTGTTGTTGCAGAGACAGTTGCAGGGCCTGAGGTGTTGAAAAGCGAGGCAGGTGACTGAGTATGTCATCCTGTTTTAGTGCGTTTCATTTGAAAAGCCAGGCAAAGCACACCAGAAGCCACATTATTTTAGCTTTCTGGCACGCACATCTCCGTAGGAGCTCAGGAGCAGTCAAACTCCAACACTGGCTGCCCCGTGGTTCAGCCAGCACCACCAGTATCCAGGCTCATCTCCCCTATTGTCAATATCAATAATTACCAGCAGGCGCAAAATTAGCTCTCAGCAAAGATGACCCTGAACACAAATACAGAATAATTAAGTTGAAGGAACTCAGCAGAGTGCAAACCTCTGCCAAACCTCAACAACTCTTCAACCTGTAATGCTGCAGCCTTAACACCAACCAGCTATTTAGTGTAATCATTTATTTACTTTATTTCATTTTAGCCTTAATATTTGCCAGTTTCAAGCTGATTTTTATTAAAATATGCTTCCCTGTTTACTGAACTGCACCCAGCTTTGAGCTGTTGTTTGCTCTGTTTGTTGTAAAATCAACACTTCTTATCTGTATGTATGATTCTTCATTTCAGAAAACAAACACAAGTCACACAAGAATACAAGCTGCCAGACTCTGCCAGCTGTATTTCAACACATGATTAAAAATACTAACTGTTTAGGCAAGACAAAAACTGAAACAGAAACTGAAAGAGAGAATCCATTGTTACAAGTTAAAATTCTACAAATTACAGAAATTTACAGAAATTATCAATACCGAGCATCTAGAGAGCAGCTGATATTGGTGACTGATTGGAGTACAAGATAATAAAGGATAATTGCTAAACTTGAACATACTCCTGTTCTGAGCTGTCCATTGTCAGTAAGTATGCACCCAGTTGGGTTTATCTCAGGAGAACTTAAATCCCCAAAGATGCAGATATACATGTTAAACATCGGGATGGATGGGCACAGCATTAGCCTGTTCTGCGTACTCAACTCTCCTCTCTCTTATTCCTCGATCTGCGGGTGGAGTTTCTCCAATACGCAGAGGAGACCACTCTGTACATACTATGAACTGCACACACACGTACGCACTCTTGGGAACTGTATCAACCCAGCACAGCTGCAGCTGCGGCGGCACACCTGGGCTAATTGGGCAGAGCGGGAGAGCTCACAACACCCAGAGGACTTCTGAGTGTGTATCGTGTGTGTGTGTGTGTGTCGCTCCCTTTCCCATGTGTGACCTAGAGCCTCTCCTTCACTGATGAAGTGATAAGGTGATAGATAGCGCAAGCCTCCTCTCTCTTCCTCATCCCAATTCCCGGCCCATCCATCCATCCATCCTCTACGGATGGAGGAAAGAGGTGAGCAGAGTGATGGATGTGTATGGGAAAACTTTTCTCCTGCGTTACCTTCTTTTCCTGAGAGGAGGGAAGTGAAAGGAATAAGGGGAGGCTGAGTCACCTGATGATCAGAGAGACAGAGGGAGAGATTTCCAGACAGAAATATCCTGACAGCAGCCTCCTCCTCCTCCGTACACACACACACACTGAGCACTGCTGTTTATCTCCCATCAGTCTCACTCAGGGGAGAGTTCATTTAAATAATTGTTGATCAGAGGAGAGGAGATTTGATTTGATTAGACATGACTGCAGACCACAGGAGGCCATGGCTGGAGTCTCTCTCCCTCTCTGTCCATTATCTGATCTGCCTCCCCCTTTTTTAATCTCTTCACATCTCTCTTCACATATCTGTTGTTCTTAATACCATCTCCAGTGACTTTAACACATTATTGTGCTGTCGTGTTTCACTAACCACTTTTTTTCAAAGCAGCTCCGGTGGCTGCAGTCCTCAACACAGCAGGTCTACTGTACAGTGCCCCAGTATGTTACCTCCTATCTCACTTTATGAACGCCACCTCCCCCTCCTCCTCCCCCTCCTCCTCCTCATTACCCCGCTCCCTGCACCCCACCCCACCCCCACCACTTCCCACTTCCAACAGAAGCTCAGAGTAAGCCCTACTACTCCGATTACTCCCCCACTCGCCTGTTCATCCACAAGATGTGCACCAGCCACTACCTGGACCTGTTCCTCACCATCGTCATAGGGCTCAACGTCATCACCATGTCCATGGAGCACTACCAGCAGCCCAAGGTCAGGTCTGGGGGGGATGGTGGGGGAATGATGGGGTCCTCGCTTTAAATCATACTGCCTCAGTCCTACACTGACAGACTGATTCCTTCCTGTGTTACAGTGCAGTTAAAGTTAAAATGTCCTGTAGTCTGTAAATGTTTCAAAAACATTTTCACCTTTTTTTTTACTTGGAAATGATGTTTTAGACAATACTGAATGTTGGCACACAATATTGGCTATTAAAGGCTTTGTCCTGAAAAATATGTGTGTGATATGAGTGCCTATATTGGCCTTTAAAAGTGAATGTCATTGGAATATTAATTTTAATCTTCCGGGAACACCAGTTTTATCACCTCAGAGAACTTCAGACAGCGTCAGGTATACAAGCTGTGCCAATGATACTAAAATACCAACAATAATAACAATAATAATAATAAAGTTACATTTCAGAGCACCTAAACTCTTTATTTAATAAAGGGTAAGAAAAGGATAAGATTGGTAGAAAGGGAAATTAAAGTAAGATAAGAATTGTAAAATCCCTGTAAGAAAGGGTGAAGTGTGAAAGCGAGGTCAAAACAATAAAATATGAGCATATTCCACAGTCAATAAAAAAGAAAGCCATATTAAAAGGATTTAAAATAATGCTTCAAACTCTATAAATTCAAGGTAACCTGAGGTATGGCACATTTCACCCATCTGGTATCCCCAAAAGGTAATAGAGATGATATGTAGCATCCACATCAGGGTCTGGTATGGATACTTGAGATCTATACCCCATATGTTAATCGCCACCAGGCAGCTGTCACAGCTGGGATTTCTCTTTCACTCATTTTAAGAATATGTCTATTGCTTTAACATACTGTTGGCCAGCTGTTTGATGAGAGCCCTGAGGTGGAGGTAGAACAAAAGATGGGCGTGGGAGGTAAAGGTAAAATAGATAAAGAAATGCAGCATAAAGGAGAAGAGGAACCAGAATATGCAGTGAGGCTATAGGAAAGGTATCAATGTAGATGAGAGTGAGGTACTATGGGATGGAATACAAACTGGGACTAGCTGGGAGTCAACGTCTTGCCACCAGCGAGGATTTAGTGAAATCCTTGTTGACCACTGGTTTTCTCCCCATCTCGCTGCTAAAGGTCAGTTTTTACATGCAGATGGGCACTGTGAGCTCTCCCACAGGCAAAAAATGGACACTTTGATTCTAATGGCCTTTTCACGGGGAATGAGGGAGGGAGGAGCGCAGGGCGATGTGAGTGATCTATTAATGGAATGGCTAATTCTGGCCAAGAGGACAGAGTTGACAAAATGGGCCCTTTGGTATTTCATGCAAAGACTGTCAGTGCAAGGAAATTCTATATTTTCACAGCGGAAAACATTCACTGTAGAACGCTGTGCAGTGTAACAGAGTCAGGTTGAAATGTTTCCCTTTGAAAAGTAAAGGAGAAAAAAACAGCAACACAGTGAGATCATTGGTTCTCAGTGCAGTTTCAGCACATTTCATTAAATGAGTGGCAGTGAAACCCACAGTACACTCTGCTAAGATAACGCCAGGCTCGGCTACTGGCTCGTTAAGATGGATACTCGCAGTTTATTAATCTGTACTACATCTCTCACTCTCACATCCCCAGGAGCTGGACGAGGCGTTGAAGATCTGTAACTACATCTTCACCCTCATCTTTGTCCTGGAGTCTGTCTTCAAGCTGACGGCCTTTGGCTTCCGACGCTTCTTCAAAGACAAGTAAGCATTTTTTTTAAAAATACTACCATGCACCACAAAGTGACGTAATGACCTTTCCCAAACATCTTGGATGAAGATCAGACAGCAATCCTGAGTAAACATTTACCTCCCAGTTTAGGGTTTTGACATTTCAGTGGGCATGATATTGTAATAGATTGGTGATTAAAGGTACCGCTCTTTAACCTCTGAGTCATGTGGAAAATCTGAGGCAGCGTTCGAAGAGCTTAAATGAGCTTTTTCTAAGGTGCTCCAGTGGATGGTTCTCAGTGAGGCCAGTATGAATACAAACGGCCTCGTTAAACACCCATAAAACACGCAGCCTTAGATGATTTCATAGCTTTGAAATCCCTGGCTTCCCGCTGAAAACCGCACAATAATGCACAAACACAATCACCACACCACAAATGCATACTACCACACATCACATTTCAGCAAGCACACTAACTAACACACACACACTCAGTGGAGGCGTCGTGTTTTTGGACCACAGCTGACCACCAAGGGCTCCATGAACCATTATCCTTTTCACATTTGGCTGGCATCCAGTTAGTTATTGCCTCACTACACACTCGCTCACACACAGGTACACACACACACAGATAAACACAATGTTTAGCCAAGACCCAAAGTACCACTTTGAGAATCTCATTGAATTTTAAGTTGATTTTCTTGTTACTTCCATGGAAATGGACAAACCTGATTAGTATGACCACCTACCAATATCTTCACTGACTTTACACACCCATTTTGTTCCAGACATTTTGTTCAGTACACATTTATTGCACAGGGGCTGGAAAATTAGATTTGGTCCCAACACTTTGATGTCAAATCTAGTCACAGTATCTGGGAAAGATGTTAGCCTGCTGATCAGAGTGTGCCATATTTGTCTTAATGGTATACTAAAATGAAATGATACTATTGTTGGTTTTTTAATCTGCCTCATAACACTGAAATAGCCTGCACACTCCCATGCATCCAGGAAATGATCAGCCTCTAAATCTGAGGTTTATGTGATTAGTTAATTATGTATGACGAGAGTCTTTTTGTCTTTATTTTGCAATCTGTGGACCATTAAAGTGACACTTTAAAAAAAAATCTATCTTCTGAGGTTCAGACTTAAAAGGCTGTAAAAAGTTTGTAGTTTGCTTCTTCACGGAGCACTGCGGCTGTCAGCAGCTGTCAGTTACACTCAATTTCAGTGACAGGTTTTCACAGCAGAAAAAAGTTTCTAAGTGTCTGTAAGAACTTTATCAAACCACAAATGCAACATTTGCAAAGTACCAGTTGTCTGAAACCACTAATTAACACAATATATCTTGTCGCTGTGAGGTTGCCAGGCAGAGCGCAGGAAGTCACCGCGCCTGGCCAAGTAACAGTCTGGCACAACCCCCCCACCATACGGATTAAACAAACTAGATGTAACATGTTAATTAGTGAGCTTTAGCGGTGCTGGTAGGTGAATTTTGTTGCCTTTGTAGAGAGCCAGACTAGTTGTTTCTCCCTCTTTCCCGTCTTTATGCTAAGCTAACCACTTTTGGCTGTGGTATCAAACTTCATAACTAATTAATGGTTTTAAAAAAAAGCGAATAACGGAATTTCCCAAAACATCAACCTATTTATTTTAAGCCTAAATGGGAACTGGCATTTATACCTCATGCTTTGTTAAAGTTCTTTGGATAATGAGCAACTCCAATAATATAAAAACTTTATACAGATGTGCACTCGTAAAACCAAGAGCTAAGATTTGTGCATGCCAAAATGGAATTCAAACACTTTTGTGTCTCTATATTTGTGAATGGTGTTGGGGACAGGGGCAAAGCACAGACTTCTGGGCCTGTACATCGGCATACTCAGAGGTCCCTTCCCCATGATTTTAAATGTATTGTTACGAGCTATTTCAGGGTCCTTGCACATCTTTGGATCCTGTAAATTAGTGCCTTTTGTCGACCCCTGTCCTGCAGCCCCGGTCGAGGATGGCAGGTGCTGAAAGACGTCTGTTAGAATGAAGTGAACTGATTCTGACTCTCTTTTCTCAGTGTGGGCTCCTGTGTACTCTTAAGTGCAAGAGAAAACACACTTATCTGGTTTATTTGATCTAAAGTGATAAAGTGATTTTTTTAAGATCCATTTCTGCACATAAATGATCACATTTATCATTGGTTTCAGTGAAAGGAAATGATAGACGTCAGTGTTAGGGACTAATGAGAGAGTGTGTGTCTGTGTGTGTGTGTGTGTAGGTGGAACCAGCTGGACCTGGCCATCGTCCTGCTGTCCATCATGGGCATAACTCTGGAGGAGATAGAGGTCAACGCTTCTCTGCCCATCAACCCCACCATCATCCGAATCATGAGAGTGCTGAGGATTGCACGAGGTATGAACCCCCTGCCTCTCCCTCTGTTCATCCATCTATCCATCCCTCCATCGCTCCCTCCGCAGCCCCTCCCTGTCACACTCCCTCACAGACACGTAGGCACTCTGCTCTCTGTCACGGCGCTGTACTTTTAAGGCACCTTGTAAAGCAGCCACGTACCTGGGACTCCCCTCTTTGTCATTTTTGCATGGCGGGTCTCAGCAGGGCTCGGGCATGGTGTGAGTCGACCAGATGGCACCGAGAAACACAGTCAGCTGACAAACACGGCACTGAGAGAGAGCAGAGAGAGAGAGAGAAATAATGAGACAAAGACTGAGAAAGGAGAGAGAGGCGAGGAAAGATAGCTGAGGGTGGAGGGGGGAGCCAAGACACATTATGACAGTAAGTGAATTAAGCAGGGAGAAACTGAGACTAGGTATGGAGGGAATAAATGAGAGGAGAGCAGGAAGAGAGGGGGGAAATAAAAGGGATGATGAATAACTTCTGACCTGAAAATAGATTATAAGAAGATAGAAAGAAGTCGGAAAGAGGAGCAATTGACGTTAGAGTGCAAAAAGTTGAGAGGAAGCGAATGAGGATAATGCGAGATAAATGAACGGAGGGAAGGTGTGTCGGCGGGTGAGAGAGAGCGTGCGGTATCTCGGGAGAGAGAGCAAAATGGTGGAAAAGGGTGGAGGAGGAAGGTCAAGTTAAAGAGATGAGGATTTGGCAGGAGGGAGGAAAGAGGAAGGGGAAAGCTAAACTGCCCGTGCGGTTCGGGCTGATTACTTGTCCAGGTAATTAAAGATAAGAGAGGGCTGGAGGGGAGGAAACAGGAGGAAGAGATGAGGGGAGCTGGAGGAAGGAGGAGATAAGACAGGCGAGGGAGGGGGGGCATCCGTTTTGTCTGATTACTGAATGTGTAATAAAAGAAGTAGCATGGAAGTCCTTATTGATTACTGTCACACAGGCGTAAACGTGTGCTCCTGTGTGATTTGGGCGGGTACAATAAGCGGCTCCTTTTTTCCAAGTGGAGTCAACATGCATCCAGGTGTGATTTAGACACTTACACACTATAGTCACTGTCTCCTAATGTTTCTGTTGTTTAAAGCTAAACTTTTCATCTCTTTATTCCAAAATGTTAGAAGCCATTCCGTTCATTATCATGCATTATGTATCAGTCTTGGTGTACCTCCATTGGTACCCCAACGACATTACAGCTATCTCATCTTCTGCAACCCCAATCAGGAGGATATGACCTCAATCAGGCTATCTGGAAGCCTGATGTTGTTCAATAAAAAGTAATCTGTGACTACACTTACGGTGCAGGATTAGTCTGCAAGTAAAGAAAATGTTGAGTCCTTTCAATTTCACAGAAGAGTGTGATGGCAGCAGTCCCTGTTCTCTTACATAAGATGGAGCAATCTTAATATTGGGAAGACACTTGTTCATTTTCTGTGTGTGTTTGTGTCCCCGCAGTACTGAAGCTCTTGAAGATGGCGGTGGGTATGAGAGCTTTGCTGGACACCGTTATGCAAGCCCTGCCTCAGGTACACAGTTCTGCTCTGTTAAATAACATCCACCGAAGCCACTCAAACTCTCGTTTCCTTCCTCATCTGCATTTTCCTCCGTGGATCTTTCACTTCCTAACATGTCCCACAGAAGCTGTCCCTAAAATTACATCCCAGGGGGTATTTCTTTCTTGATACATATTCTTCTGTTCTGGGGCGCTGTTGTTTCCCATGAGCTCGTTTGCCGGCTCCAGAGACCCTTATTTGCATAACCAGCCACACACAGCAATCAGGAAGTGAATGTAGCTGGAGGTTTTTGTTTTGAACGATGGTGGGTGGATTTGAGGGTGGTGGAGCTGGTAAATTAGAACAACTTCTACAGTGTTTTGATTGAGGGAAAAAAACAACACCTATGTTCACGGCATTCTTTGATACCACCTACGTGCCATTCAGCGAGAGATTGAGTGTCGTTCCAGGCTAATTCCTCCAAGAGCTTGTCAGGAGTGTTCATAATTAATAAATCCGATAATATGGGGTGGTGGGGGTGTGCGCAGCTTGCCACATGCTGATTAGCATTGACAGCAGCAGCAGGAAACCCTAAAGCTTTTCATTACCTAAACCCACCTCTGTATCAAAGCTGTCCACTATTATCTTTCTCGCTCTTGTTGAGGATCAGCTGCACCATCAGAGCTCCTCCTGGATTTATTCATTTTACACTACTTTGCCTCTCATTCTTGTTATTTATACAAGCACAGTTTGCGGCAAGATTTACCACCTGGAACTCACAGTAATATTTGAGATAAGGGGTCTTTGAACTCGGAACAGAGGGAGACAAAAGCGGCCTCTCATTTCAAGCCAGTATCCATTGTTTGTGAGAGCTCAAACAGTGGCTGATCAGCTGATGAAGCTACCATGAACATAAAGAGTGGATGGACAGCTGATGATTTGATGGTGTCAAATGGATGGTTACATGCATGATATTGTGATTGGATAATCGCTGTAGGGTTTAGCAAATGGTCAATGGCCAGAGCATACATTGCTCCATCACGGCCCTCCATTCATTTTTCTGGAGCTGTTTGTTGTCCTTCTTCGTTGCTGTATTTCTCTCCTCTGACTAATCCGTCTCTCTTCCCGTTGTCTCGCTGCAGGTGGGGAATCTGGGTCTGCTCTTCATGCTTCTCTTCTTTATCTTTGCGGCGCTGGGAGTGGAGCTGTTTGGCGACTTGAGTAAGGACACATGCACCTTTGCATACAGGCAGTCAGGCAAACCAGACCGAGCACAAACAGAGATTCACACTCTGGCCATGCACAGGCACGCACAAGTGTTTAATTCTCCCCTCTGTGGGTTTAACTATCTGACTTTAATTGCTTTCTGAAACCCTTTGTTGAAATACTATATTGATTCCTCTAATTCAAGCAATCGTACAATAATGATCATTTCATTACAAAGCTCTGTGTTGTGACAACTGTGAAACCTTGTATGTTTCTATCACTGTATCTTCATGTCTCTCTTTTCCTGCTTCATTCTCCCTCTTCCTCCCCCCCTGCTCTCCCCAGTTTGTGATGAGCTCCACCCGTGTGAAGGTCTGGGGCGCTACGCTACGTTCAAAAACTTCGGGATGGCATTTCTGCTGCTCTTCAGAGTTTCCACTGGAGACAACTGGAATGGCATAATGAAGGTGAAATTAGCGCCGATGCTGAAGACGTGCACACACGTGTGCACCCATTTAAATGGCATTTTGTAGCATAAGCGTGATCTTTGCTTAACTATAACCACAATGTATCTCAAGTATCCCTACATGGAAACTGCAGCCATATGAGCTGCTCCATGAGGCTGTACTAGCTAATGTTACCACAGGAACAATGTTAACATGCTGATGTTTAGCAGGTGTAATGTGTACCATTTTCACTGTCTTAGTTTTACACGTTAGCATGCCTAAATATTGATAATCACTACACACAAAGTGTAGCTGATGGGAATGTCATAGGCTGTGCAGGTATTTGGTCATATAACAGGTAGTGGACATTCAAACTGTCATTCTTGAATGCATTTTGCAGAATCAGTATCATTGTTCAAGACTGTGTTTACTGTTTGCCAGTAAAGCTAGCATGCTCATGTTATTATTTTCTTCCAGGACACACTAAGGGACTGTGCCCAAGACACCGGCACCTGCTACAACACTGTGGTCTCTCCCATCTACTTCGTCTCCTTCGTTTTGACCGCTCAGTTTGTCCTGGTCAACGTTGTCATTGCTGTCCTGATGAAGCACCTTGAGGAGAGTAACAAGGAAGCTAAAGAGGAGGCGGAGCTAGAGGCGGAGATGGAGCTGGAGAACAGGCTCCTTGCAGAGGGGGGAGACATGGCAATGAGGTCGCCTCAGCTCAATCCTCTGGCACTGGGCATGGACAGGTCGAGTTCTGGGGGTTCTCCCTGGAGGTCCACTGGAGGAGGGGACAGGGAGCAGGACAGGGATGGTCCCATGGACTCGCCCATCGCTGATATAACCAGAGACTCTGTAAACATCAGAGCAGACCCCCCTTCATGCCTGGAGCCCCCGCTGGAGGTGATAAATCTTTTTTTTGTGCTGCCTGTATGTCATGTATATGTGTGATTTAGACATATCTGGATGTTACTGTGATTTTTCACCACGGCGAGCACACATTGAGATCACATCTGAGTCAGACTGGGCCAGATTCGATCCTCAGTGGTCCCCGCAGCATCCATGCATGACATGACAGATGCTCTGAGGTCACTTCCTGCTGGGGACCAGGCTGTGCAGCCAGTCAGATGACCCCCGCGTCTCTGGTCATTAGTTCTGACTCCAGTCCAAACCATTAGTTAATGCTCTGGCCCGTGCTGAGGGTCCACTGAGGCTGCTGGATGGTATCTGAAATAATGAATTTCTCAGGAGGAATGTCTCTTCACTGTCTCGCTTTAATAACTGTAGTCTATCATAAACAAACTGTAGCGGATATGGCCATATTGGGACATATTTAATATACATTCTGGCATCTTTTCAAAACATGTCTGTGGTGCATCCAATTTCAGGATCATAATTCTAAGTATTGAATCCACTGTATAACTGTAGTTCTCTACCACGTTTCACACACATTGAAGAGTTTCTGCAATATTGACATATTATTTTCATATAGTAGACACTTTTTTTTCATAGTTTATGTCAAGTCAATAATGTTTCGGGAAAACACACTGGATATGTAAATGTATTATTCCCCGTAACCCGCCCTGACCCATATCACAATGGTTTACAGTTTGCATGCCCGACTGTTTGTGTGTGTGTGTGCAGCTGGTCCCTGTAGAGGACATGCCAGTCATAGACAGGTCACAGTGCCATGGGAAAGCTGGACCACAGGGCCTTGTTGTTCACTTCAACAGCTATTTCCAGACAGCGGGGAACTTTTTGGGGATAGGAAATAGAGGTCTTGCTATCGTTATGTTTCCCCTCCAAGATGTTATCCGTCTTCCTCCGTCACTCCAAAACATGTGCGGTTAAGCCACAATCTCTTCCCCAGACTCGTGGAAGCTGCTGTTCTGCAGTGTTGTAGTGCCCCCTTGTGTATGTAAATGGTAACACATTGAGAGGCTGGGGCAGATATCAAGCTGCTGCGCTGTGCATGTCCTATCTAAAGCTATAGATGATAGATGATGTAATTCTCCTGCGCCTTCTTGGATGTGTTTCTTTTGTCTTGTTTCTGTTAGTATATCTGTTTCTACCTGATCGACTGTCTTTTTCCTCCCCTTTCTTTCTTTGCTTTCCGTTGTCCTTGTCTTGACTGCTGTCTTTCTTTCTCCCCTGTTCTGCTCATTTTCCCACAACTTTCCTCCTCTCTGTCTCTCTCTGCTCTTTCTTTCCTCTCTGCATTACCTAAGTTTGTCCAGCGGAGAGCGCAGTTTGATTCGGTCTCCCTGGTCATCCAGGGTTCAATGGAGGGAGAGTTGAGTTTGATGGACAACCTGTCTGGCTCTATCTGCCACTACTACGCGCTGCCCCCCAAGCCCAGCAAGCACAGCACCGACAAAAAGGTCAATAATCACCACAATGATGAGTCACTTCTTCCATTTCATACATCCAGTGGGTCTTATTTCTCTCCAACGTGTAGGGCTGCACAAGCTGTTGTGCCTGCTGTGATTTTTGATGATCAAAAACAAAATTCTAAAAATTACGCAAATATTCTTGTTTGCCTT
>JBAJHX010000024.1:13302393-13313987 GCA_037176925.1 Amniataba percoides | reverse complement strand
AAGCTGTTGTGCCTGCTGTGATTTTTGATGATCAAAAACAAAATTCTAAAAATTACGCAAATATTCTTGTTTGCCTTATGCAGTTTCAGACGAGGACATTCTCAACGAGCGATAATGCCTTTAAAGGAAAAATCCCATTAGTTAGTGGTTCCCAGTAATGCAAACAGATTAGCCCAGTAGTTTTGAGATATTCATCTTTGGGACTGATGCCTCCAACCCCAAAGCAATAATGACATGTTAAAAGTTAAACAGCATGTCCTTTCAGAGGCAATATTCCAGTCACTCGGGATAATCCACAGACCTCACTGGAGCGACTTTCTACCAAGGAAAACTTTCCACAGTGTGTCCTGTGGATTATCCAGGTGATCAGTGGGAACGCTGATTCTACAGAGAGATTTCTCTGTTGCTGTTTTTTGGCATCGTAGGACCAAGCTGAGAATACACGTTCTCTTTGATTGTAGATTCATATATGACATCAGATCAGATAAAAAATTACTTTGGAGTGGGGACTCCGAAAGCAGTAACCAGGTGAATCTAAAGAGATCGTAGTACCAAGATAAGAAACAAGAAAAATTGCTGCTCAAAATACTGTTTTTCTGGACCTCTTCTCTCATATTAGATGCCAGTCACACGTTGATTGATATGAACCCAATTCATAGACTTAAAATAAGGACTGGCTTGTTAGATATGACTTCGTATAAAGGATCTGTGCTATAAAGCACAAACAAAATGCAGCCGCCGTAACAGACCTAAGAAAGAAAATAAGTCTTTTTTTCCTCTTCTTGTGAACTGACCTTCCAAATAAAGCAGCTTACACCACAAGTATGGAGATGAGCTTGGCTGACTCTTGAAACAATAGATTTTTATTGAAAACAGGTGAAATTATCTCACCACTATTGGCGGAATTTACAACTTTTTAACCAGACTGAACTGCTTAAAGATGGAAGTCTGTACAGAAACGCTGTCCTACAAAGTAAAAGAGAGTTATGCAGGAATTTAGTACAAGCTGTCCGTAGAACTTCATTTCATAAAATCCATGAAAAAAGCATGCTAATGTGATGTTTTGTACATCGTGTGCAGCCCTACAGCCATTACCATTTTTGCACTGGCATTCCTCCACATAGAATATTTTTCCCTCTCTAACCAGCCCTAACCACCACAGTGCAGTGCGTCATATCCCGCCTCAGCTATGATCTCATTCCCTCGCTCACGTCTCCCCTCACTTATATTCATTCATGCTTGGCAGGTTTTTTGGTGTGGTTCAGCAGCCTCCGTGACATGGTTTAGAGTTTGTTCTGTCTCTCCTGCGCAACTTTCGATGTGTCTGAGTCAGCATGTTTTTGTGTTTGTTTATGTACATGTATATGTGAATCCTGACTTTGCCAAACAGTCACAGCAAAGTGATAAACCACCAATGGCATTCCTGAAGCCAACAGACATTCCTCCACACGAGTCTGCAGAGTAATCAATAAGCTATGGATCACCGAGACACTGAATAATGCATCTGGGTGCCTCTTTTCCTCATTTGAAGGCTGGTTTGACCAATTACATTAGCATGGCAGAACCCCATTTTCTAAAAGCTTTAAATGAGTTGGAGATGTCATTATTAGGCGCCATAGGCCACGTCTCTCCTTTCGATTAGAAATGTTTTCCACTGAGTTTCGGCCCCTGCTCCTCTCCGCTCGGATGGCCCATTTGCTTGTCAGAAAGCATTTCCCCCTGTTAAGCAGGTACAAGGCCAAATATACAGCGGCTCCTCTTTCAGAAGCCAAAGAACCTCAAGGCTTCTTCTGTGAGGCCGAGAGCAAACTGCAGGGCTTCAGTGATGACAACCAACTCAAAACAAATATCTCATTTAGCTGTCTTCAAGATTTCAATATTATGGAGGCTTAAACATGAAGCCTCCACAACATTGAAATTACATCACATTACAATACGCACAATACAAATGACCCCCCTCCCACATATGTCTGTGTATTTGGTATTTTTATCATGTTAAAGCGTTTCTCTCATTCAGAATCATCACACTGTACATTTTAGTGTGAGTGTGTGTCTGTGTGTATTCGTCTTTATTGCTGTCGATAAAGTCACAATGCAATAATACAGTTCAAAAAGTTTCAAGGTGAGAAAAAGTCATGTGATTTCTGAGCCTATAAATGTTGCTTTGTCTTTTTTCCTTGTTTTGCTCTGCTGCATACTTCCAGTTTTTACATGTCGTCTTAAACACAAACTTTCCTGTTAGCTACAGGTCTTATCTGTGTGTAGCGTCCTTATTCTTGTGCGTGCGCGTTTGTTTTCTATGCTCACCAGCCATTGTCTCTTCCTGCCTAGATCCCTCTAGCGGAGATGGAAGCTCTGTCTCTGGCCTCTGAGAAATCCTGGTCCCTAGCTCTGACAGACGACTCAGCCCCCGACGATTTTAACCCCCTCTTTCTAACCAGTCTGGAATGCAATGTACTGACAGTTCCTCTCTTTCTCTTTCTCCATCCCTCTTCTTCCTCTTCTCCTCTGCAGTATCTTGTAGTGTTTCCTTTCCCAGGGCACTTCCAAAGCCACTTGTGCCCTCCGCTATTCTCACACACTGAGGCTAGCCTGACAAACCAACTGTAGTCCCAGCACAACCAACAACATTGAAAGCTGCTTCATGTGTATCACTGATAGATGATTATACCATCTTTCACATTATGCCGTCCTTATTAATGGTATGATTTTTCGTTTTTCGAAAAACAAGACCGTTCTGTTTTTTTTTTTCTTTCTTCATTCACTGCTCTCAACGTGCATCGCCATCTGTTGCACAGCATTTTTAATCCTACACCAAAGTAAGAGAAATGTACTAGTTCCAACAGGAGAACATTCATTAGGCCACATACTTCTTTATTCAATGTTAACACTTTGTTATACAGGTCAAATAGTTTCCAATAATTTCTTCTTTTTAACTGTTAATTAATAGAAATGGAAACAACTGGGTAATTTGTTACTTAAAGGGGCAATACAGACAGTGATCAGATAAACCTATAAATAATTCAACTGTAAAATGTTATAAAAGTAAGCACGCATTTCAGAATAAAGTGAGTAACGTGACAAATGTGTTCAAGATTAAATGGTGCATTTTGCATCTCATAAACTAAACCGACTAAACTTCAGTAACTCTATCGGAACGTCTCTTTTATTAGTCCCAAATTACATCACTCTTTCCAGGAAACTTCTGAGGAAATTATCAGGAAATGACAGACCGATAAAATAAAGTGTTCTAATGTATGAATCCATCATTTTCTCACACCAGAGTGTGGGCAACGCGTGCATCGTCACCAGAATGAATCTTTACGTCTGTGGTGTCCCACTCCACAGAGCTCTGTCATTGAGGCAGAGGACATCTTCCCTCTGAACTGAAAATGAATTGAATGCCTCCTGGTTGTCAGGGTATAATTAACAACGAGCTTGGCTCATTAGGGGTCACGCTGCCTCCCTGTAGTCGCATGTCGTCCCCTGAGAAGGTCACTGTAACCTTGGCCCATCCTGCTCGTCCAGGCCAGCGATGCAGTGGGATCTATATAGCATCAGTCTCCGAAACCGAGAGGCCCGGCCAACACACGACACCAAATCACTGTTAACTGGATTGTGCTGGGACAAATACCAAGACAAGGGAGGGGAGGGTTGAGGAATGAAAAAGCAGAGGAGAGCACAACAGGCATTGAAAGACCCCGGTGACTCTAACCATGTTCCCTACAACTTTCTCTTCTCTTTCTCATTCCACCTTTCTAGCCTAATGTGTGTTATTCTCCAGTCCAGTCCAGTCCAGTAGAGTAGTGCACCTCCTCACCTGCCAGTTTGCAGTTTTTTCTCCTTCGCCTTTACTCTGATCTCTTATTTTTTCTTTAAGCTCTCTCTTTCTGAACTTCTGTCCTCTAACTCTGTCCTTTTCCCTCTTTCTTCTTTTCCTCGGTTTTTCTGTCTTTTTCCTATGTGCTTTACGTGTGAGTCCACGTCTTTTCTCGTGGTCCTCTCCTATCAGTCTTCTTCTGTGTCTGTACTGTCCTCTGTCCTCGGGAGATGTGGTGGCTTTCACTCCTCTCTGAGTTGTCATGTGTTTGCTGTTGGGGCGTAAAGTGTGCTGGAGCTCGTGGAGCTCTGTGATGAATGCAAGCTGGTTCTGTAATGGCTCAGGCAGCGGGACACTGCCCCAGCTGACACACGATCACGGAAATAAAATAAAGCAAAAAGAAAAGAAGGCGCTTGGAACTTTCAGCCTAGCTTGGTCTTGTTTCTGTGATCTGTGGCAGCTCCAACATGCAAAGATCATGTCTGTTTTCTGTGTATGCTGATGACCTCTTTGTTTACAACCTTGTCTTAGACAGATATCAGCTGTGAATGTGTGTGTGTGTGTGTGTGTGTGTTTGAGAGAGAGACAGTGCTTGAATTAAAGAGTAGCCCCAGTCCTTTCTCCTCCAGTGGGACTCTGACTCTCTCCTCTCCTTCCCCAGCCGGAGCATCTCGATCCTGGGGAGCCACTAGAGGACAACCTGCTGAGCGTCAGGAAGCCCGCAGTGGGACGCACACACTCCCTGCCCAACGACAGCTACATGTTCCTCCACCTGCAGCCATTTGGCCCCGCTGCTCCGGCCCCCGCACAGCTCCTAGCACAGGCTCAGGGGCCTCAGCACACACTGGGCACCCACAGGGGCCAATCAGGTGATGCACAATTCACTGTTTATTTCATTTCAAATAAACGTAAAAAATGAATCCAGCACCTGCAACAAAACACAACACCTCATTAATAGTTTTCTAAGACAGCACAGCTGCAGCCCGATGGCTTATTTATTTGTTTGGATCCAGAATTCGTGACACCTCATTAGGCTAGGACAGGCTTGGAAGGCCTTGATTTTTAATATACCCCAGGTTGACATGAACCTATGAGGATGCTGGTAATTTCCTCTGAGAACCAACACACCTGCTGTAACTGCTGGGTTGCTTCTGACCTGTCACTCCGCCCTGTGCCTGTTCTCCTGCAGGCTCCAGTGCCTCGGTGCGATCGCAGCCGGAGGAGTCTTCCCAGCAGCTGACCGTTCCCACAGACCTCTTCAGGCCCATCAGCCCCCACAGCCACTCAGACTCGGAGAGTATACCGCGACTACCACCTCCAAGACGTACGCACACGTTCAGCCGCACGCTCCGCAGACAGGTGACTGTTTCCCATTTTAACTTCTCTGACACTGTAAGTCTTCTGTCTGTATCTGTACTGTATGTGATGAAAACTGTGTTTATATCAGTGGTTCTCAACCATGTGCTGTTTGTGTGGCCCATTGACCTGGAAGGTTTTCTTCATCCCAAACACTAAAGAGGCTGATTTCACTGATTAAAGCACTTCCTAGTTGAGACAAGAGGCTGATCTGTGAAACAGCTGCTGTGTGGTGTTTGATGAAAAAGAAAAACCTACAGAGCCTTTGGTTAAGAATTACAGCAGAGTATCAGGGCCACTGTTGGCAAAAGATAAATTAACTAAGTAATAAAAAAAAAGTTGTAATGTTTTGAGTAAAAGAAGTGTGAAAATAATAATTATATACCTATAAAATCATGACAACAAGAAGAAAAAGAAGTGAAAGAAGTAAAATTCAGCAACATTCAACAAGTCAGAAATAGTATTTTGGAAAGGAAGTATTTGTCAAACTAAAATACAAAGGATTGTGAGAACTTGTGAGAGTAATCTGTCAGCTTCCTCTGCAGGTTTCCTGTGCAGTCTTCTGCTAAAAATCCAATCCCACCCAGCGTGACAAAACGAGAGCGGTGGCACGATCCATCAGTCGCCAAGCCTGTGCCAATCTGCTTTTATATACTCAACTTTTTCATCAGTGACGCAGCTTAGGACAGTTATTCTTATTCTCATCTCAAACTGAACACCCCACACTCCCAGCAGCTCAAACTGTAGTGTGTGTGCTCAACCATACACGATGACTAGTATAGTTGTCTGTGATGACAATAAGTAAAAGTTCACTGCTCCAGTATCATAATAATCTCTATATCACAGGTTTTAGGAGAATAAAACCACCACTAGTTTTGCCTCCATGCTTGACAGATTGTTTAATTGATATGATATGACGCTGAAGTGTTGATATGTTTGTTTGGAAATATAAATAATTATTAAAACATATTACTACTTTGGAGTAAAAGATGCTTTCCTTCTGACATTTAAAAGCTCCAGAGGAGGATTTAAGTCCGTCAGATTCACAGGCACAGCTGTACTGACATTTTGCTTGCTAAAACAATTCTACCTCCTGATCTTTGTTGCTCATAAGTTAACGATTTTATTCTGATAACAAACTGACTTTTTTATTACCTTTCTCATGAAAACTTTTTTCTGGCCCTGAGACCCTGTCACACAGAAAATACTTTCCTAAATATTTTCTTTGTTGCATGTTCTAAACACTGTCCCTTTTCTTCCTCCTCCTTTCCCTCCTTCTTCCTGGTATCTGTTTCTGACTCTCTGCTGACTCATTCTCCACGTTGTATCTGTTACTCTCTGATCTCAGCTCAGTTGGGCCCAAAAGCCGCCCGACCCCGAGCTCCTGCTCAAACACAGATACTCCTGTTTCTGAAACAGCGACAAACAGCAGACTTAAGCTACCACTGGGCCTTTCAGAAACACTGGACTCCATATTCACCCGCAAAGACAGACACACACACACACACACACACACACACATACAGGCTTGCCTCCTTTTTTTCCCCCTTTCAAACTCATTTGATTTCTTGTCCACTGCTAACCATCAGCCACAGACCATTCCAACCTCTCTGAAAGGAGGAAACCTTGATGGGACTCCTCTGTATTCATTTACATTACATCGGTGGATAATTCAGTAGCTGAGTGACAGAATGCATTCAAGCCAGACTGAGATGTTATTTGGCTGAAAAATCTACCCACAATGCAGTGCACTTAGTCCACCACAAACTAACAAACTCAGGGGATTGCTACAGAACAGCGAGTGCTGTCCATGAGCATTTGGCCGTTTTGTACACGCAGCACCACAGCGATAGAGCACTTGTGAATTTTCTATTGACATAACGTACATAGCTGCCGTCCAGAGTACAGCAGTCATTGCACTTCACCTGATTTCTCTCAAACACAACTGACAGGGTGATCATTTTTTTAAGCACGGCTCCAGTATGCGCTCTAGTGATGTGTGACCTGCTGTTGTGCTGCTGTGGCTGCTGATTGGCCGGGCCCGGTCGTGACATCTTTGACCACTAGGTGTCTCTGTGGTCACACCGCTCAGGCTCATGCAGGGAAACTCATGACTCCAAACATTTCTCTCAGTGCTGTGCCCAAAAACTCATGCATGCCTTGTTTCCTCATCTCTCTACGTTCAGCATTATTTCAATTGACCCAGTTCAACACAGTTACAGCCAAATGCTATTCATCTCCTCTTCAGTTTGTGGTCTGTGAAGAGGCATGAAGACATGTTATGAGTTTTAGTAACCATTGTGCTTACTAACCCTTCCTCTCCTACAGTGGCTACATGTTATGTTCACCCTCTGACTGTTGGCCTCACACCCTGCAGATGGTTCTGTTCAGACGTGAGGATGACAGGCAGTGCAAACACTGACACCCAAAAAGGGTGCTGCTGGTGGTTTACAGGGATCAGTGTGAACGGTCAAAAGTTAGAGGGTCAGGTGGTCTGTCTCAGAGTTCACTGTGTCAGCCAGCACTCAATCAGCCAAGTCCTTCTCTCAAAAAAAAACAAAAAAAATGGCCGCTTTACTGGGCAAAATGAGAAAAACAGTTGGTATGATCTTTTAACATGGCAGTATAATTCACATCAGGCTGTCTACTACTTGGAGATGTCCTCTGACACACACAAAAATTCAACAAGTCTTTATTTATTGGGACTACTTCAATTTATTCCCTCCAGACATGTTTGGAGGCACAAAAAAACTCTACTTTGAATAATCATTGTGTCAGTTCAACATAAAAAGTTCAATTAACTAGATGTTTCAGGGTCCTTTTTCCCTGGTTTTTAGTTAAAGAAAAACATTAAAAATTACTTCAACACATTCTACCTCATTCAGATAAATCCAGAATATGCAAATATTTTTAATTAAGTTTAACCGCTGGACACAAATGTAGTCCACTGAAAGGCCCATTCTCACTGTTTCTGTGCTCAAGACTTTAAGAATCCACATCCCACATGTGTAAGTTACAGACTGTTTCAAACTAGCTGCGATGTTAAACTCTGATTTAGGGTGAAGTCAGAGATTCTTTCCCCGTTTCAGAAATGAATGTGAAAACAACCTTCTGTCAAATTCTGACATCCAAGTGAAGTAACAACAATAACACTTTCTGAATTAACAATCCTCCTGATCAGAAGTCAGTCCAGGACACAACAGAAGTACCACGCCGTAAATCAATAAAACCAAAGAGCACATCCCATCACGTCCAAAGTTTCTCACCCAGCTCACTGCTGTCAAATCTTAATCTGGAGTTCTGCCATTGAGTAACACAGGACAACGCAGAGTAACGTCTGTGTTTCCATGTGATGATTCATGGAAGGGTGTCGCAATTCCAGTTTAACCCCGCGCTGCCTGCAGAGAGAAGTACAGCGAGTACAGAGAGGACTCTGGGAATATGCTGGCCAGACGGTGAACTTTGACCCAGACTGCTGCTTCTCATCCTCATCACCTCACACTAACTAGTCTCATCCTCCCTGATCCCCCGTACCCCCGCTCTCCTCCATCTCCCCCTCCCTTTCCTCTCATCGCATATTTACCTCCGCCCTTCTCTCCTAAATACCCCTCCCCTCTCCCCTCCATGCCCCCTCTTCCAGGTTGCGGTATCTACTGATTCTCAGGAGGCCCTGTGTTCAGACGGAGGGGGGAGCAGTGAAGGACTTGTGAATGTTGCCTCTCTGGGCTTCCCTCCCTCCCCCTCCTCCTCCTCTCCCTCCAACTCTCCCTCACCCTGCTCCCATCATCAGCAGCAGCCTGCTTTCTGCCTGGTCCCCGCCACGCCAGGCGCCTCCCCCAAGCCCCCGCGTCCCAGCAGCGTGCACACCCAGCTTCATGACCTGCACTGCCTCGCCTCCTCCTCGCCCTCCTCCTCGCCTCCCCCGCCCTTGCCCGCCAGGCCACACCAACAGGAAGAGGCATCGGCGGATCAGGAAGTGTCCCTCATAACCTGCGCGGGGTTGGCCGACAGCGATGACATCGCGGCGGACGACGGCGGCAGTGGCGACAGTGAAGGTTTCAGCGGCTATTCAGGCTGCCAGGAGAGCCGGAGTCCGTGTCTGAGGCAGGTCAAGAGGTTCCACAGCGTTGACACGCAGGGCCGCAGCACCCTCCTGCCCCGCCCCCGCCCTTACTCCTGGTTGGACGACCCGCGACGCCACTCTGTGGAGGTCTGCTCCTCGGCGGAGTCCAGCCCCCAGCGCAGCACCGCCTCCACCTCCTCCGGCTTCGTGTCGCGTGCCGACAGCCTGCAGATCCACAGCCAGACCCCCACTCAGACCTCACTGCCCTCCCCCCGACGCAAGAAGAAGATGAGCCCGCCCTGCATCTCCGTGGAACCCCCCGACGGACTGGAGCCTCAGTCCGGTCTCTTCCCGGGTCTGGGTGGCCTCGGCGGCGTGGGGCTGGGGGGATTAGGGATGCCCCCGCCTCTGCCCAGCCGGGACACCTGCCTGAGGAGGAGAGCGCCCTCCAGTGACTCCAAGGACTCCTTTGACCTGGGAGCTGGAGAGGGTTCAGGACAGGACGGAGGCTCGCCAAACCCCAACACCAACCCCAAGCTATTGACTCTTCCCAGTTTCTCCTTCGAGAAGACGAGCTCTGAGCACTGAACACTAACACTTCCACACACAGACAACACACACGCACACAGCTGGACGAACCCTTCACACACACAAACACACGATGCACTCGGTGTATCTGTGATGGTGATAGTTCTAGTAATAATGCTGTAGAGAGTAATAATGGTAAAACTACAACAAACAGTAAAAACATCCTTGGTTTCTTAAGGAGTGCAGTACTGTAGTAGTGTGACCATCCCTTGTCTTTGTATTGTTACTGCCAAAACAACCAGAGAGGAAGAGAACACGTGAAACAACAACGCCAACGTGACTGTCTCTCTTCTGCTACGCCTGCATGCCACTGGCTGCAGCTGGACCCCATAACCTCTGGAGTGACATCAGCAACTGCGACCCGGCGCCCTCCGTGGTGGCCGTCTGAACTGCCTGGTGTTGCACAGGGTGGGCTCTGCCCGGTCAGTGGAGGTACAAAGCAATATGAACGTTTTAGAGACACTATTTTCTTAAATTATTGGGCCATAGTGTTTGTACAGGATGTTGTTTTTTAATTTCATTCAATTGTTATTTTCATGTCTTTTTTGTGATTTTCTTTTCTTTTTTTTGTCAAAATGGTTTGTCTTTGTCTCTTTTTTTTCACTGTAGGATATTTCTAGCTTTCTTGGTTTACTGAGGAAAGTGAACGTTTTTCAAAGTGCTGAAAACCATGTATTTGTAGGAATAATATATAAATATCTATATAAAAAAACAAGTCATTAAACTGAGCTTGGATTTTTAAGCACATGCATTAGACCGTGGTGGTTTGATTGTGGGAGGAAAGAGGAGGCTGAGCTTGAAGTTTTTTCATTGATTGCCTGATTCTCGTGAGAGTCCCAGACAGACCCGGAGTCTCTGTGCACAGGATGTGAAGAAGACTGAAGAACTGTTGGAGAAAAACAACTATTTCAAATTGATTATACAGTTGTTTTCTTTTCATCTAACCTTAACATTGACTTCTTTTTAGAACGTGTGTGTGTGTGTGTGCGCGAACAGCAGATTTATTTCCCTCCAGACATCAGAGAATGATGTCTATTTGTTACATTTCATCTCTGAGTGAATGTCTTATGTTGCTAAAACACACAGGCATAATAAATCTGACTTCTTGAGACTTTAGAGCTTACGTTTCCACTGACATCTTTAAAGTAAAAAGCTACTGGTTGCCATGGTCACAGCCTATAGAGGCTATAGAGGAATTTCTTTTTGTTAAAACAGATGTAGATCAAAGCTGAGGTGACAGAGAAAGGGTGACCAATCAGTCTGGGCTACTTGTGTTTCCTCTTGTAAAGTGTGTACTGTCGATGGATGAAAACATCATTAAGGAGGCTGAAGAAAGACTCGCCTCAGCTCCTTCTCTCTCACAGTGAGTGAGTGAGTGTCCACAGCAGTAGTTTCTTATTCATTATGAGACGAGGCGACGTGGAAGCCACCTGGACGTGACTGCTGTTCTACAAGTGTGTTCACAGTTCCTCTGTACCACCGAGAGAAGTAAGTGAGGGGATATAATTAAAAGGAATCTCACACTGACTTTACAGCACACAGTCGAGTGAAGTCAAAACTCTGGTGAGGTGGACTTAAGAATTACGAGCACAGCAGCCCTGAATCTCCAACCCAACTGCTGATGGCCCAGTTGCATCATGGGTAAATGTAGGCACCAGGTTCTGACTAGAGACTGAGTGGACTGTGAAAGAAAATATCTTTGGTCCTGCTGCATCGCTGTTGTTGATCTTTTTGATACATTAAACTGTGCACTGTGAGTCTGATAAA